>CM062616.1:35187035-35492035 GCA_025617555.3 Puccinia polysora | reverse complement strand
ATTTTTTTCATTGTTTATTTTTCTAATGTATTTTATTTTGAGAAGTGCTTAATTTGAAACTGATCACAAACTGTTCACAACTCAAAATTGGTTGTTTATTAAGACTCTTGAACCATTTGAGTTTTAGATAGGCTATAAGTGTATATTTATGAATTTTTTTTAATTTTTTTTAATTATTTCTTTTTGTAATTTTTCATTTTTTTTGTCTATTTTAATATATTTTTGTATTTTCCTGTACTTTTGTATATTTTTTTACATTTTCTTTTATATTCTTTTATATTCTTTTATATTTTTGTACATATTTTTTTATTTATTTTTATATATTTTTTCTTTATATTGTTTTATATTGTTCCATTTTTTTTAGATTTTTGTAAGTTTTTTTATGTTTTTTCATTTTTTTGTATTTTTGCCTATTGTGTCTATTAATTATTTCAAGGGTCAGGAAGAATAAATTCAAACTAATCCTAAAGATTGATTTTTTTGATGAGTGAAACCTCTTTTACATTGTTGATGCTCCTCCTCAGACACTAGCTCATCCTCACTACAAAGGGTTCTTGTGAAGCATCATAAAACACTGAATTTTTTCAACCCCATTTCAGGGATTTGAACTCCTATATAGTAGGCCATGACTGGGAATTTGAGCTGGTAGAACGTAAATGTGGTTTGGGGGCCTTCCCCCCCACCCACCCAGTTTTTTTTTGAATTTTTATATATATTTATTTATTTATTTGTATTTTTCAATATTTTTCAATATTTTTCAATATTTCTGTATATTTTTCTGTATATTTTTTTGATTTTTTTTTTCATTTTATTTTTTTACATTTTTGTATTTTATTTTAGATTCTTTATATTTTTTTAATATTTTTATTTATTTTTTTACATCTTTTAATATTTTATATTTTGTTTTATATTGTGTTATACCGTTTTACATTTTTTCACATTTTTTTTATATTGGTTTCTATTTCATTTTATTTTATAATGATTTTTAATTCTTTAAATTAACAAGATTGAAAATTTCTGGAGTAGTGAACAACCTTGTTCCCAACTCTGGGTTTGTAAATTTCCATTCATGACCCATTCACAACCTGGGGGTGTAAATTTAGCCCTGCCCGTGATTTTTCATTTTTCATTTTTCATTTTTTATTTATTAATTTTTTTATTTATTTATTTTATTTATTTATTTATTTTTATTTATTTTTTTTGATTTTTTATTTTTATTTTTGATTTTTAATGTTTTATTTTTGATTTTTTGATTTTTTGATTTTTTGATTTTTTGATTTTTTGATTTTTTGATTTTTTTTTTTTTTGATTTTTTGATTTTTTTGTTTGGCTTGCTTTCAGCATGATGATTGACTTAGCACAAGTTGACCACCGCACTGGCAGTTGCCAATTGCATGGTCAAGCCCCAAACGGTCCCCGCTTCAAAATTGAAGGGGCCGCGTGGGGATCAACACTTGGGGAGGTGGAAAACTTATTGTAACTTGTCCATCAACCCAACAGGGAAAAAAAAAATAAAAATAAAAATAAAAATAAATCAAAACAGAATCAAAACAAATCAAAATCAAAATGAATCAAAAAAAATCAAAACAGAATCAAAACAAATCAAAATCAAATCAAATCAAAATCAAATCAAAAAAAATCAAGAATCAAAGGATGGTGGCACTAAATTCACAATGTTTTAAGACACATTCATGACTCAACATGGGTCTTGTGGCACAACTCAAAACCAAATTTCAGTGGTGAAAAGATTTCAAATTTTCATTTTTTTCCATTTTTTCATACTTTCTATATGTTTATGTTTTTATACCTTTTTATGTTTTTATGTTTTTTTGTATTGTTTTATATTTTTCTATGTTTTTGTATATCTTTTACATATTTTTTTATCTTTTTTATATTGTTTTATATTTCTGCACATTTTTACATATTATCTGATATCTTGATATTTTTTTATATTGTTATATATGTTTACTTTTTTTTACATATTAATTTATTCTTTGAATGGTTACAAGGAATATGTTTAAAATAATCATAAATATTTATTTTGTTGATGATTTAAAACTCTTCTAGAATGTTTATGTTACTTCTCAGACAAGGGCTCATCCTCACTACAAACGTTGCCTGTGAAGCATCATCAAACATTCAATTTTTTTCCAACCCATTTGACTGATGTGACCTCCTATATAGTAGGGCAGGACCCAGAAATTGGGCTGGCAGAACTCAAATGTTGTCCAGGGGCCTCCCCCTCACATAGCCACTTGTTAGGTGTGTTTCTTTTGTATTTTTGTATATTTTTGTATGTTTTTGTATATGTTTTTGTATTTTGATGTATTTTTTCATATCTTTTTATATTTTTTTTAATTTTTAAAAATTTTATTTAGTTTTTTCCAATTTCTTTTATTTTTTTTGTTTTTTTCCAATTTTGTATTTTTTTTTTGGCTTCATTTTGATTTTGATTTATTTTGATTCTGTTTTGATTTTTTTTGTTTTTGTTTTTGTTTTTTTTTTTACTTTTTACCCTGTTGGGTTGATGGAAAACTTACAATAAGTTGTCCACCTCCCCAAGAGTTGATCCCCGCCCGGCCCCTTCACTTTTGCAGCAGGGACTGTTCAGGGCTTGACCATTAAATTGGAAACTGCCAGTGTGGTGGTCAACTTGTGCTAAGTCAACCATCATGCTGACAGGAAGCCAAAAAAGAAATCAAAAAATCAAAAAAAAATCAAAAAATCAAAAAATTAAAAATTAAAAATCAAAAATAAAAAATAAAAAATAAAAAATAAAAATAGAAAATAAAAATAAAAAATAAAAATAAAAAATAAAAAAAATAATCAAAAATGAAAGAAAATGAAAGAAAATCAAAAAAATCAAAAAACCAAAAAAATCAAAAAATCAAAAAAATCAAAAAAATCAAAAAAATCAAAAAAATCAAAAAATCAAAAAATAAATAATAATAAATCAAGGGCAGTGCTCAATTCAAAACCCTGGGTTGTGAATGGGTCATGAATGGTGTAATTTTTTAAATCAACACATTTTCAAGAATCAGAAAAAAAATTGGTATGTTCAAAATAAGTCATTCTCCCTTTTGACCATTTAAGCAATGAAAATGGTAATTATCACTAATATTTCACACTAACCCCAAACATTTGATTAAATCCAATTAATAATTGAAAAAAAAATGATTTTCTTGATAATATCCTCAAATTTATTTATTACATAGAATTGACATTCTGAATAATTCTAAATCTTCTGTATTCCATGCATGCACTAGAATTACTTGGAATCCCCAAGAACTGATACAAACAACTTTTCTCAGGTTTCAACTCAAGTTAGAAACAGATTTTTCTCAGATTCAAAACAAAGTAAAAACAAGTTTCAGGTGCTACACCTGCCAGCAGGTGCACCCTTTTTTTTCATGGTGAGTGAGATAGTCCCCAAGCTTGGAAGTTTTGGCCCTAGCATCTGTAAGGAGTAGGATGCGCTGTGGAAATCAGAAGAGGACTTCTCCAAAAAATGGTTCCCAAGTTTGGAAGTTATTGGTGCCTTGCGTCTGTAAACCCTGAGTGCAACTATTCACCCTTCAACCAAGAGATAGAGAATAAAAGAGATGAGCGTAAAAGAGCCTTCCAACCTGATGTGATCCCATGCAATGATCCCTCCTTCATCCGGGTTGAGGGTGTGGTTTAAGTAACCTCCCCCTCAACCCTAACCTAAGTACAACCAGAAGCAAGCAAGAATAATGAAATCCAACCCTAAGTACAGAACCCTAGCCCCAACCCTATCCTTCCCTCCCATCCCATGACCCATATCCCATATCCCTTACCCCATATCCCATCCATATTGTCTGCCTGCCATTACGTCCACCCGTTTTTTCCTTCTCATGATGCGTCCCTTGTGCTGCGCCCAACTTGGAGCCCCCTGCGTATGTTGGCATCTGCCCAATGCCCCATTCCAGATATCCAAGGTACATCCGCACAATCTAAACCGCGCATTTCAAGAGGCACAATCCGTGCAATCCATCCAATCCACTATGCCTCTCCGGATGCTGAACCTGACTTGACTGCTTCTGAGCCCGCAGAATGGCTTGCTGCAGTGAGGCCACACCCATTTTCTGAGCGCACCGCCACTGCTGAGCCACCCATTGCTGAGTGCGCTGCCACTGCTGAACCCGCTGCTACTGCTGAGGGCGCAGCATGCAGCCCATTCTAACTTGCTTCCATGAAATACCACCACATCCCCCCCCCAACTTGAGTTCTGTCCCCAGAGATCCATCACTATCTCACCTACCCCCAGCTATCCCTGGTTATCCCATCCTACCCCTTTGGACCACTACACCACACCAAGGAAAAAAAAGCCCCCCCTCATCCTACCCCATCCAACATTTCCTGCACGTTCTGCAGTTGGAACAGCCTCTCCTGCCAAATCCTTCCGGGCCGGTGCGCCTGTGTTCCATGCCAAGCCGGCCACTGTTGCTGTTCTCTTTCTGATTGTATGCCTTGCAACCATCCTCAAGGTTGTCTGCTCAAGAGGACCCAGCGCAACTTGTTTGTGGTCTTGAGGAATGACAAAATCTCCACCAATGAGTGGACCCCGCCTGGCTCACCTTGTGAAGCGCCGCTCAAAACCCTCCTTTGCGCAAGAGCCATGACTTGGGCTGGACCACAGTGGCACCAGGACTTTCCCAATTTTGCGGCTTATTGGAACACTGCTCACAAGTGGGCTGCACGGGTATGGATGAACCTACCAGCGGCGGGCCTGTGGATCTTCAACCTTCCAACTACACCACCCCCACTGCCACCCCATCCTCCTACTCCCCCAAGACCTGCTCCTCCTTCTCCTACTCCTCCGCTGCCGTCTCCATCACTGGTTCCCAGGTTGTCACCAGAACAACAGCGCGCGCCAACTCCCGTGGTTATCAAGTTGTCACCGGAACCCGCAGCCGCTGCAACTCCTCTGGCCGCCACTCCCAAGATTCCCAAGATCCCCTTGATTCCGGTACTCCCACTGGCAAGGTTTGATGCAATGGTGAGCAACATGGACAAGCTACTCCTGCGTTTCCTAGTGGTTCCCCACGCTCACACCACCAATGCGCAACGCAAAATTTTGGCGGCATTCCAAACCCTAGCCGCGGACGCAGAGGAGGTGATGAGGACTTGGCTAATGTAGGCGGATTGCCCCCCTCTCCTTTTCTTTCTGTCTTTTTTACATTCCTGCGCCTATCTTGCAAAGAAAATTGACTTTTGCCGCGCCAACCTAAGTAGCATTTGGGCTGTGAGAATCCTTGAGAGAAATAAGAGCCGCGCACAAGATCCCCCTTTGAGAGCAACCCGCAAGAGTGAGGATAATCCGCGCCACTGAGAGTGTCCACTGAGAGTGAGAAGGATCCACACCAGATGAGAGTATCTGCTAAATGTACCTGGACCACCCCAGACAAAATTCCTCACAGTTCCCTGTACCCATCTACAGAACAGAGAGAGCACAAAAAACCTTCTGGGCATGCACATCCTTGAGAGGGAGGAAGAGAAAAATTATCCACCCCAACCCACCCATACCTTCCATCTATAAGATAACCAAGAAAAACTTAAAAAGAGAGAGATTTTTTTTTTAAGCACCAACCGGTTGCCAAGCCTGCGCCTTGCTCTTTGACCCACATCTGTTCCTCTCCACGCGCCTTCTTAGTTTCCTGGATCATCTGTTCAAAATTTTTCATGTGTTTTTTTCCAGAATGTGGGGCTTGTCCTTGCGTCTGCGGACTCAGTGTTGCTCTGTGCCCGTACCTAAAAAAAACTCATAACGCAGCCAGCAATAATCCCAAAATTCCTATCCAGAGAGAAGGTAATAAGAAAACAAACATTCTGGGGTGTCTTTTTTTTCCTGCTGTGAACCGGCTAGAGCACCCCCTCACCAAATCCAATCATATCCCCTATTCATCCATTGTTCCCCCCCCCAACTTGACTGCTGTCCCCAGCGGTCTGCATTCGTTTACTCCTCCAGACACAAACCCCGCGCTGTGGAAAGAATTAAAGGTTTATCCCCCTATAATTGTCCCATGGTTTGGAATTTAACGGTTCCCTATGTTTGAAAGGAGATGAGGATGTCCAAAGTTGCACTTAAATAAGAAATAGAGATAAGGAGATAAGAGATAAAGAAAAGTAGAGAGAGAGAGAAATCGCCAATCCTTCAATCCTCAGAACTTTCCACCTGGATGTGTATCTGGTATGAGTTCCTTTAATCTCCTGGTGAGATGAGTGATTCAATCTGATGATGTGATTCTTCCTCTTCTGCTTCTCTCCTAAATCGATGCTCTGATGCCTCCCCCTCATCTCCAACCCGGAGTTGAGAGTAAGGATAAGTCCTCCCTCTCAACCCTAACCTAAGTACACGCGCAAATAACAGTATGACAACAAAACAGAAAACAATCCCAAAACAGAAACCCTAGCCTCCTCTCCCCACCTCCTCCGTACCAAACTCCCCCCGCCGTTGGTACGCCGTTCCATTCATCCGGTTTGTCCTTCTCATGACGCGGTCCTTGCACCGCGCCCTACTCGGAGCCCCCCGCGCCTGTCCGTATCCGTTTGTCTGCGCCCATTGTGGGTGTTCGGTAATATCCGGCATGATCCGCGCGCTTCATCCGTTCCTTCATAGCCCGCGGATTTCTCCGCCCCTACGTATCCGAACCAGCGCGCCCGCTAACCTAGTCAAGCGCACTACCTTCTGAATCCAATCTCCGAGGGGATCGCCGCCCACGCCGCATTCAATGCTGAGCCAGACCCGTCCACCAGGTGCAGAGCCAAACAGCGGCTGCTGCTGAGCACTCCGCATACCCTAATGCTGAGCCCGCTTGCCCTCAATGCTGAGCGCGCAGCCGCAACGCAGTTCCCAATCCATGTCTATAAATTGACACCACAGCGCGCAGGCTTGTCCTTGGACAAAGGATCCTTGTTATCATCCCCGCCGCTATCCAAACCAGCGGTCTTATCAAATGAAGCCAAGCCCGGCGCAAATAATTGTTTGACGTGCAAAGCCGCGGCCTTCTGTTTGAGCGGAGTTCCATCAAATTCTTACAACTGGTAACTTCCTCCAGTGAACTTGAACACCACGCGGAAAGGACCGTTCCATTGATTTGCAAACAGATTTCCCCATTGAGTTTCTAGGCTCTGGTTGTAAAGAAGAACCAAGTCCCCCTTCCCCAATGGATCCCGGAGTTTGTGTGTGCAGCGCTTGTCCCAGTAGTGGACGGACTTTGTGCAAGTCACCTTCAGCCTTCCAGCCGCTTTCTCCAACATCTTGTCCCGTTGCAGGAGCTGCTTGGAGTGGGCCTTGACTAGGTCGGCAGGGGTCTTAACCTTCCACCAATCAATACCCAGAAAGTTTTCCAGCTTGATGTCAATTGGCAGCATGGATTGCTGCCCAAACAGGAGCTTGGACAGCAAATAACCCATCAATCTCTTCACCAAAATCCGATCCACAAAAAGAACTACCGGAATGGGTTACCTGCCACTGCTTGCCATCCTCCCCGCAAATTTTCACCATTGCCTCCTTGATTGGCTAGTGACCGCACTCAATCATCCCTGCGCCTTCCGGATAGTACTCCGTCACTTGCCCAAACTTTTCTCCGCAACTTTGCACCAACTCTGCCAACCGTTGAGGTGAACCATTTGGGACACCTTGGGAAAAGAATTCAAAAATTAAAAAAAAAAAAAATTGAACTTAGAAAAAAATTGGACCCTTCACTCCAACCCTTCCTATCCTCATTGCGTTGCTCATCCTCATCCCCGCGCGTTGCTCATCCTCATCCTCATCCCCGCGCGTTGCTCATCATCATCCTTGCGCGTTGCTCATCCTCATCCTTGCGTTTTGCTCATTGTTGCGCGTTGCTCATCCTCATCCCCACGCGTCGCTCATCCTCATCCTCATCCCCGCGCGTCGCTCATCCTCATCCTTGCGCGTTTCTCATCCTCATCCTTGCGTTTTGCTCATCGTTGCGCGTTGCTCATCACTCATCATCATCATCATCCTCTGCTTCCTTCTTCTCATCCACCCCAAAACAACCATGGAAATCAATCTGGGAATCCAAAAAGCTTAGAAGGCTCAGATTGAAACTCAAGACTAATCAGGGTGCCAAGAAACAATTCTTGGTCACCGGTAGTGGCCAATTCAAACAATCTTAGCCACTCCTATCTTCCCACCATCTTCAATCCGTCAATTGTCATCAATTGGTTGAGGGTAATCAAGTCATCCAACTCAAGGCCAAACTTGATTCCCCATCTAATCCCCCAGCCGCTCCCCAACCAATCCATCACCCTTCCTGGGACTCTCCCACCCCCTTCCATCTCCGGGTGGGGGTGGAGAGTGTCGACTACCGCCCATGGACACCTGCGGGCGGTCTGATCTGTTTTCCTTTCCCACCCCTTCCGCCTTTGGGCAAGGGGTGGGTGATGCCGGTATTGTTGCGCGCGCCCCTCCACGGACGTATGCAAAATATGGTGAAGGGATGAGAAGGATCCCACCCCAGTCAGGCAGGCTGGATTTCCATGGGCCTGCGTGATCAAATTTTTCTGATCACCTGAAAATCTGAAAATCAAAAAAAAAATTCTTTCTTTCTTTTTCCGCTCCATTTGTAGTATCCCTTGTACATAGTCTAACTGGGCCTCCTGCCCATATAAGGAGGGGCTCTCCCCTGCCTTTTGGAGGAGGAAATTGGACATCACATCAGATCAGCACATGGTATCCTAACACTCACCACATCCTAAGATCATCAGTATCCTCTTGAAATACATCATCCGTGGGGTCTTCATTCCCCTTTATCTGAGACAAAAAAATTTGGGTATATCTATGATTGCCCCTTGATCCTTGAGCCTCCATACTCAAACCCCTTGATCCTTGATCCTTATCACCAACCAATAGCTTTGCTGGTTGAAGAAGAATTTGACTAATTGAATTCTTGCGTGTGTTACACCACTCCTGATCCTTTTATCCAAACATACTGGTCCTGATCATCCTTTGATTATCTTTCTGGACCCAGTCACGTTTGACTGAAGAGTTTTTATTAAGCTTAAAACCTGGAGTGTTAAAACTCCCTTCATGTCTTTTGAAGTTGAATTCCGCCACACTACTCTTGAGTCCCTTGAGAAGTGTTGGGTTATTCTTGTTTGAATCAGTTATTGTTTTGCTTCTAGAGCTTCTTCAAACAATTAGCTTTGTCTTGTGCGGCCAACCACAGTTATCTGGTACCCTTCAAGCGCTTGATTGCGGAGAGTTGGGCAGGTTCATTGAGAACCTGGAGGTTGTTTGGGATTGAGTTGATCTTTCCTAAGCTCCTGCTGACGACCAGAGCTATTAGCTTGTGGGTGTTGTCACTCACAATTGCCTTGTCTTGTTGAACTCTGAAAAATTCTTGACTCCTTCTATTCAAGTTTCCCCCGACATCATCTTGCCTCAGATAGTGTTGTCTCCCAGCTACCGACTACTATCATCTTTATCCTCTTACATTTGGTTCCCCGTTTACCAGGTTCTGGACTTTGATCTTGGTTACATTTAAATATTTTTGTAACACTCAGGAGGGCAGCCTAAACAGCACCTTTCCCCTCCACAGAACTGCCACGGCCTAGCACTGTCTGCAGTCTTACACCATCCCCAGAACTCCACACCCCCATTGACTGTTACCAAACAAAGTGACCCCTAACGCGCAAACCAGTCTTCCTCCAGAAACTGCCCAACCTTCTTGGCCAAAAGTTTCACTAGCAGCCGCGCTTCCACCCATCCCAACAGATCATTGGGCGCAACAAGGAGATACGCAAACTTACCTGCCTTGATGTGCACAACGTCCAAGGAAACCCGCCCAAAAAAAGTGTCCTCTCCAGTGGGAATACCAACTTTGCAAGGCAGTGTTGCGCTCTGCTTCTGACATTCTTTGCATGACCGTACCCACTCCCATACCGCAAGTACCAAACCCGGCCACCAGAACCTCACCCGTACTTGATTTTGCATTTCAACCTTGCCGCAATGGCCAAGATTTTCATGCAGACTCCCCAGGATTACCTCCTGATCTGCCCTTGACGTGCTGACCACAAGCAGTACTGGCGCGCTCTGCCGCCACATCTGTCCTTCCTGAAGGTAGAAATTTCCCACTATCTGTTGAATCCATCTAAAAATCTTGGCTGGAATGCCATCCGGAAACCAAAGATCCCGCAAATACAAACTGAGGACTGAGTACCTCCCAGATTGCTGGAGCAGAAGCCAAACACCTACTTCCACCACTCCCACCTTAACCATTGGAGCCTCCACATCCAGTGGTTCTGCACCTTTTTATGGATCATTGTGCGAGTACAAAGACAGTGCCTCTGGCATTGTAAAAGCCTTCCCTGGAACATGTACCACCGTGAAATAAAACAACTGAAGGAGCACAACCCACCTGGTAATAGGCACGTTTGGAAGCATCAGCAAATTGATAATTAGTGCCAGCGCCTCTGCATCCACCAGAAGCATTAATTGAATCCCCCATAGCAAATGCTGCAACCTCCACACAATCTTAGTGACCCCGCAAAGATCCAACTTTGGCTGCAAATACCAGCTCTCCATTGGTGTAAACCTAATGGACTTGTAAAGAACCGGTCAATCTTTCCCCTCATCCTCCTTTGTCAGCAACGCCCCTGCGCCAAGCTTGCTCAAATACACAGCCAACTTAATTCCCCCAGAGTTGTAATCCAAGTCCCGCAACACAATATTGCATCCAACAATCTCCTTGAGTTTTCCAAAGGCATTGTCACATTTTGAACCCCAGGCCCATTCCACGCCCTTACACGTCAATTCCCGCAACAGACTAGCAACCTCCGCAAACCGCTCAATGAACATTGGCACATAGCTACACAATCCCAAGAACTGGAGGATGTGCAATACAGTCTTTGGTGTTGGCCATTTGGGGACTTTATTGGGCTTCTTCTCCACAATCCGCCTTTTGTTGGAAGCCACCACATTCCCTAGAACCTCCAGTGTGGGTACGCAGACTGCTAAATTTTTCCTGGACACCCTGATTGCCGCTTCCTCAATCCGGCCCAAGATCCGTTCCAGCATTTGCGCCAATTCCCAGACAAGTTGGCAAATTTCTGGAGCGTCTATAATTTTTCCCATCCGTAATCCGTCTTTGGGCCTTTGATGCCTGCATCGTCAATGAAAATCTGCACCCCCTCCAGAAAATTTTCCTTCAGAATCCAGGTCATCTGCACTTGGTGAACCGCAACCAAGTTAGTTGCGCCTTGCCGCAGCCACGTCAGTTTCATCCTGCCCAATCCGGTTTCAAAATCAGTCATTGGCCGCAAACTCCAATCAATTTTGTTCTGATTGTATCTGCCCATCACATCCACCAACCTGTAGCATGCCGGCCCTGCCATAGATTCCAAAAACTCATCCACGCGCGGAGGTTTTCCTGCGTCTTGGATTATAAACAAATTAAGTTGCTTCAAATCATGAACAATCCGCAATGACTTCCCATCCTGCTTAACCACCATGAAGATTGGACTCGAGTAACTTGACTTCAATTGCTTGTAAGTGCCCGTCCCTACACACTTGTGCACCAGCACCAAGAAGGGCTCCCAAACTGCCCGCAGAATTGGAATTGGCTTGATCTGCCAAGGCTCATGCAGAACCGTTGGAATCACATAAGGGTCTCCTATCTTTCTCTTCAACAGTCCCCGCTCTTCAGGTCCAAATGCAAGCTCTCTTCCCAGGAGGACAAGTACCAACTTCATCAAATCTCAAACCTCTGCGCTTAACCAACCCGGCGGTCCAAAAATAAGGGCTGAAACTTGCTCATCCGTAATCCGTTCCAATTGTTTCACCCATCCTGAAACCTTTAGCGGAGATTCCCAAGGATCCCGCAACCAAAGGATTTGTTGCATTGGTCTGTTCAGATCCTGCGGCATTGCTTTGTTCCATGGATGAACCTTCCACAAAACCAGCTTATACTTCCCAACATTGCACCATGCCATCCGCACGCATTGGTTACCATATTTCCTAGTCAAAACCAAAGCATGGATTTTGCCTTTGCTCACAAGCGTAGCGCAATGATAGTGTTTTTGCAAAGTACCTCCCGGCAATGCATACTGAGGAAGGGAACTTACTTCCAGCACTTGCGCGTCCTGCTCTTCCTCCCTACTTCCCACCTCCTCCTTGCTGGTCAACCGCCTGCACAAAGCCGGAGCTTGCTCTGTGCGGTAACCTTGGCCAACTAGTCAAAATCCACCTCCGGTCTACCCTTGAAAACCAGCTCCACGCCGGGGTCCTCCTCTTCTTCTCTTGCCAAATCCTGAGTCCACTTCCCCAACCCTTGATTGCAGATTGCGGTTTTGAATTGCCCGCCAGAAAAATCTTCCACCATCAATGCTTCCATCCCCGCCTATTGATCAAATTTCATTTGCGCTTGGAACCCAAACATTAATGGCCGTCATAAAATAGCCTCCCTGCAATCAACCAATAGAAAAGAAAGTGGTTTATGGACCCTTTCAACCTCAACCTCTTCCTCCTCCACAACCCCATCCATGCAACATGGCCCGCCATTAAGTGCCCAAAGCCCCATTGCGCATTTCTGCCAAACCAATCCCATTTCCTCAACCAGTCTAGATGGAAGGGGGTTCACCATGGAACCGCTATCCACCAGTGCCTGTAACTTCCTTCTGGAAATCTTCATTGGAACATAAGCCAGCGGAGTTGAAACAGATTTCATCCCCCTTAGGTTGCGCTCTGCATCATCCCAAGCCAAGTTCACCTGTTCCACCGTTGGAGGGATCCTATTGTGTCCTCAATCCTTCAGCGCTTGAACCATCTCATCTACTACCACCAGCAACACCGCTGCCAAATCCTTCAAGGTCAAGGGAATAGTCCTTTCATTCCCCATCACTCTGCGCACAATTTCCACCTCCTTCTTCTTCCCTTCTGAATTCACCAGCCATCCATCCGTTTCCAGAACGCCTGCGACTGGCTTAGGAGCTACTGGTGGTACCCATTCCTTGGCATCCACATCCATCCTTTCCACCGTCGCTAGTACCCTCACTTCTGCTTCCACATGCGGTGGTTGCCATACCCTGGGACCAGTGACAATCCCCAGAAAAGCTTGAGCAGTTACCCCCAATTCCTGTCCTTGCCCGCACACTTGCTCCATAATGTTCGGATTCCCAGGTTCTGTGGAGATCCGCTTTCCCATTGGAAACACAAATCCCATTCCCACCGGTCAAACCAATCCTGCCTTGAGGTCCCTTGTCATGTTATTGCACCCCAACCACCAATTCCTTCTGTCCCCGCAGTAATTGCATAACAGCAGCGCGCGCGTATTTGATGGCGGAAGTGGTCCCCCAATGTGAGGAGGCAGATTGCGCGGCCCTGACAACAGTCAGCTCAGGAAGATCTGCAAATCCTTCATCAATTTTGTCATCTTGCTAATCTCCAGGGTTTTTTTTGTTGGTGTTGCCGGAGCCCATTCCTTATTCAAGGGGCCTGCAACCGGAGCCTGCGTTGGTGCTGCTGGAGGGTGAGAAGTGGACTTCTTTGACCCCGTTGGGAATGACCTTTCCATGTCCTCCATCAGTTCCTCCAAGTCCAACTTGCTTTCCACCGCCCAACGGATGATAAGGATGTCCGGAAGAAGCGCAATACTCCCATCCAACAACCTCTTTACCAAGTTTTTGTTTTACAAGTGCCGCTGCACCCGCCTGCGGAGTTGGGGACCAAGTCCTCCCAAAAATTCCCTCTTCATTGCGCCCTTCTTCCCTGCTATGACCTCTTTCTTTGCCAGGTAGCGGTAGATCTGGTCAAACATTGCTACATACTCCCCCAAATGCGCCTGCATCCAGACTCCACCATTTGTGCTTGCTTCTGCCGCGGCTTTCTCAAAGTTGCTTTCCCAAAACCAAGGTTTGCGCCAAAATTTCTGCCTTCAGTTTTGGCAAATCAAGTTCCTTGTACCCTTCCATCTCCTCCACATCCCCAAGCTTCTCTTCATCCTTAATGAAGAGGACAACAATAAAAGCCTTATCCAAACCCTTTGCACCTTCCGTGTCAGCAATCCCTTTGTATTGTGCAAGGAATTGCTCAACATCCTCAGTGTTGAACCAAATATGTGGATAGTCCGGCAGCCTGATGCAAACGGGCTTGCAATTGGCGCTGTCATTGGAGCAAGGGACACCGTATCCCACCCCTGATGAGGGTTGCTTCTGAGAAGCCAGATGAGGAGGAGAAAGAGGAGTGGGGGTCACATTAGTTGACCCCAAGATGGTCAATGGGAGGTACTGGGACATCACGCTTGTTATTTTTGAGAGACAAGTAACAAAAGGTTAATTCCTGGCCAGACCCCCAGATGTTGAAATCAGAAGAGGACTTCTCCAAAAAATGGTTCCCAAGTTTGGAAGTTATTGATCCCTTGCGTCTGTAAACCCTGAGTGCAACTGTTCACCCTTTGACAAAGAATTAGAGAATAAAAGAGATGAGTGTAAAAGAGCCTTCCAACCTGATGTAATCCCATGAAATGTTACCTCCTTCATCTGGGTTGAGGGTGCAGTTTAAGTAACCTCCCCCTCAACCCTAACCTAAGTACAACCAGAAGAAAGCAAGAATAATGAAATCCAACCCCTAAGTACAGAACCCTAGCCCCAACCCTATCCTTCCCTCCCATCCCATGACCCATATGCCATATCCCTAACCCCATATCCCATCTGTATTGCCCGCCTGCCATTAAGTCCACCCGGTTTGTCCTTCTCATGAAGCGGCCCTTGCTCCGCGCCCAACTTGGAGCCCCCAGCGCATGTCTGCATCCGCCCAACGCACCATTCCAGATATCCAAGATACATCCGGGCAATCCGCCCAATCCATCCAATCCAATCCAATCCACCCTGCGTCTCCGGATGCAGAACCCAACTTGACTGCTGCTGAGCCCGCAGCACGGATTTCTGTGGCAAGGCTGGGCAAATTGCTGAGCACGTAGCGCACAGACCATTCCAACTAGCATCCATAAAAGACCACCACAGTGCCCTAAAAGAGAGAGAGTGTGTGTGATAGAAAGTATATTCCTTCCTTCCTTCCTTCAGTGGTGAAATTTCCTCCTCCCTAACACAGAGAAGGTGGCAAGATATTGTGCCCTTTCCCCAAACCCTAGCCTAAGTACAAGCGCAAATGCAACCCAGCAACAAACTGAAAGAATACCAAGAAGCAGAAACCCTAACCCAACCCTATCCTCCTCCCCAGCACTTTTGCCACTACATCCATCTGTGTTTTCCTTCTCATTGTGCATGCCACACCCTACTTGGAGCCCCCCAAGCCTGCCTGTAGCCACCCAAATCCTACTTGCTTGCCTGTTTTTTCCTTCTCATGGCGCGCACTGTGCCCTACTGGGAACCCCCCCATGCTTGTCCACAAACTCCTGACGCACCTTCCTGTAGCCAGGTCCCCATTTCCTGCAATGCTGAGCCGACTGTGCACACAGCAGCTGCTGCTGAGCCCCCAGCACTGACCACATACTGTGCAATCTTGCCCTCATTGCTGAGTGCACTTCCCAAATGCTGAGCCTGACAAGGCAGGCTGTTGGAATAGAGGCTTGAAAAGATGAACAAGGAGGGATTGGAGAGGAGAGGCAGTGTCATAACCACAACTCAACTCAGCCTCCCCATTCATACTTAACCCTCAGCCATTCCCATTCCAGTACAATTCATCTTCCACCCCTGGATCTACATGCTGTACATCCTGAAGTATACTCCTGCATACCCTGCAGCCCTTAGGTAATCTCCCAGGCATACCCTCCACCTCTCTATGGCTTTGTGAATCCTCATCTCTCCTTCAACTCTACCTGGTATGAGAAGTACATACAGTAAACCCATAGTACATACTCCTGGCTGGACAACCCATACTCCAGTTCAATACATGACCTTCCTGGACAGGCCCACTACTCAACCTGTCAATCTCCAACCTCCAGCCCAATTGGTCAACATGTAATGCCATGGGCCTCCCAGCCCAGCACCAGTCATCCCTCCTCAAGGCCTCCTCTCAGTTATCACATATACTGGCCTCTCTTCTCCTCTTGGACTGATTCCCCCAAGTAATTAGTACACTACTTCTTATTGGTTAGCCCCTCATCCAATAGGTTTCATCTCAGCACAAGAAAGCCTACCTTACTCATCTCACCTACCCCTCTGGCATTACTCTTACAGGATTCCCTCATCAACATCCTTCAGAGCCTTACTCCTGGATTCTTCTTGTTATCATTTTCTTTACTCTACATCTCATCTGCATATGCAATCAATCTCCTTGTCTCTATCCTGATTTCTGTGAGCAGTAGTGCCTGTGCCTTCAATCCCTTGCACGCCAGGGGAAGTTGTGACAGGCGGATGATGGAGGGGAGTACAATCCGGCTTAGGGGGTCCAGAAGGGACCAGATTCAGTAGGGCTTCAGTGAGTGGGACTGGATGAGAAGAGGAAGAATCTGAGGATTTTTTTTCTCAAGAGATCCAAAGGTAAGAGAATTTATAGATGAGGGAAGAACCACAAGTTAGGCCCTTTAACAAAGAGGAATATTCAATAAGGGAAGATGTGATGAAATGGTTGAGGATAAAAATGTTACAATGATATCACTTGAGCTATGATTAATGACATTTGTGTATCTGGAGCTTGTGAAATGAATCAGATAAAAGTGGCCAGCAGGCTATAAGTACCGGGCATACAGTAATAATAGGCCTGGATAACTAAAGGTATCAGGACATACAAAGTTGGATGAGATAGCTAAAGGTGTCTCATACATATAATGATATAGATAATTTGGTCAAGATAGACTATATGTATCTCAATCATGCATAATGATAGCTAACTAGACAATGGTGCTGAAAGGGGTGGTGAGCAGACAAGATGATGAAGGCCAAAACTCAACACAGGCTGCAACCGGTCACCAATCTGCAGCTATAAAATACCACCACATCCCCCCCAAGTTGAGTTCTGTCCCCAGAGGTCTTCCCATCACTACCTCAACTGCACTCTGTGCCTTCACCCCTACCACCACCTCCTCTGCCCTGTTCCCCCTCAACCCCCCATAGCTTCCCAATCTTCATGGTGTCCAAGTGTAGCTTCTTCTCCCTTTGCAGCTCTCCTTCTTGTTAATTGTTGCTGTGCATTGTGCACAGTTGCTGTGCATTGTGCACAGTTGCTGTGCATTGTGCACAGTTGCTATGCATTGTGCACAGTTGCTGTGCATTGTGCACAGTTGCTGTGCATTGTGCACAGTTGCTGTGCATTGTGCACAGTTGCTGTGCATTGTGCACAGTTGCTGTGCATTGTGCACAGTTGCTGTGCATTTTGCACAGTTTCTGTGCATTGTGCACAGTTGCTGTGCATTGTGCACAGTTGCTGTGCATTGTGCACAGTTGCTGTGCATTGTGCACAGTTGCTGTGCATTGTGCACAGTTGCTGTGCATTGTGCACAGTTGCTGTGCATTGTGCATAGTTGCTGTGCATTGTGCACAGTTGCTGTGCATTGTGCATAGTTGCTGTGCATTTTGCATAGTTGCTGTGCATTGTGCACAGTTTCTGTGCATTGTGCACAGTTGCTGTGCATTTTGCACAGTTGCTGTGCATTTTGCACAGTTGCTGTGCATTGTGCACAGTTGCTGTGCATTGTGCACATTTGCTGTGCATTGTGCACAGTTGCTGTGCATTGTGCACAGTTGCTGTGCATTGTGCACAGTTGCTGTTCATTGTGCACCGTGACTGTGCATTGTGCACAGTCAGTGACTGCACATTTGCTCTGCATTGTGCACAGTTTCTGTTCATTGTGCACGGTTGCTGTGCAGTTTGCACAGTCAGTGACTGTGCATTGGAGCTTTGATAAATTTTGACCTGAGCTTGGTAGGAGCTTGACCTGATCTTGGCCATACATTGGGCAAGAGCTCATTGATGGCACTTGCTATCAAGTAACATGCAGGTTTCTGTGGTGTATATATATTGGCACTCATTTGTAGTTATCTCTTCTAAGTAGTTTTCAGGCCCTCTTGCCCATAAAAGGAGGGGCTCTCCGCTGCCTTTTTTCCCCAGCTATCATCAATCCATGAATCAATAATTGTATCATCATTATCAAAGTGAATTGATAAATCCGTGGGGCCCTTCCCCTTTATCTGAGCACCCTTATCCTGGGTATATCTATGATTACCACTTGATCTTTCAGCCTCCATACTCAAATATTTGATCTGTCCCTCTGTGGCCTTATCCGTTATCACCAACCAATAGCCTTGCTGGTTGGAGAAGAATTCATTTGGTTGAATTCTTGAGTGTGTTATACCACTCTTTGATCCCTTTTTTGACCATACTGGTCTTGATCATTCTTTGATTATCATTCTGTAACCAGTCACTTTTCACTTAGAGGTTTCTTTAAGCTTGAAAACTGGAGTGTTAAAACTCCCTTTATTTCCTTGAAAATAAATTTCTCCACGCTACTCTTTGTAAGGTTTTGAGGCTAAAAGGACCATTCAATTTCAGTTTGATGGAGACACATGAGAAAGGAAACGCAATAACAGCAGCCCCAGATTACCTAAAAGGACCACTCAGACACTGGTTTAAGTACAGGAGAAAGATAGCATTGATAAAAAGGGATAGCAGGAAGTAACAAGCTTTTCATTGTTCAAGTTGATGATTGGAGCAATACAGTTTCAAGTGGGCACTTATGGTTAGTGGAGTGAGGCTGAAAACAGGATGGGAAATTTGAGTCAGAATAGCAAGAATCAGACAACAACCCTGATGATGAGAGATGAAACCCAAGAGAGACATACCTGACTCAGAAACCTGTGGTTAGTGGTGCAAACTTGTGGTTGCACAAAGAAAGTCTTTCCCCAGGATCTGAGTTGGGGGATACAACTTATTTCAGGCAAGCGTGTTAAGATTGTTGGATTTGGAGTATCTGCAGCCAGTTGCCTTTCAGTTGGTTTGATAGCAGAGAGGTTGAGCTTTGTGAGCATTTGAGCGCAGGTAGTTGATATTAGCAATGGTGGCCATCAAAGAGGGAGGAGACAAAAAGATAAGAGACTAATTTGAGCATATTGTAAAGTTGTGCTGGGAATCCAACATCCTCCCTTGCTTGAATTATGATTTGATCTTCAGGCTCTGAAGCACATGTTGTATTGTGATCCTGTCCACTGGTTTTGTGAGTAAGTTGGCCAGATTCCTCTTTGAGGACACCTTTTGTAGTTTGATTTCACCCTTGAGCAGCTCACTCCGGATGAAGTTGAATCTTAGCTCCATGTGTTTTTTGTGAAAGCTGGATTGATTGGTCTGGTTTGGCGCCAATTTGATTTTGCCTTTCTTTTCTTTGAAGATTGTGGTTGGTTTCCTAGCCTTTTTGGGGGCTATGTCCATGAGGAGAGAATTTATCCACTTTACCTCCTTAACGTCATCCCCCAGTTCTTTTTAATGTGCCTTGGTGGTTGAAAAGGACAGCGTTGGCTTCTTCTTGCATTTCCAAAACACCACACATTTCAGCCACCAAATCACCAGACTTGATATTTAGCAGCGCATGCTCAGGCACGTGGCCCAGTCGGCATCAACATATGTGAGCATGGGAGCGGAGGAGTTGGCAGAAGCAGAGAAAATGAGGCCAGTGGTACTTGTGTGCTGGAGGTAATTTAGGACGTGTAGGGCTGCTTTATAGTGATGAATATTGGATTTGGCAAGAAATTGGGCCAGTTAGTTCACAGAAAAGGTGATTTTGGGCCGTGTACTCACACTAATGTGATTCAGTTCCCAAAAAACCTTCCTATAGTTGACCCCTGAGGTCACAAAGTCTTCATGATCTTCCTCACTGGATGGATACAGCTTGCCATTAGGCTTGAAGGCCATGGAGTGTGTATGGTGAGTTGGAAGCAAGTATTGGGCACATAAATGCTTGATGTAGGATTGTTGATGTATCTTGAATCCATTGGTCAGATGTTTCACGTTGATCCCCAGCAGCAGAGATGCTGGACCAAGATCTTTTATTTTGAAGCGGGTTGAAATGAGCTGAACAAAGTGGGTTGGGTTGTTGCTGAAGATAGAAATGTCATTGAAATGCACATATAGGTAAATTTAGTTGGAACACAAGACACAGTGATCTTCTTCACATTGATTGAAGCCTACTTTGCCAAGCCACTTGCATAGGTTCTTGTACCAGGCAAGGGGAGCTTGCCTGAGTCTGTAGAGTGCCTTCTTCAGGAAAAGAACCTTACCTGGAGAGACGTGGATGTTGCTTGGAGAGTTGATATACACCTCTTCTTGGATTGGAGCGTTGAGGAAAGTGGCTTACATGTCTATTTTTCAAAAGATCAATTTCTTAGCAGCAGCTAGGGTGATTAGCAGACGTAGTGAGGTCTTGTCTCCAGTTGGGGAAAACTTTTCAAAGAAGCCTAGACCGTATTGCTGGAAGAAGCCCTGCACGCAGAGGCAAGCCTTGAATTCAATGATCCAATTCTGATTGTTGTGTTTGGTTCTAAAGACCCACACAAATTTGGGGGTAATTTTTTGAGCAGGGAGCATGGTTTCCTCCCAAAAGTCAAAGCTGATCAGGTTTAATTCCTCTGCCTTCATAGCTTCAATCCATTCTTTGTGGTATTTTGATTGGAGAGACTCCTGCACATTCTTAGGATCCACGTAGGTGTGGTTGAAAATCAGGTAAATGGCGGGCAGGCCCACTTTAGAACTGAATCTGTGGGGTTGATGGATGATGTTTCTGGGCGTGATTTTTTCAAGGGAAGGAGAGGGAAATGAAGTAGCGTGATTTGAAACAGTGGGATTGGTTGGCAAGACATTGGAATTGGTTCTGCAAGTGATTGGATGGGTGCTTGGGGTAGGGGGTATTGACAGCAAATCATAAGTGTCAAGTAGATCATTTTTATTGAAAGGAGAATTAAGAGAAGGGAAGATGGATTCATTAAAAGTAGCATTTCAAGACAAGAAAATTTTAGAGGAGTCCAGATCCAATAGGCAGAATGACAAGAATTTGTTGGCATACCCCAGCATAACTGCCTTTTTGCAGGTGGGATGGAATTTGAACACTCAACTTGCTTGGGGAATCAGGTTGTAGGCAGCACAGCCAAAGAGTCTGAGGCAGTTGTAGTCAAACTTTGGGTTGTGCCACAGTTGGTAGGGTACAGTGTTCCCTTTTTTTTGGAGGGAAGAATGTTAATCAGATGGGTGGCAGAGTTGAAATCTTCATCCCAATACTTTGGAGGGAGATTTCTCTTGTTTAGGAGGCAACGAGCCTTTTCAAGGATAAGGTGGTTGGATATTTTGGCCATGTCATTCTGTTGGGGAGTGTAGGCGGGAGAAAAGTTCAGGATGATGCCTTTTTTGGTGCAGTATTTCCCAAGTTCCAAAGATATGAATTCCCCGCTGTTGTCCAAGTTGAAATTCTTGACAATCTTGCCAGTCTGCTGTTCAGCTTGACTTACATAGTCTTTGATTTCCATGGTTGCTTTGTTCTTGTGCTTCAACAAGGAAACAGATCTGTGGCCAGAATGCTGGTTGGTGAGTGAGAGGAAGTAGCTGAATCCTGAATTCAAGGTGATTGAGATGGGCCTGACTAATTCAAGGTGGATAGCTTCTAAAGTTTCAGAGACTGGTTTGAAGTGGTGATTGAATGGGGTTGCTGTTCCCTTACAGTTGCGGCATATTTTGCAGGAAAATGGATTTGATGAATCTGACAGGTTCAGATTCTTGAGGACAAGAGGCCTTGGATGTCCCAGTTGTGCATTCCAAGTGTTTGAGGACTCCTTGAGCAGCACTTTGGGTTGATGACTGGCTGAGAATCTGGTACCGCACAGTTCCGTGAGGTGATTTGAAGTGGAGCCAATGAATTGGAAGTCATTGCAAATCACCTCAAAGCCAGGGAAGCCAATCTTGGTGAAGAACATCTTCTTGGCCTTGAGTTGCATGAGGGATATGAGGCATTGGTTGATAGTTAGGATTAGAAGAACATTTTTCAGTTTAATGAGGGCTCCAAGGTGATTTATCAATCTTTCCAATCCAACATGTGTGACATTGAGTTGTTAGGTGAACCAGTGCTAACCTCCATCCTTACAGGTGAGATGTTAAAAACAAATCTAGGGTTGTTTAAAATGTTATGAATCTGCTCAAGGGTGAATTGGAATCTTAGCTCCATGTGTTTTGTATGAAATCTGGATTGATTGGTCTGGTTTAGCACCAATTTGATTGTGACTTTCTTGTCTTTGAAGATTGTGGTTGGTTTCCTAGCCTTGTTGGTGGCTATGTCCATGAGGAGAGAATTTGTCCAATTTACCTCCTTAACAGCATCCCCCATTGCTTTGTACTCTTCCTTGGTTGTTGACAAGGACAGTGTTGGCGGCTTCTTGCATTTCCAAACCACCACACATCCCAGCCACTGAATCACCAGGCCTGATATTGAGTGGCACATGCTTGGTCACATGGCCCAGTTGGCATTGACTACATGAGCATGGGAGTGGTGGAGTAGGCAGAAGCAGAGACAATGAGGCCAGTGGTACTTGTGCGCTGGAGGTAACTGAGGACGTGTAGCGCCTCTTTGTAGTGATGAAGATTGGGTTTGGCAAGAAATTGGGCCAGGTAGTTCACAGCAAAGGTGATGTTGGGCCATGTGCTCACACTAATAACCATGAAAAAAAAGGCTGCACCTGCCGGCAGGTGTAGCACCTGAAACTTGTTTTGACTTGGTTTTGACTCTGAGGAAACTCTGTTTCTAACTTGAGTTGGAACCTGAGAAAAGTTGTTTGTATCAGTTCTTGAGGATTCCAAGTAATTCTAGTGCATGCATGGAATACAGAAGATTGTGAATTATGGGGAAATTCAATTTTGTGTAAAGTGATAGAGGAGTGAAGCAGTGCAGTTTCACACCTGACACATAAAATTTACTACCTGGGTTGGATAAGTCAAGATTTTGATGCTTTTTTTCTTTCTATTTCCTATTAGATCATTACAAAAGGTTTGAGGGTCCTTTTTTTTGTTACTTTGTGGTTGAAAAAAATTGTTTTTTTTAAAGGATTAAATTCAGTTTTTAATATCTTCTTTTTCTTCTTGTGAAATTTAATAAATCTCAATTTGATGTAGGAAATTGAAATTCCAATCTAAATTTTAACTGAAGATTCAAAAATCTGCTCAGACATGTTGGAAATATTGTACCACATAGATATTGAGTTCAGTTATACATTTCAAATAAATCAATCTGAAATTGAGATAATTGAGGATTTTCACATCTTATTTTACAAAATGAATGAATTTAAAAAAAGCAAACCATTGCCTTGAATGATTTTATTTCTCTAATATCTTTTTGCAGAAACTTTGTTTTAAATATTTCTTATAATATTGGAAGCTCAAAAGAATGAATCTAGTGATATTGATTTGTTTTATTTAGAAGTAATTAATTAATAAATAAAAATGTTCTAAAATTTAGAGCTTTTGATATTGTTTTCTGGGTGACAACAGAGGAAATATAGAACTACTTGGAATTAAATTTATTCAAACCAACGTGGGGTTTCAAGTGATTTTGCTAATCTTTCTAGTTTATCCTCTACTGGCTTCATCTCCAAAACCAATTTCTCTGTCCAATTTAATGTGGCAAGAAATAGAGGGCAGTAACAATTAGAAGGGAGGGATTCACATGGTTTCATCTGATAATTTGGGACTATTTCATCATAAGTTCTTCCAAATTCTACTTGTTTTTTAGCTTGAAGTTCAACTTTCATCTCAGATAAATAGTTGAGAGTGTTGTTATCAAGATTATGAAGAAATTTTGAATAAATTTTGCTTCTCCAATACACTAGGACAGAGTGATATTTCCCCTCAATGTCTTCTTCTGTATCTGAGCAGCATTCCTTACTAGGGAGAAGGCATTTTGCCAAATCCTTTTCCATATGGCGCCCTGCAGTGGCCAAGCGGTTTCTGTATATCTTGCAGATTCAAGACCAAAATTTTAGCTAAGAGAATTTAGAAAATTGAGAGAAATCTTAAGCTTACTCCTTGTTTAACTCTAGACCTAGGCTTCTTGTTACGTGTCCTAGGCTTCATGTAATTCTCTTTCTGCCCACATAGCCAACGTTCCAGTAGGCCAAAGAGTATGTCCTTCTTTCAAAACTCAATATCAAGTGGATAATTTGTAAATACATCATTTTCCTTAGCATCTAACCAATGTTTTATTATCACTTCTGACAATATTTGGTCCCACTTTGTTGAATTATGATGGTCACATTGGAAAGTTGGAACATGTATGCCATAGCTTTCTAATTCTTTCTGGCAGTGCTCTTTGAACTTTCCATGAATGGTCTTCTTCCCTCCATAGAGGTTTTCATTGGTTGTTCACATGCCCATGGAGGTGGACAACTTATCATAAGTTGTCCACCTCACTGGACATGTGTGCATACAGGAATCACATGGCATGTGAAATCCTGGTGGAGAGGCTGGGGAGGTGGAAAACTTATGCTAAGTTGTCCACATCCCCCAAGTTATCCCATCTTACATTCCAACGAGTACAAATTTTGTACAAGTCATGAACACTTTGACATCAGTTCATGAATTAACTGGTAAGTGTTTTGGCACAAGGAGGTGATATTTGAATTATATACATTGAAGCACATCTTTAACCATATCTAGCCTTCTTTCCATTTACTCTAGTTACAATTTCAGAAGGAGAACAATTTTGAAGTTTAAGAGCAGCCATTGCTAGTTTTTTTTAATTTGGAAGGAGCAACCAAAATGAGTATGATGTTCAGTTGTTTGAAGGCTCAGTGGAGGAAAATTAGTTTGATGAGTAAAAACAGAAGTTTTCCATAAAATTTCTAATATTCCCCCAGCTTTTGCATAAGCAACTATGAAACCAAGAGTTGGAAAGGAGAGACCATAGCCTGTTTCTTGAGAGGGAGGAGGGATTGGGGTTCCAGTAGGTTTTTCAATATAAGAGAACAAACCGTAAGTATAACCATTCAATTCTTCTTGATCCGTATGAGGAACATTGGAAAAGTCATCACAAGTGACAATAACATTAGAAGCATGAAGAAAAGAATCCCTTTGGTCATTCCACTCTGGAGATTTCCAGTTTGGAATTTTGAACTCCTCTGATACTTCCTTGTTCTTCACATGAGCAGTGTTGGATAAACATTGGATTCTATTGAAAATCAGTTGGTTATGTACTAGAAGCTTAGACCACAACAGATCATCATTTGCTATTTGGTCTGGGTTCATATCCTGTCTCCTTGCATATATTCCTATTTAGAAATATAGTTGGATGGTAATCATTCAACAAAGACATGATTAGCAAGTTTTTGGTGATCCCCAATTACCTGCAGAATATCCTTGGTCAGTGCCCTGACAAAAGCCAATTCCAAACATAGATCCTGTTTTAGTGTTGATGTTGGTTTTGTTCAGGTTCTGTTGATTTTTTGCCATCACATAGAGATCTTGTACCATCTCTGAAAATTGAGTTGCTAGCCATGTATATGGTCTTTGCTGCAATGAATGATAATTGAGCACCACATAAGGTTTGTACTTTCTGTTGCAAACCACTTGTAGATTTACTGGGAGTCCTACTTGTGGTACTACTACTTGGCATGGACTTAGACCCTTCTTCAGGGTGATGAAGTAGATTGACTCAGATACACACTCCTTATTTCCATAACCACTCTTAGCTTTTTGATGCTTTTTATGTGCTCTGGATGAGGATGGGATGGATGGAATTAAGGGTTGTGGTGGTGGCCTAAGAAAAGAACAATCTTGGCTTGATTCCTGATGATGCTTTAGATTCAAGGGCTCATCATCACTACAAATGTTGTCTCAAAAGCACCAACAGGAATACAAGGGACAAGGATTGAGATAAAAGCAAGAGGTTAAAGTTAGTAATATTAAAATCCTTCATGATGATTGAAATACATACATGTTGCTACCTTTAACCACTTTCAAAGACACATCCTCATTATTTGTTTTCACTGGAAACAGGTGGGCTTGAGATTGGGTGAATGCATTGGAGTTGACTTGATCCATGGTTAACTTTCAAAGATGATGATGAGGACTTGATGAATGGTTTACAGATGGTTTCAAGGAAAAGAGGGAATCAATCAAGGATCATTGAATGATAAGTTGATTTCTTCATTGCTGCTTACTGTAAAGATGAATACAAGAATGGATGGTGTTCATGCTGATATGTGATGATAAAAGTTGAGTTGATTTGGTGAAGACACGTGCTATGATTGGAAGAAGAAGAAAAAATAATGGTGAAGAAGAGAAAGAGGTAAGTCAGTGTTGGATTGATGAAGATGAAGCATTCAAGAGATTGAAATAGGTGCATGAGTTCTTACCATTGAAATGCAGTGATGATGAGTGAGAGGTGGAAGAGATGTGTTGCAGTCAATGGGTAATGGAAGGAGTTTGATGGAGGGATTCTTTTTTATGATGAGGTTGATTGGAGCATGGTTTGGTGGCTGAATGCTTGAGAGGTGATTGAAAGGTTTGAGATACCAGTAGAGAACAAAAGGAATCAGTCTACATGTTCAGAAAATGTTCAATCATTGAAAAATAGGCTGGAAAATTGCCTGGGTGGACTCCTTGGGATTGCTTGGGGATGGTGGATTGGGTGTGCTTGGTTGATGGTTGAAAAGGCCTCTGGACCGCTCGTTGATTGGCCAGCGCTCGTCGTTTTGCTTGCAATTTGACGAGCAAAGCTCGCTGATGCAAATGCTTCAGCAAGTTTGCGATTTGGTTGCGAATCGCTTACGCGTTTGCTGACGCATTTGCTTTGGCATTTGCTAGCAACCAGCAGGGGGCCAGGGCCCATTGAGGTTCACAGACCTCTCCCAGGCCCCTGGCAACCTGCAAGACCGCAACAGGGTTGCGTTTGGAAACCCTGTTGCTAATTCAACGACCATTGGTTGTTCGCGTCTGTGAGGATGGAAGCGAACGACCGATGCAATTGCAATCGCTCCGGGCCCCATTTTGGCATCCCCGGGGCCTGGAGCTCTTGGAGCCCTTTAGGGCCATTTCCATGGGGAGCCCAGGGCAAGTGCCCATGGGTTTTTTCCTTATGGGAAGGTTAGAACCCGTGATACTGTGTTTGGGCCATTGGAGATAAAAAGCTTGGAATGGACATACCAGGCCATATATTTTTTTAAAAATATGATTATAATGCAAATCAACAGTTTTGGATAAATCTTACATAAGAAATATGCATAAATTTAACAATAAATATTCATCTAACCAAGATACATTATATTCATCTATTCAATATCAGATAGGCAGATCCAGAGGATATTTTTGAATTTTAATAAGATTATTTTAAATATTTCTTTTTAATAATTTAAGAATATCTTAGTAGAATTCCAAAATATAGAAAAAGAATAGAGCAATAGCTTTCATATTCAATAAGTAAAATTTCTATATATGATCCTTCATTAATTCCACTTCTAAAAAGATTTAAAAAAATACTTTTGAATTTGGAGGAGATATCTAATAAATCAAAACATTTCCTATTTATCTCAAAGTAAAAGTAAAATTAGGCAATAATTTTTATATTTAGGTACTTAAATACCACAAAATTAATTTATAATCATGATTTTTATTTCACTACAGAAAAGATGTTTTTTAAATAATTTTTTCTAAAGAAAATGTTCTCCAATGGTTATTTCACTGTTTTTAAACTTAAAATGAATAAGTGCAACAAGTTTCCAAAATTTGATAATTTGAATATTTCAATGAACCCAGCATCCTTATATTTTTTTACTCTAAATGTTCAGAATAAAACACACATGAAATTTTCATAGTTGTTGGTCCCTGTGAATCTGCCTGATTACAAGATTCATAAACAGTAATGGCATTGATCAATTTACCATTAAATTTGAGCTATTGGTCTATTTATCAAGGTGGGGTTGTAATTTATGGAACAACAATGTCAAATTGTTTTAGAATTAATTCAATTGCTCTTGAGGATAAACATTGTGGTATTTATAATTCATATTATGATTTATATTCATTGAAATAACTGGAGAAACTCTTCTATTGCATGATAGTGATTTATGCACATAAACCTCTGGGGACATGGTGCACTTAGCCTAAGTGCACCATGTCCCTTCAGACAACCAGTTGGTGGTGGTTGTGGGTGGCCACAAACCTACATGACACATTGGCCAGCATTGATCCTCTTAACCCTCATGCTGGAAAGCTTTTTCTTTAAGTATAGACATGGTCACTTCCCACTGTGACCAGGTGGATGTAATTTATCAACAATTACCAACATATCT
Organism: Puccinia polysora; assembly: GCA_025617555.3. Classification (NCBI taxonomy): domain Eukaryota; kingdom Fungi; phylum Basidiomycota; class Pucciniomycetes; order Pucciniales; family Pucciniaceae; genus Puccinia; species Puccinia polysora. The sequence goes on along the minus strand of CM062616.1, from coordinate 35,463,778 downwards.
GGGACCTTTGGGACATGAGAAATATGGAATATTTTGGGTTATGGGAAGTTTCTTCAACCAATGAGAAAGATCAATAAAATATATTCAGGGCCATGCAAGAGCCACAAAATCATTTATTTCTACCAAATTTCTTTCTAATATTTCCATGTAATTTATCTTTTTGGATGAAAGGTATGTGCCAACATGCGCATTTCAGTAACAACTAGTTACTGGAACAAACATGGTGGACAAATTAGCATAACTTGTCCACTTTTCCATACCAATTACTAAGAGCCAACCACTTTTTGGAAATTGGATCATGATGGCTCAGGGAGGTGGACAACTTAGCCTAATTTGTCCACCTCCCTGAGCCATCACACACTTTATAATGTGACAATTGATGTTATGTTTTTGTATCATTTCTGGGTGTTTCAGAAAATGAGTATGTGTGTGATTCTGCAGGGTGAGAACAATGAATTTTGCTCTGTGATTTTCAAATGTGCTGATTCATTCATGTGTCCACCAAAGCTGCCACTGTGACAGAAATTCAATGCTATCTTAAAAAATAATTACCATTCATAACTTTAGGGTATTTTTAAATCCATGTCACAATGAACTCTCACAATGTATAATTGATAAGCCAGCATACCCAATCCTCCCTAAGATATTTACCTGGGACAGAAATATTTCAGTGTTTATCCACTGAAGAATATTTTTCACCACATTTAATTTTTGGAGCCTTGTTCCTACCATCATTTTTCCAGGATGGGTTCAATGACTAAGCAAGGTGAAGAAAATATTGTCAGGGACATGCAAGGATCAGAAAAACCTGTACCTCTACCCATTTTCTTTTAAATTTGTCCATGTTTTCATTCATCCTCTTGGATAAAAGATATTTTCCAGCATGGGCATTTCTATACCAGCAAGTTTTTCCCAGAAATAAACATGCTGGACTAGTTATGCAAAATTGTTCACTTTCCCACACTATGGACTGAGACCAAGCTCATTTGGGGAAATTGGGAAATATTCATTGGGAGGTGGACAACTTAGGCTAAGTTGTCCACCTCCCTAGGCCACCATCCAGTTGATCATATGGGTGTTGATGTTTTTTGGTGCATCTCTGGGTGTTTCAGGAAATAATAATATGTGGAAATCTGTAATTTGAAAACCAATGATTTCTTTCAGTCATTTTTTAATCTGTTTAATCTTCCATAACTCACAAAAACCATGGAATTTATAATCACCCTCATCCTTCACCTCCACCCCTGCTTGGTGTTCTCTGAATTTCCTAGGAACAGCACTGGATGATAGTAATGTTACTCCACCAGAAGCTGATGAGAATGTCAAAATGGACTGTCTCTCACAACAACACAAAAGATCTCCTCATGCTTCTCAGTTGAGAATGGCCTCAAAAAGATAGACACTCCAAACCAGATGAAGTGAACTTATTTATAATTTCAAACCAAGCAGGTCATGACCACTTGAAGAAATGCACAACTTCAGAAGGAAAAGATACTTTGCAGGCACTTTCAGAGACCCCAGAAATTTGAATTCAGCCACTGCAGTTGAACCTTTTGAGAGGTTGATTAGTTCTGTATGCCATGACCCAAACTCTTGTGGGATGTTTTGAGCTCTTGATTGGAACATGACTGATGATTTTCAGTGCAAATCATAGTCATATGTCATGCAAAACCTGTTTTTTTCTTCTTTTATCTAGAAAATTCATTCATTCTTATCGTCTATGTTCCTTGGAATCCCCCACTCCCACTCAAAAATGTTTACAACAACAAAAAGATGCAAATCTATGGTTTTTTGGAACCATTTGAATAAGCCATGCTGATTTAAGTTTATTTGAAAGGTTTTTACCAGTCCAAATTTCCCCTTGATGGCTTGCAGCACAGGCAAATAAAAGGAAAAGAGCCTAGAATACATGGTAAACTTCATGAAAAGGCCTAACAAAGATGGTGGGGGGACCAATTGGTCATTCAAATTTTCTCAAGAGTGGAGACGGGTTTTTCCACTTTCTGTATTAATTTTTAATGATTCAGGGCAATTCTTAGCCCCAAGCCAGTGATTTTATTGAAGATGAAAGGAGGATGACAATGAATTAAATTCAAAATTTATATCAATGTTTCATTTGCACACCTAGATACATCCTTTAAGTTTGCTAATTTAGCATATGATATTCTGCAAGGGTTTGTATGGTTGAATCAAGTTGAGCTTCCAGAATAATCACTTGAAGTTCTACAACCCAATTTTGGGAAATGGGCACCAAGAGAGCCAGAAAAAACCAGATAATATAACCAAAAAGATATAAGGGTTACAGGCAGAAATCATTGGGGCAACGGAGATTTGGCTCATTACCAGAGATTTGTTTTCAGACTAGGATTGAGACCACCATGGCATGGGATTGATTTAAGCTAATTCAATTGAGATGGAGTTTATGATTCTGTCTAATGATTCATTCAAAACTTTTGGTGTACAACCTTTGTTTTTAAATTCTTGTCAAATTACAGGAAAATACATCCTTTTTGGGGCCCTTTTTATTTTAGAGACACACAAAAATTCTGAAGCATGAACAATTGGAAAAAGTTACTAAGTTGAGAGGTTTTCCATATAGTTAGAGACTGGGTACAAATTTCTTTTTTTGGAAAGTGGCATTAGGGTTTGGAATCATTGGATTTTATCCCAAAAAATACTCATGTTTTGAAAAGAATCAAGAAAATATCATGTATTTCTTGCACATGCAATTCAGTTGCAATACTACTCAATATAAATTTCTTGCAAGATCAAACTCTTCACAATTTCATTTTTCCTCAAGCATGAATGGGAACAAAACCTTATTTTGTTGCATAACAATGACTTCTAACTTTTCTCAGAGGATGGCACAGTAAGACTAAGTGCCTTACCATATCACCAATTTTTATATGTTGATAAAGGCAGGGAGGGAACAAGGTGAAATCATTTGAATGCACAAAATTCCAAGACAGATCTTCAGAAAGTCAATGACCATTAATTGAAAAAGAATTCATCATTCAAAGCAACTCACCAACAATGCTATCCAGTTTTTCCTGCTAAGGTGGTCCACTTGAGCTAAGTGCATCACCTCACCAGGAGGAACCACCCCTCAATTGCAGCTTTAACAGCAGTTGGAAGCCCAAAGTTTTCAGTCAGGTTGATCTTGTTTTGCACATACAACTACATTCCTTCCAGTGGCTATCTAATCAACAGAAAAACCTACTAATTTTTCTTGCTCATTACTTCCCAAAGAAATGGTCGCCAGTGCCTCTGTTCAACTCCAAAATTTTCCTCCTTTTGAACTTTTCACTAGATCATGTGGTTAAAAATACAGATATGGTTAAACATGTCCTTCAATGTATATAATTCAAACATCACCTCTTTGCGCCAAAATGCTTACCAGTTATTTCATGAAATGATGTCAAAGTGTGCATGAGTTGTACAACATTTGTACTGGTTGAAATGTAAGATGGGATGAATTTGGATTGATGGACAACTTATGCTAAGTTGTCCACCTTCCCATAATATTAGGGTGTATCAAAGTTAACCAAACCTGCCATTTTTTAATGGCGGGTTTCAACCCAAATCCGCCATTTCAAACCCTCCATTAAAAATCAAAAAAACCCACTTATTTCAGATCAGACGTGTCAAAGTTAACCTGAAATAAGTAGGTTTTTTCAAATAAAGTATTTAAATGCTTCCACCACCTGTCCGCGTCATACACCCCTGTCTTCCCACCTCCTTCTACCTCCGACCTCATTGGAAAATTTTTTACCCCCACCCTCATCATAAAATTGATTGACCACTCTCATCACTTTATTGCTCTCATCACTTGATCACTCTCATCCACTTCATTGCTCTCAAAACTTCATCACTCTCATCACTTAACCGCTCTCATCACTTGATCACTCTCATCCACTTTATCGCTCTCAAAACTTCACCACTCTCATCACTTTATCGCTCTCATCACTTGCATAGCCCTTACTCTTTCAAATGGCCCCTCAGCAAACCTCCCCCCGCAAGTCCAACACACCCAAGAGAACATTCCCAAGGAACTCCACAACAAACAATCCTCCCCCATCAGCTTCCAAGGGCTCAAGTCAGCTCAAAAGAGCTGATCACATCATCCTGGTAAACTGGCTGAAAATTCCCTCCAACTACAATGCCTGCTTTGGATCCGACAACAAAACACGTGTTGGCCAACCTCCATCCTCTAAGGTCAATGGTTATCTCCTGATGGCCAATGAACTCAAGAACAAAACAAAAGGTAGGCTGGATCTGTCATCCAAACAGATGAGGGAGCGGTTCAAAAACTATCGAGCCAAGTACAAAAAGGCCCACTCCATGTCTATCTCCACTGGCTTTGGTATCACCGACTTTGACAAAGCCAAAAGAATCAACTCGGTGGTTGATAAGTTGGACTCCATTTGTCCTTTTTATATTCAAATGGATGAAATATTTGGAAAGAAGGCCAACATCACCCCCCTAGCTGCTTTTGATGCCCAACAATCCAATTCCGTTGATGCCAAGGACTTGGCTGGGGATGCTCAGCCTACCAACGGAGACCTTGATGAAACCTTGGCCTTGGAGTGGCCCCCATCTGATGACAAGGAGGATATTCAAACACAATCGGCTCCAATCACTTCTACTTTGGTATTGATTGATCAGTCAATCCCGACCTTGGACCCCTCACTTCCTTCTTTTGATTTCTCTCTTCCTGGGGCAGAAAAACTGGAGAACTTTCCCAATGAGGAGGATGTTATTCCTGGATCACCGTTTCCATCAACATCTGCTCAAGTAAGGAACTAAATTGTTTTCAATTCTGTCTGGTTGCTCCTGACTGATTTACATTGTAAAAAAACAGGCTCATCCATTTTTGATTGGCCAAAAACTCAAGCCAATGGGGCCTCCCACATTGCCTTCAAATACTAGTGAGGACTTTCAGACTCAAACCTCCTCTGCCAAGGGTAAGCGAAAGGCCTCCAATTCCATCAATGTCAACCCCAAAAGTCATCAAAAGAGGAGAAACACTTCCAGTCTTTCGGGCTTTGAAGAAATCATGGAGAAGCAAGATTCATGTAAGTTGATTGATTCAATATCCTTGCTTTCAAAATCATGCTCATTGCCATTCCCCTCCAAAAAACAGTGAAATCACAAATTGAATCAGATAAACTTCAGTTTGAAAAGCAAAATTGGGATTGTCAACTGGCCATGGATGGTCAAAAGCAGCAAGCCAAGACTTTGGCTAATCAACAAAAATTGGATGCTGAGTGGAGGTTGAAACAAGCTGAGCTAGAGTTTCAAAAAGAGGAAAAGGAGAAGGATTGGCAGCAAGTGCAACTGGAAAAGGAGAGGGAACAACGGGCAAACAAAAAAAAGGATAAGGTATTAGTAGCTTTGGCTTGCATTGGCAGTGATAGATTGGTAGAAGAAATACAGCAGATTCCTCAAATGCTGGGCTTGTAAATATATTTGCATGGATGAAAGAAAAACAAATTATTTTTTACTACAACAATGTTTGAGAGCATTCTTAACCCCACCAATATAAAGATCTTTTTTGTTTTTATTGATATTTTTTTTCTAGAGTAAATTTGGCCGTTTTTCATGTCCCTACAAGTGCTCTGAGTTTTTTTATTAATTTGGAGTGACATGGCCATTCTGGTATGGGTTGCTGTGTCCACAGCTGGAAAGGTACAGTGCTTGTACTTGTTAGCTGCCCAAACCATTTTGACTATACCTTTTTGCTTGAAATCAATTCCAAAGCCATGGTCAGGAAAAACAAATTGACCGTCCAAAACTTGATATTTATGTGTATCTTCAATAAGTCCACCATTTGATTTTTTGGTTGGGACCACAAGTAAAAAGGAATAGCCAGAGATGTTGCCTTTGTCAATATGAGGAGAATTGTAAAAAGAATCCAAGGTGAAAGTGAGGTGTGGGGAGCAATCAAAAGGTGTAGGCTTGGAACCAAATTCCAACAAAGAGAAAGAAGGGATGTTGCTGTCCTTCATGGTATCACGGTTTGATTCAAAGGCAAGTTTGGCCAAATTAAAAAACATTTGTCCTAAAATTCTGGATACTTTGTTGGCCTTCAGGTTGAGGACAGCATACTCTTGAGGAGAAGATCTAATGGATGATTTCTTCACATAACGTCCAAATAACCCCAAAGGGTTCATCAATTTTGGCCAACCAATTGCCCACATTTTTCCACCCCAAGATCTTGAGGGACCAACCGGGTTGACAAATTTTTTCAAACAGTGAAGGAATTTCGTCACAAAGTTGATATCTTTGTTATCTTGCTCAGATAGTCGATCCAAAGGCACAAATTCAATGACGGCAACCAGAGCATGGTGATCAGATTGGTTGAGAACAATAACTTTTCCATGGTGGAAGAAGTGGAAAGCCCCAATTGTCTGTTTTGCTTGCTTAAATTCTTCCTGGGTGGGTTTTCAAGGGTTCTTTTTCTTTTCAGCCGTGATAGCAGGGTACAGATCCAAAGGGCATAGCTTTTGTCTAGACCAGGCAAACTTTTCCTTGATCCAGTCGTCAGTCACTTCCAAAGAAATTTCCGAATCCCTCATTTGAGCCCTCCTTTTTCTACGATTCCTCTGCTTGCCACCTCTCTTTATGTTTTTCATACCATCTCCTTCCATCTTTCTCCCTCCCAGACACTTGCTCCACCCAAGGTGATGATCAAGGTGAAATTTGAATGGTTGTATAACATTTTGAGTTTGGTAGGCAGTGAAGGAATCAATATCAAAAAAGGGGTTGGAAAATCATTTGAGCCCTCCTTTTTCTAAGATTCCTCTGCTTGCCACCTCTCTTTATGTTTTTCATACCATCTCCTTCCATCTTTCTCCCTCCCAGGCACTTGCTGCACCCAAGGTGAGGATCAAGGTGAAATTTGAATGGTTGTATAACATTTTGAGTTTGGTAGGCAGTGAAGGAATCAATATCAAAAAAGGGGTTGGACAAACAAAAAGACCGGTCAAACAAATAAAAAAAAAATGTCAGCAACGTTCTCATTATCAGTAACAAACGGTGGGATTAAAAAAATAAAAAAGAGATGAAAATCAAAACCTGGCAGAGCTAGAAAACCTAAAAAAAAGAAAAAAAAAACAAAGAAAAAACAAAGGTAAAGTCAGTTCCCTGTAACCTCCAAAAACTCTGCATCAATCGGCCCAAACAATGAGTGTTTGAATGTAGTTGAAAGTCCTCTGTGCATTTGCCACGCCCATCAAGCCAACCAGAAAGTTAATTGATCCTAATTTCCCGGAATGATTGAAACCGTTCTGACTACCAGGGACGGCGTGGAGGTCGAGGTTGACTCTGAGGCCATACTTGCAAGCCCACTTGAGCGCCTTGAGAAAGTACTTGAACAAAACACCTTCCAAGAAAGGTTCACCATCCCAGGTTTCGATCATCCACCAGCCAACGGGGATACGAACCCAATTGAGACCGGCGGCTGCAATCTCAATAAAGTCTTGCTTGGTGATGAACGTTCAATAATGTTCCTCAAGGGTAAAGGCTAGTTTATTGCCCAAGGCGACCGACAAGGTCCATTCATCAACGACGGTTGGAGGTTGAGGGCCATCATCACAATTGAAAGGTTCAAACATGTAAGGGGCAATAAACGGTTCAAGGACTAGCCAGCCTCCAAGGTTGACGCCTAGGATGCGTCGATGGGAGTAATCCCAGGGCTGATTCAGAGGGGGTGAATTGTCTTGACATTTTGCGGTATTGTTAAAAGGGATGGCAACCCAGGTACCCCCTAGAGGATTTCTTTATTTGAGCTAGCGAAAGGAAAAAAAACCAATGAAGAGGTATTGATGTGGTCGACCAACTCAGGAGGGTGGGATGGGTGAGAAATGTTCATAGGGCTTCAAAGAGTTTGAATAGACTCAAGGGTCTCAATATTAAACCCAGAAGGCCAATCTCATTGATCTTCTCAAATAACGTATCCGGTTTGAGTGATAAGGTTTTCATACTATAAGAAGAACCAATACAAGGTGTATAGAAGTAGATAAAATTAATTCCAGTTAAAATCAATGAGCTGGATGGATGACAAGGACAAATGAGATTGATCCGAGAGGGAAGGAAAGGGAAAAGAGACAAAAGAAGCAGGAGAAATGAGACAGAGAGAAGACTGATGCCACTCGAACCATAGGTTTCCCAAAGAAGATCAACCAGGAGAACGTCCAGATCTTCCCAATCAAACCATCAACCCTCCTACCGGTCAAATTTCTAAATCCTTGCTCTAAACAGACTCCAACCCCTTGAAAGAAGAAGAATCTGAAGGACCTAAAGTTTGGATCTATGGGGCCAGCACTCCAGAAACATAAAAGATTCTCGGAACGGATATGCGTTAGTATCAACGCGCTTGTTGATAACCGACTGCATGATGATCAGCAATTTCCATGACCATGTCTGTGGGAGCCAAAAAAAAGAGAAAAAAAAAGGAGAACAAAAGAAACCAGACTCACCAAATTTGTGAACTGCTCCAGAAACACTAAATGCGCCTAAGATCCCACCTAGTCTGGCGATCTTTGAGTTGGGTTGGAGACCAAGGTAACGGACTAGAAAAAAAGTGACGGGGACCATACCGGCATGGATGAAGATTTCCCTCAGAAAATTGTGCCAATGACCGTTCCAAAATCGAGTCAAACTATTGGCACAATAGGGTCATCAAAAGTAAGGTTTAAGTTGGTTGAAATTGATTCAATCCAACGTGACTTGTAAGGAATTCTTTTGACTCGACTCAAATAGGTAGAGTATCAACCTATTAATCAACTTGGCCATAACACTCATCACGTTGATCAAGCTTCCCAATATATCTAACATCGTCCAAACCAATAGTCCCCAACAGAACGTCATGATCTCCCCCTCGTAAGGCTTCACCCATCTCATCCAGCCACTCCTTCCGGCCAATCCATGATCATCAATTGTACTGGGATCGAATCAATGGATGTCCTTCCAGAATGTCAAGCCAATGGTCGCAAGCAATTGAAGGTGTCCAATCCTTACAATCATTTTGACTAGAAACCTGATATTGGATCCTAGGCTATGATCAACCTTGGATGGTTTCATCAAAAGATCCGTTGAGGGAATCAAAACAGGTCTTCCCCTAGCATGTATACATATGCAGTAGACCAACACATCAGTCCACGCAAGCCTAGTTTGTAAGGATCAACGATAGGAAAGCGCTTATTCCGATTGGGATATACATGATGGATGAGAGAATAAGAAAAACACGCCCAGGTTGAGACATCTACGTGCAATAAGTCTTGGACTGTACGAGTGTCCTACAGGCTTCTTACTGTAATTATTCGTGATGGATTGATTCTAACATGATCCATCAACTCACATGAAGGCTAGCACTAGGATATCAAAAATGATCCAAGGGATTGTCCGGGAAGACAGCTGACAATTGGGAGTTGGGTGGATATTGTCCTGGGTGGAGGATGATGAGAGACTGAACTCGTCTAAAGTGAGAATTAGGGATCTGAAGACTTGAGTGAGGAGAGTACATCCCAAGTTGATCCTCACGCCAGGTGATATGGTGTGGTACTTGAGGTTCATCAGTGAGTAGAGTAACAGACTGAGACGGGGTCAGGCCGAGGGAGTTCAGTGAGGATGGCTGCTGAGGAGGGAGGGTAAGAGCGGGGGACTGACGCCACCATACTGCCGAAGGAGTCAGACCAAGGGGAGGTCAAGTCAAGGTTGATTCTAGTGCAATCGCTGTCACTGGCGGCCAAGTTCCATGTGTTACGACTATCAGGATATTGGATCTTGAACTGATTGCAACAAGGATAGTCAAGAGGAGGTTGAAGATGGTAGGAGTGATAGTGCTGAGTGCCCTATGGATTTGCTGATGTGGATGGGTGTTTTTGATGTGATGGATGGTGGATGGATGATGATGCATAAATGGTGGGTTTAATGGCGTGTTTGATGATTGAAATCTGCCATTTTCATGAAACATGCCATTTTGAAATACACCAGTTAGGGGGTATGTGTATTTCAGAAACCCGCCATTAAAAATGGCGGGTTTTGTCAAAAAAAATGGCGGGTTTGCTAACTTTGATACGCCCTATTAGAAGTGACTTTACTGCATGGTAAATGTATAAGTAATGTCCAGGGAGGTGGACAACTTATGATAAGTTGTCCACCTCCCTGGACCTGTGTGCATACAGGAATCAGATGTCAAGGGAAAATCATGTGGGAAAGCTGGAAAGGTGGACAACTTGTTATAAGTTGTCCACTGTCCCAGAAATCATCAATCTTTTGGCATATTCAATATCCTGCTACCATGTAGTTGAAGGGAAGTGGAAAACTTATCACAAGTTGTCCACCTCCCCAGCTTTCCCACATTATTTTCCCTTGAAATCTGATTCCTGTATGCACACAGGTCCAGGGAGGCGGACAACTTATGATAAGTTTTCCACCTCCCTGGACATGTCTCATATTCATTTGGTGTGGTGAAGCAGACACTTTGGTGATATACACCTGCCTATTCCAACAAATCAATTAGGTGAATCCTGAACAATGTAATCTCCCCATGATATTATGCACCCCTGTTACATTTTTCTTTATTCTTTTGAGCTAAGTGATCCAGGCATGTTGAATTCTCATATATTCTTTTGGAATGATGATTTAGAAATGTTAGTTATGTCATTGATCCTAATTACTGGTGTAAGAAGAGCCAGTAATTACACAGCACTCTGCGTTCTTCACAAGACGTAGCAGGAATTCATATCACACCATTTTTAAAAGAATGAAATTGAAAACCATGCATTTTTCTTCTTGCCCTTTATTATTTATCTAATATGATCTGGTCAGATTTAGTCAAAATAAATTCAGGAAAGAGGAAAATTATAATCCCCATTTCCAAGAATTTGCACCATGCAAAATCTGACACCTGATTCATCATATTTCTCTATTATTCAGTTTCCAAAATTGAACTCTCAACAATCAATTCCCACTGAATATCAATCCATGCAGTAAACCTGCATCTGTGTGGTACCCAGCATTGCATTTTTGCATATTTGGGGATTTCAAGAATCTTATAATAAAAACACAGCAATGCAACATGCTATTGGACCTGTGCCAGTATTATCCATGTCTACGTGATATATTATTCAAATAGCACTTCAACCAAATCAATAAGATTGGCAAGGAGTATTCTGAAGTTCATATTATGGAAAAATGGATCTTGGTATATTTCAAATCCAGCTCTTCCTCATGGTGGCTGGAATTCTTGAGCTCATTTTCTCATTCAATAATTATTGGTCAATTCCATAGATATGAGAATGAGGAATTTTTTGGAAACATATAATGGTCAAGATTGCTTTCTGTGGAAATTTTTTGTGATAATTAAAATCATGAAATGCAATGGGAAACTCTTCCTATTTATTATCATGCAAATGTTTGGAGGGATCAACATGTATCCCAAATATATCACTACCTGGATGAAGCATACATTCAACTTGCCAAAAACCCACGCATCAACAGGCATAGACAATTGAAAATTAGTCAACTTGCTAAACCAAATAATTCACCAAGAGGTGATCACCCACCAACACTTCCTACTTCAATACCTCAAAACTGGTTAAGTGAGGAAGCTCTGGAGGATATAAGTCCATTTGAAAAAAGAGCCTTGGGTTTACTTCCAGATGTTGATCTCACAGAGGCAGTTTCATATCTCAGAACCCAAGTTTCCAAGCCCTCTAGCTTAATGGAAACCACACAAACATTGTAAATATATTACAAATAGTGTAGTTTTTATATCAGTACTTTAAAAAATATGGAGGAGTATGTTTGGATGAAACATTGGCTTTGGTGAAATTTTTCTTGAGTAATACATGTATTTTTATTTTCATCCCATTCTTGTTTTGTCAACCAGAAACTTGTAATTATATTTAAAGCTAGATTTACTGAATTTAAAAAATCCAATGATGTGGGGTCACCCTGACTTGAAGAGGTTAAAAATGTAGGTTACACTCTAAATCTCTTGAAATTTTCAAATAAATAAATCTCTAACAATTTGTTACATACAAACAGATATTGAAGTAAGAGTGGAAAAAAACAACATCCACATGTGGACAGAATACACAATCTCATTTAAAAATTCTGAGTAAATTATATTTGATGCACCACCTTTTGGAAAGCTACATGATATCTTTTTTCAATTGTAATATCCTGAGTACATTTTTTTTTCACTGTGGGGCAGTCAAGTTGAGATCACCCACTTGTTAACCATTCCAAAATATGTTTTTATGAAAGAAATATATATAAAATACACATTCCCAGATGGGAATTGTGTAATTTAAGAAAATCCCACTAACTTTACGCATATGGATTTTCCTTGTAAAATGGTGCATCATTAACATTTTGTAACACAAGAAGATGATTTGAAATCATGGTTTTTTAATAAGATAATTACTTTGAAGATAGAATATTTGATGTTCCATCAAGGCTATTGAACTTTCATTTGAATCCAAACACAATGGGATAGGCTAAGTATTTTAGGTGGGCTAACCATGAGCAGTTGATATGATGTATTAGTTTGAAAGATTTTTCAAAATGCAAAATCTACTGTTCCATGCCTTGTCCATTGAAGTGAATATGAATATTCAAAATAGAAGTTTTTTTTTTTTGGAATACTTAAGCTCACCAGGAGGTATAAGATCAAATCAAAAGTTCCATTCAGATTCATTTCTATTTCCCTTTGATATAATAAATCTCAGACAACCTCCAAAAATCTGATTACCACAACATCCAAATCAATTAAAACTATGGAGAGCACTACCAGAGTTGGAAACATTTGGATATGCCAATGTCCTAAATGTTCTCAAAGGACTTTTGAACATGGCAGGAATATATACAATGGTGTTGGAAGGTCCAAAAAAGCACATCAAACCCATATCATGCAATCAAATGATTCTACAAATGTATGTGACTGAATTTTTCCTGCATTTTATCAATATTATCAAGGTCACTGATGAATTTTTATTGTTGAAAAACATAAACCCCAAAGACACCAAACATTTTCCAATCCACTACCAGAAGAAACTCCACCAGGGAACCACTAGAAGAAAACATCAGGTCTGTAAGTGAAAATCTTGCACAAAGTAAATTCCTTGATGTATACTGCAATTGGCATGCAATTTCTTATTTATCCTATCATTTTTCACATTCAAGCCATCAATTGAAGATTCCAATGCACAGCCAAACCCTGAAAGAGATCCTTGCTATGGTGAAATACAACAATACTCCCCACCAGCAAATATGGAAATTTACAATACATCTGAGATGAAGCCTCTTCAATTTCTATATCACACTCCAAGTGCCCTAATCTCATCACTCCAAATACTTCATCAAAGTATTGAGGAAAACATTGGTGACCATGCATGTCAGAAATACATCAAGATGGAACATGAGAAAATCCGCATGAACTCAATTCTCAGTGGCCAGCCCAACTATTCAGCAGAAATACCCAAAAGTCTTTCAACATTGAAAAAAATATTTTTAATTACAAATGATCTACTGGAAAATGTCTGTTGTGAAAATTGTTACCAACTTTATCCTTTGAATGAAGTACTTTCTTCTTCAGAAGCCCAAACTGATGAAGAAAGGGAACAACACAGGCATTATCCAATATGCCATAATATAGTTAATTCAATAGCTGGGGAGCCTGTTACATGTGGATCAAAACTTTGGAAACAAGACAAGAACAAATCTAAATTTTATCCTCTGAAGCAGTTTGGGTACCAATTGCTCAAGAAGTGGATTTCCAGGCAATTGCCGCTCCCTTGGTTTGAAGAATTACTCAGTGCACCTCAAGAGCATCAAGCCATTAATCCTACTAAACTTTGTGATATTTGGGATGGAACTATGTGGAAAGAATTCACGGATCAAACAAATCAGATTTACACAGCAGAACCAGGAAACCTTTTCTTTGGAATTTAAATTGATTGGATGAATCCCCATGAAATCAAGACCAGTGGGAAAAGCATCTCTGTTGGCATAATATTCTTAATATGTTTTAATCTACCACCTAGTGTGCGTTACAAGCCACACAATATTTTTGTGTATGGCTTCACACCAACACCCAAGGAATGCACCTCATTCCAACTGAATAATCTACTCAAGCCTCTTTTCTCTGAGCTACTGGATCTTTGGAAAGGAGTATTCTTCACAAAAACTAATAAATATCAACATGGAAGAGTAATACATGCTGTCATATTACCACTGATTGGTGATACACCTGCCTTATGTAAAATGTGTGGATTTGCATCCCACTCAGAAACAATCTTCTGTGCCTATTGTAACCTCAAGCTGAATGATATCCGGAACACCAAAAAGGAGACTTGGCCATCAAAAAATAATGAATATCACATCAAATGGGCAGAGAATTGGAATAATGCTCAATCATTCAATGAGAAAACCAACATTCTCAAGCTAGATGGTGCCTGCTACAGAATTTTCCAAACTCTACCATACTGGGAACCAAAAAACATGACAACAATTGATCCAATGCATACCTTCATCTTGGGAATGCTAAGGGATTACAGCATCACCTACCTTGGAATAATCAAGGCTGGCCAAAGTCTTAAAAATATCGAAAGGAGGAAAAACACTTACCCAAGAATTGTAACAATTAGTCAAGTCAGCAGCCTCAAATCTGGATCCAAATGGAAGCGCTATTTATCACCAGAAAATACCAAAAGAGTCACCAGGAGGATAGTTCAAACATTCCTAGATAGCTACTCAAAAAACCTTCAAGATATTTCTCCCAATCCAATTGAAAAGGTTCAACATTGGGCAAATCAGCAGCAAGAAGGCTCACAAATATTCAGCATAGAACTTTTGTACCAATTGTTGTAGTCCAGAAAATCCCAGGGCTCCATCCTCCCAGCTCCTCAAGAAGTTGGGAAAATTCTACATCTGAACATCTTCAACCAACTTTAAGATGTTCTCCAAGGCTTCTTGAAAATGAATCCACAAGCAGCTCATGCAAATCTGGGCCTCAACCAAAAGACAAAGGAAAGCAAAAAGATACCTCACCAGGAAAAAATCCCAGTAGATTTATTGGAAGCAAATCAGGAAGCCAAAATGAATCTGGGAAGAGCAAGCAAAGCTCCCTTCAGGAAAGCTCCTACCACTCTTTTGAAGATCAAAGCAATCCACATCAAGCAGGTTCATTGATAGAAGAGACAAGTATTGCATCAAATGAATTGTGCCTTACTACTCAAGAGCTCAGAAGTCTTCAAGATGGTACCAATTCAATCAAATTTCCATCTTGGATTACTAGGTTGCCCAGAAACATAGGTTTGCCTGCTGCTGGTACTCCTAAGGCTGCTGAATGGTTGGTTTTGTACACCATTCATGTAGTGCATGTTTTGATTCCAGGATGGAATTGGAACTCAGCCAACAGCTTGCAGGAGCAAAAGCTTACTTCCACTACTTCCAAACTTATTGGTATCATCAACTTGGTAATGTCTCATCAACTTACAGATTACCAGTTGTGCAAATTGTATGAATTAATTCTGGCTTACCAGGAGGAATTATTTCTGCATTGGGGATCTGAAATCAAACCCAAGCCAGCAATCCATTTTGCTCAGCATATGACTAAGATGATCAAGCTTTATGGTCCTCCCTCAATATTTTCATGTTGTTCAGGATAAAGGCTGAATCACATCTTGACCTTGGTTAAAAAAAATAAAAATACACGTAAGTAAAACAGATTTCTGAAAAGTAGATTCTTGGTGGCACACTTTGAATTGATTTTTTTTTAATTTTAAGGTTTCCTTGATAAGTCCCTCTTGAATGGATTCCTTGAAAGGGCCAAACTTCAAGGCTTGGTTAACCAAATTGGATCCAACTGGAATGTTTTGGGGATCAATTCTGACCAACTCCCAGATCTGAAAAGTTTGTTCTACCCTTCCAAGACCGGTGATGTTTCAAGGGCTAAAAAAGACATGAATGTTTTTGAAGAAGAAAAATTAAAACAATTAATTGAAAATAACTCAACATACAATGTCTTTCCATGGGACCAGCTGGAGTGGTTGCCTTGCAAATCAATGCTCTTCCATGGTCATCACATAACACCCCATTGCTAAAATAAAATTAATTCTCAGATTTCCTTTTCATCAACATCAAATCAAGGACCTTGTGAGATGGGGAAGGTATTGTCCATCTTTCATGAAACAAAATTTGCACAATATTTACTCATTGTTGAAACCTTTCCTCCTTTGGAACAAATTGATACTTCAAGAAATCCCTACCTTGGCCTCAATTATCTCAATGCTCAAATGGTTTATCAAGAAGGTGGATCAATATCTGTGATACATCAAGATAACATATTAGGTTTTGTGGCAAGAATGGCTTATGAAGCAAAAAAAGCACAAACTTCCAAGGATATTTATTGTGTTGTGGCAATTAACTCTTTGGTAAGTTGATATCAAAAATTCTGATTTCTGAAGAACCGTCATTATTGATTTTTCTGACTGGTGATTCCTTACAAAACAGGAGGAAATATAAAAAGACACATAGACTTATTTTTTACTGTACTAGATATTGGGAAAAGATGAAATCAGAGGAATTTGTATTGTGTCACATATCTATCTAAAACATGTGTATAAGGTACAGAATTCAAAAATAGAAATTAGATTTAATCTCAGAAAACTGAAGCATTAATCCTAACATCATATTGGAAATCTGTGTTTGCACCATTTATTTGAAATGATCATTATCTAAAAAATTGATTCCTCTCATTTTGGAGCTTTGTACCATTGGGAATCATGGCCCATGATTTACAATTCCATTCATGACCACTGAAAAGTTGTTCGATCAAAGTATGGTCTTACAGTTAAATGAAGAATTCTCAATCCTTCCTTTTATGTGATTAATTTCAATTCAATCCATGCATTGCATAAATATTCTGCATGAATCTTCTGAGTTCATCCAGAAATCAATTTGATGTTTGACTCCAAAATCTCAAAAAAGTCAAAACAGGTTTCAATCACAAACCCAGGTGCTACACCTTCCGGAAGGTGCAGCCTTTTTTTTCATGGTGAATGTGATTCAGTTCCCCAAAAATCTTCCTATAGTTGACCCCTGAGGTCACAAAGTCTTCATTATCTTCCTCACGGAATGGATACAGCTTGCCATTAGGCTTGAAGGCCATGGAGTGTGTCTTGTGAGTAAGAAGCAGGTATTGGGCACATAAATGCCCAATGTAGGATTGTTGATGGATCTTGAATCCATTGGTCAGATGTTTCATGTTCATCCCCAGCAGCAGAGATTCTGGACCAAGATCTTTTATTTTGAAGAAGGATGAAATGAGCTGAAAAAAGTGGTTGGTTTTGTTTCTGAAGATAGCAATGTCATTGACATGCACATATAGGTACATTGAGTCAGAACAGAAGACATAGTGATCTTCTTCACATTTATTGAAGCCTACTTCACCAAGCCACTTGCATAAGGTCTTGTACCAGGAAAGGGGAGCTTGCACCCAAATCAAGAACAGGTAGCTGAGAGAGGTCAGGTTTGGGAATCAGATAGATTTGTGAGTTGAAGTTAATCTCAGCACTTTGGCTTTGGGAATCTCTGGTGGAAGTTTCAGTCTTGTCTGTAGAAGTGTGGAGATTGGAGTTTGGTCTCTTGTTCCAGTTGGTTCTCAAATGCAGATGGAGAAACAAACATTTGTCCTCTGAGTTTTCTGTAAGAGGGTTGTGGTGGTTCTTGGAGCATAGATGTTTTTTCTTCTTACTCTGCTTCAGTTTGAGGAGAGATGTAGAGGTACTTAATTCCAAAGGATAATCATTGTTCCCAGCTTTAGAGGATTCCATATGCGTGACCTTGCAAACTTTATTGAGAATTCCAGTGGGGTTTGAAAGTAGTTTGTCTTTAAGTATGATGGTATCCACTATGTGGAAGAAGGATCTGGGCAGTTTGGCAAAGATAGTGTATCTGAGAATTTCAGAGGTAAAATCAAGAAAAAAAAGCCAATTTGTTCATCAGCTTCTGGCAATCCTTGATGTATACGTTGAGGTTGCCTTTGTATTGGGATTGGATGTAGTTCATCCAAATCCCCCTTCAATTACTGAATAATTGAGAGGCATATCTTGCTTGAATAGCTATCAAGATCTTGTGGAGATCACCATTGTTTTTGGAATTGAAAACAGCGTCAAAGGCTGAGTCACCCAGATGCTGGATGAGGATTTTGGCTGCTTTGAAGAGCTTCTTCCATTGGGGAGCGGAGATAGGGACAGGGGCAGGTTTGGTAGTCAGTTTGAGGAGTCCCTTCCTTTGATAGCTTATTTTTTGAAGGAACCATGCTGGAAAATTTGAGTCATTTAAGAGGGGAATGTTCAATTTGGACTGTCAGCTGTCTTTGGCCTCAGAAATGGTCAGTTGTCCGCTGGTCCTCAAAATCTCCTGGGACTGTAAATCTGTAAGGCTTTGAGGCTAAAAGTACCATTCAATTTCAGTTTGATGGAGAAACATGGTAAAGTAAACGCAACAACAGAAGCCCAAGATTACCTAAAAGGACCAGTCAGACACTGGTTTAGGTACAGGAGAAAGATAGTGTTGATAAAAAGGGATAGCAGGAAGTAACAAGCTTGTTGTTGTTCAAGTTGATGATTGGAGCAATACAGGTTCAAGCGGGCACTTATGGTTAGCAGATTGAGGCTGAAAACAGGATGGGGCAAATCAAGTCAGAATAAGAAGAATCAGACAACAAACCTTATGATGAGAGATGAGACCCAAGAGAGACATACCTGACTCATAAACCTGGGTTAAGTGGTGCAAACTTGTGATTGCACAAAGTAAGCCTTTCCCCAGGATCTGAGTTGGGGGATACAACTTATCTCAGGCAAGCGTGTTGAGATTGTTGAAGTTGGAGTATCTGCAGCCAGTCGCGGGTCAGTTGGTTTGATAGCGCAGAGGTTGAGCATATTGGTAAGTTGTGCTTGGAATCCAACACTCTTGAGTCTCTTGAGAAGTTTTGGGTTACTCTTGGTTGAATCTGTCATTGCTTTGCTTCTAGAGCTTCATAAAGAAAATCACCTTGTTTTTTACAGCAAACCACAGTTATCTGGTGCCCTTCAAGTGCTTGATTGCAGATAGTTGGGCAGGTTCATTGAAAACCTGGATGTTGGTTGGTATTGAGTTGATCTTTCCTGATCTTCTGCTGACAACCAGAGCTATTAGTTTGTGGGTGTTGCTACTTAAAAATGTGTTGTTCTATTGAACTCTGAAAAAACTTTAACTTATTGTGTTCAATTCTTTTTCCGCACCATCTTGCCTCAGATAGTGTTGTTCCATTGCTACCAAATACTATTCAACTCATCCCTTCCATTGATTTCTCATTAATAAGGTTCTGTACCTTGATTCTGGTTACATTTGAATATTTTGGTAATGCTTAGGAGGGCAGCCTAAAAAGCACCTTTCCCCTCCACAGAACTGCCTGCAGCTCAGCACCATTTGGAGTCTTACAAAGGCGCATGGTTATAGGCTATTTTTTCCATTTGGAATCTGTAATGGAAAGGCAAGAGAGATCAAAATTTTGAAATAGGGAGAAATTAAGTCTTTTTCATTTATTTTCATGACCATTCAATCAGGGAGGGACTTCATTATAGGTAAAAAAACATTTTATTTAGCAACTTTCCAGAATCCAAGTGCAATTTTTCAATGAATGGGCAAGAGGGGCATGAAACAAAGGGAGGTTGGTCCAGAGAAATTGATAATTGTTTTATGTTTGCATGTCCATATTTCTATGAAGTTTCTGCTTTCTTTCATGGCTTTTAGCAATGGTGACTTGTCAACATAGATTCTAGTGTGTTGTTTTGATGTGCCACACTTGCAGATTCAATCAGGAGCAAGATATTTGTTGCCATGAATTTTGGAGGGTTCATTGCTGCTGGTTTACATATTAAAGCTCAAAAGAAATATGATGGACCAATTTATTGGTATAAATTTCCATGAAGCTGCCATTGCAGCTTTTTTTAAGTGAATTTTTTAGAATTTGATTGTTAATTAGATACACAAAACAAATATATTGACTATCCAAAACAGGAGCAAACCCCGTGGGATTATTTTTTAAACCAAAATGCCCATTGGTGTCTCAAATTTTTGGTTGAAAACTTTCAATCCATAGCCCCATTAAGAATATTGCCCACACAGATTTCTCCAAACTCTTATACATAAGAGGGGGTGTCTTCCCATTTTGTGAAATGTGAATGAAATGTCAAATATTTAGTCTGCCAGTTCATCAAAGGGATTTCTTTAGCCACATGAATAAAGAATTATCCAATAATAACAAGCTCTAGGTTACAGATTCCCTTCCAAGAATAATATCAAGTGACCTCTGATAAGCCCAGACATATTCAGTCATTTAAATTAAAGAATATACAAATATTTAAATATCTAAACGCAGCATAACCTGGGCCTGTAAACCAATTGATTCACCCATCCCTCCTAAGCAGAAAACCTTGCAACTTAATTCCAAATTGCTTTCTTGCAAAAACAACAAAGGTGATTCAGAAGTTGAAAAGAATTCTCTCATACATTAATTACTTCTCAAAAAATTTGACTAACCTTCTGCTTGGCTTTTTCAATAATCACTGTCAGAAATCCTGCTCTATGGGTCCAGGCTTTAACTCAAAGTAAGTGGGAATATATTTTGTTTGAGTTTTCAAAGGTTTTGTCACTTTCTTCTGTGTATGTCATTATTGAAATTCCATGATTAAACCAACAGCAGAAATCTTTAAAAACTTTCTCCTTGCCAACCCCATGGGGAATTAAACATGCTCATTGATGCTATTGTGAATGTTTTTTTGTAAATTTACTAACCAGGCCATTTTTTGGTTGTTTAAATTGCCAGGAACTTTCTCAAATTGTGACATTTAAAAGCTGCCATTACAATAATCATTTTTCTCCAAGGCCTTGAACACCTTAGAGAAATATCATTCATGGTGTCAGCTTGCTACTATTGCAGAGCAATCTGCAAAAGTAACAAAAATAACATAGAAATAATAATAATATAATTAACCTAAGAAGGAGTAGGAAAACCATAAATATTATTACAGAAATGGATTCTCCACCCAAAATTAGGTAGGGTCACTTGCTGACCCCACCCTTGAAATCCAACTCCTTATATTTTTAAATAATTGAGGAAAGAAAGACCAAAATACTACGGCTCCACTATTGAGTTTTTGGTCAATTAAATATTTCACACACATTGTCATGTATAGGTTTCACACCTAAAATTCAGTCAGAATTGAGGTGTTGTGTATATTTTAGGAGTTATGGACGGAAATGTGTTTTGTCACAATTCCCACACGCAGCCGCGGCAGCCAATGCACCCGCGAGCAGCTGAGATACAGCCCTGTCACTCTGTCAAGGTTGTGTACGCAGCCCCGGGCCTCTGACAAGTACGCAGCCGCGGGACTATGGGTTGACAGAGTGACATGCGGCCTGAGAGGCTCAGGTACCACGTAAACAAGCTACAACCCACACAGCAACATTCTACATATGTAATAAATGTTCCCGTGGATATTAGATAGTCTAAAAATACATAATATTATATAAAAATACTTAAATAATCCTTATACGTATTTTTTATTTAATATAATTCAAAGTACCAAGAATGTCGAAAATAAGACAATGACAACTTCTAAAAATATATTAAAATACTTTAATACACTTTTATGAAAATTTCTAGACATAAATATCTTTGTGACATACTAAGAAAATTAATGATGTAAAAATATTACATGAAATCTCATGACTTATATTTTTAAGTAATTATCTTAGTAAATCAACTGGCACTCGAAAATAAGGAGTAAAATCAATATTATGACTTTTACTCCAGTTATATAATACATAATGAGAACTCACCTGACATCAGGATGTCCGTAGAAATGTCTATTTATATAATTATTAAATTACTGGGAACATTTACTAAGGATAATTAATTAAATAATACATAAATAGGAAAGATTAGTGTTATTCACACGTCCTAATGTTTATTATAAAGAAGAATAATTCCCATACCCTGAGGAATTAGATGCTACCCGTGCTATAGTACCAAGAACACATGACAGGCTACCCCTAGTTACCCTGCTAGCTTTAGTGTCTGTCCCTTTGAGCCCCTGTACCCCTCAGAAGGACAATGTTGGGACTCCAAAATCTATAAATAAAGAGCTCTTTTGAGGATATTGATGGGCAGAGACCTAGTTATATTCATATCCAGACACCATGCCAAGGTAATCAAGTACTTATAAGAGATAAGTAAGTGATTTATGGCAACGTCTGATCAATAATATCCATCCTCAACCTCTTTTTATCAATTAAAACTGCTGAAAAACCTTATAACCCCAGTATACAGGTTTAACCCATCAGTGCACGTCTCAAACAGATACCCAAAGGATTTAATAATATACCAGTGAGTTTTATTATCCTTTCTCTGTTGTGGCATCTTGGATAGAAGGCCCTGCCACTCCACCGTGTATTTTATATACATATTATCTTGGGGTAAAATATCCTTTAAACTAAAGAGCCCAAAGTAACCAGGACTATGTGTTTTCATACTGAAATCCCTGAAGAGAGGTGTTAAAGATCCCCAATATAATTGTGGAACCTTTATAAAAATATTTAATAATCAATTTATTCATATTGATTTAAAACAATAAACCATAACCAAACCACTTAACCTTGCAATAAGCTTAATCCAAATATTTTACGGATTTTTGCTGCATTTATTAAATAATATATTTATTATTTATTCTATCACCTCAGGTAGCTAAAGGATAGCAAGGTTCTTGGCATCCAGGAGGCTGAAACATGGTTATTTGTCTTGTTTTCAGAAATCTGATTTTTTGAAAATTGAATTATTATTTGAAAAATTGGAAAGCACCACAAGCTTATGATAATTCTTTAATTGGAAATTCCAGATATTGATGCAACCCTTAGAGTCATAGTGGAGTTCTGTTGTTTGTTTTGAGACATTGCTTGTTTTAATTAAATTTTTAGATCCTGGTTTTATTTTTTTACATCTCACACTTCTGCATTGTATCAAAATAAGATTCAAATGTGCACCCAAAAAGAAATGCTTGTAATTGCGCTGGTGCACAACCAGGTCTTTTCTCTATTTCTCCCTTTGTTGATCAGAATATTAATTGCCTGTCAAACTTGGGGACCCTATAGATTTATCCATTTAAATTATCTCATTTCCAACTATCAATTGAGTCATCAGAAATTTTCCAAACTCTTTTCCATTCCCTCCAATCTGTATGACTCCTTGTATTCATCATGCCAACCTCAGATTATTTTGATCCCTAATCAAAGCAGTGGCAAAATTCAAACATCCTAGAATTCATTTAAAATACAAAACCAAATGCTTTAGTACCTTGAAACATTAATCTACATGATCTTTGAACATGGTCCATGGATATGCTTCCCAAAATAAATACCCAAGCTGCTACCACCGCATGAAAGCAACCTGTGAAAGCAACCAATCTCCTAAGCCAAACCCATGCTAGCAGGACTGCATATCATTCTCCCAAACCCTCCAAAAACGCTTCCTCTTCTCAATAAGCTACTACCTCCAATAACACCTTAAGTTCCATCCCACCTTCTAATTGATCCCAATCTTCTAGCAAAGCCATTTTTTCCAAGAATAAAAATTTTAATCCCTCCCAGGAACAAGATTCTAGTTTCCCTGCAATTCCTATACCAGTTTCTGCCACCACATCCAAGGAATCTGGTTCTTACACCAATGAAATTGTTTCAAAGAAAGTTTTTTAAAGATTGATAAATGAGAAGGCTTCCTCTTTTATACCAGAATATCAAACAGCTAATAAATCAGCATTGAATGTTAACCCAATGACTGGCCCCAAGACAAATGACAGCCTGTTTACCCAATCCTCCATGAAACAGTCCACCAAATTCCCTCAATCAAAGTCACAGGCCATTATCAAATCTGGCAGTAAGCCAAAACCTCACTCTCTTTCAAAACCCTCTCATTTGTTAAGCTCTAGGATGCCATCCTGCAAAAAAAACCTGCAACAAGTTATCAAGTCATTCATCATAGTAACATCCAAACTCATTCCTGAACCTTTCAACATCCAGTTCAGCATGAAGATAAATTTTTGACAAAAGACCATCAAGCCAGCATAAAAAGTTCTTGCAAAGTATTTTTGTCTTCTGTGTTGGGTAACAAAATACAATCTGCTGAATAATCCAATTCTAAAGGAAATTAATCCTCCAACACCCTTTGTAGCCTAGGCTATTCTAAAAGTGATGGGGCCAAGTTTTCACATGAGATAGTTGACTTGGAAATCTCTAGCTCCAATAAAATTTTTAAGTCCCAATCTGATGAAATGGATACTTTTAGAGAGTTGTTTAAATCAATAGAAAAACAGGTTTCCAGCTTTCCACTAGCCACCATACCTGTTCACCAAGAAACTGTGATAGCCTTCAGGCCCCAAAAAGGCAAATCATTTCTTCAATCTCCCCAACCAGATCAACAATATTGTTGTGGTTATTTAAAAACATCTGTTAATTCCTTTCTGGAGAATAATTCCTCAAGGCTTATGATATAATTTGATTTTAATTTCTAATTTGATATCCCATTCCACTAACCATCTATTGGGAACAGATTGAGAACAAGCTACTGAATCAACTTGGCCTGGTGATACCCAATACCCACAAAACTCAAACAGATCAACCTTTCCATCTCAACCTCCTGTGGGGCCAATTCCACAATAAAAAAATGTGAAAGCCCATTTTCCAAGCTCCCATGCTTCTAGGACCACATGAAATTCCCAATCATCCATCTCCACCAGTCTTCAAAATCTACCTGCAATCTCAAGAAGCAATGCCACCAAAAAATAAAGTGTGAGTTCACCTGGCCCAAGTTCAAATGATATTCTGCCATTATATTCCTTGCTGCCGTCATCCATGCCAGGATTGCATTTCAATATTTACCCATCTCATATGGAAAATTCCTCTACAAGTTTATCTCTCACCCACACCATAAGCTTGAAGTAACAGGATCTTTGGAAATATATGCCTGCATATGGTTTTTAATTTTTTTTTCCTAAATACACCACAGAAAAAGTTGTGGCACTTTCTAGAAAGTGCCATCAAGGTAGCTCTGGTTGAAGCTCTCTCCAATCTCAAGTTTGAGGTATGTTCATTCTCTAACAATTTTTTGGTGCACAGTCACTGTGCATTGGATCTTGGATGAATCTTTACCTGAGCTTGGCCAGGGATTGACCTGATCTTGGCCAGGAATTGACCTGATCTTGTTCATACATTGGGCATGAGCTCCTTTATGGCACTTGCTAGCAAGTGAAATGCAGATTTCTATGGTGAAAAGCCTCAGAAAACTGATTAAATTTAAACTGCTATCAGCCAATTCAAATACTCCAGCAATTTTAATCTATCAGAATGGGACCTCTTTGTCTTCAAACCATACAACATTTTTACCACCAACCCAACCCATCAATATTTTTCAGCAAGCCCCCATAGCTGCTAACTTTGGTTATGAAAATAATTATAATCCAATTTTGAATTTGGCCCCAAACACTGGCTACCCTTTTTCCCAGACACTAAATTTGAATTTTTCATCCTCTGCTGCAATTTCTTGGGGAACCTCTGCCCATTTCTCAAACAATTGCAGTCAACTAGTTTCACAATCTTCAGCTTCAAAAAAATTTCTGATGGAAATTAGTTTTCAAAACTCTACATCTAATTTTCTAATGAGTTTTAAAATTCCTGGAATAGGTCAGCCATGTTTCATCTTTTCAATTTTCAATCAATCCATTTGTTGGAAAACTTCTATTTTTGCTCTTTAGGTGGCTTTTTTCTAGTCCTGAAGCAGTCTTGTCAATCAGGAAACTCATCTAATACTACTATCCCTTCACAGCCTGCTGTCATTATTTTGACAGAAGGCACCAAAAATAAATATTCTGAAGACAGTTTTAAGCCCATATTGCTCAGCTTGTGGCTTCCTCTAGTTGAAGCTCCTTTTGCAAAGACATTGTCACTCCCATGGCTTCCATGGATTGGTTGTTCCAACCTAGAGACCAAATCTTCCCCACAAGAGAAGAAACAATGGAAGGCTTTGCTTTTGAACAAAATTACTCTTCCTCCAGAAGTTGAGAATGAAGAATATGAAAAATTTGCCAAGTAAAAAAACCATCCAGCTCCTCGTGCACCCATATCATATTTTTTGATTCCCTTTCCTGGAAATCTCAAAATCTTGCTCAATTATTTAGTTAAGTCTTGGGAAAAAGAGTCATCTCCACCAAATCTTTCAAGAGGTGGCTTTTTGGCTACCCAATAAACAACCAAGACCACTAATTTGGAATTTCCATTTTTTCCAGTGAAAGAAGTTTCTGATTATAATTCAAGGAAACTTTATCCCATATCAAATAATTTCCTAAATGGAAATGATGGTATGACCCCAAATTTGCCTCCTGCGTGTCCACCCACCCAACTTACTATATTCTCTGATTTGACTGCTTCACATGATAAATTGAACAGAAATTTATCCAGCACCCAGGCCACTAACCCGACTTCTAAATCCATGTTTGACTTCTCCTTCAAGCCCAGAAAACATTGTGAAACCTATGTACCCCCATCAAATTACACCAATAAAAATCCAGAAGCTGAATCAAATCTTCCAAATATATATATTTATATATCTGAACCCTGTTTGTGAAACTAAGACTGGAAATTATCAAAGTTCAAACCCCTCCACCTCTTCTGCTAATGCTACTGTTTTTAATGTGTCAACTTCTTCAGACAGCCCTGGGAAAATATCAACTGGGCTATATTGCTTGATGTCAGAACTGCCATCTGATTCCATTTTGATGATACCATCTGGTTTGAATGTTACTTTTCCATCCAGTTAAACTGTGTATATAGAATTTGTTTCAACTGCAGCTATGTCCCCTCAGTTTACTTCAAACATTCCAAGCAATTTGATTGCAGTTATTTTATCGAATTCAAATCCAACTATAAAATGAAATCAAACTACCATTTTGCCATCTAAATTGGCTCCAAATTCTCCAACTAGCTTGGTGAAGCATTTAAAAATCAAAAACACCATAAAGAACAACATCCAGCTTCCTGATTCAGGCCAGGGGATGGAGGCTACTCCAGCCCTTTCCATTTCAAAATCAGCATAGAAAGCCCCACATGAAGGAACAAACACCACAGAATCCCAGTGGCAACTCAGCTTTGTCTCTCACCAAGCTTCAACTTAGTGATACAGTTGAACCACTATCAGAAAATTAGTGCAAAGACAGTATTACCCTGCCAAATTCAAAGATCAATAAACCTGGACCTGTAACAATGCAAAATGGTGCACTCTTGAAGCACCCTACAAGACAAATTTCAAATTTTAATAATTCATCTGATTTGATAGCAACCAGGTGATTCTGTTTGAGATCAACTATTCAATCTGATTCCACTTCATTGAGCTGAATATTTACTCATTCATATCAATTTTTTCCTAATAATCAAAATCCTAAATGATGGACTTGAATTGGATTTCATTATCAGTGAAACACTCCTTGCACTGGATGATGACCTTAATGCACCATGAAAAAACAAGGATCAGTTGTAATCAGGTTATAATTGTTTTTTCATGGTGATGCTCCATTTATTTCATGCTTTTATTTTTCTTAGTGTATATTGGATATTATGTATTGTGGTTGCTTTCTATTTTCATTTTTTTTTTAAAAAAAAAGATCAAGTTAAAAAGAATGCCTGTTTAGTTTCAAAGAATAATGATCAAAATGATCAGAAACATCTCAAATGCCTGATCAAACTGTTGGGTATCTGTAAAATGTGAAATTATTGAGTTAACAACAAAAACAAACAATTGATTAATCCTTGTTTTAAATCTCTTCTTTCCTATTTCCATACTGTATGTTGACTTTGGATAGGATGCTCCCATGAGCAACATTTTAGGGGGTCTAGTTTAATGAGTTGAGACAGGAAGATTATGGTCTTGGAAACATTTAATCTGGAGCCGGCTCAATTGAGCTTGATGGATGATCAAGACCACCACCTTGATTGAGAAATGTTTGGGGTAACTCACCAACTGGAAAAGTATGAAGCCAAATTAAGGAGTGCCATTGCACCATCAAGGGTATGAACATATTGTCATTAGATTTCCCATATTTTAGGGATGGGACACTGAGAGATTATGAGATGGAAGGTCTGAACTTGGCTAATTCACTAGTACAACAGGACCAAGAGCATCCTAGTAGATGAAATGGGGCAGGCCAAAAACATCAAACAATCACATTCCTTAGTAATTCAAAACAACAACTCCCCCTCTCTGGCTCTCATCTTACTCTTTGTGAAAATCTGCAATGATTAATTGTCTTCAATTGTTTTGTGAGGCCTCAAAGCTCTATTCCCCCCCCCCCATCCCAATAAAAAAAAGTAATTGGGTTCTTGAAAAGATGGTTCATTAGAAGGACCTGGGAATGGAAGACTTACTGGTGGGGTGATCGTGTCGGCAATGCTTGATCAGCAACCCTTCGATGGATGCGTGGATGGAAAACTGGGGGATATTGGTCCAAATGCAGGCTGAAAAATAAAATGGGTCCGATCGGAGGATCCAAAAAAAAAAAAAAAAAAGGGGGGGGTAGGGGGGAGAAATCTGGGAGGGAGGATTGGAACAAAACTTGGTTCAAAACCCAGATATTAAACTTGAGAAAAAATTGATTAAACAAAAAATTAAAAAAAAATTGTCGCCCGGTCCAAGCTTTATTAAAAACACTGTACGTAAGGTGCAGCTCCAATCAAACCTACGGGCGATCAAATCCCTCTCATAGTATGTACTTAACTTCTTTAAACACATCCATGGTAAGTTGCTGACATGCGGATGATGAGTGCGGAGGATGGTGACGAAGTTTTGAGGGTGAGAGTCGGTCGATCATGGATGGGTACCTCAAAGGTGCCGGCGCATCAAAGGAATTCTATGTGCAAAGGGTGCCGATAGGTGGTTTGGATGAGGGAAAATGTAACCGGCCGGGGAACCGGGTGAATCGCAAGCCGTGTGGAAGCCAGTGGGCCGGCGCAAGCGTAGTTAGCATGAGTAGCTCGACCAGGTTGACCCTGGGCACTCCATCCAATCACGACGCCATGATCATCTCATCATAGAATATTTCTGTAATGAGAGGGGCGGACAGGACTACGTCATCACAGACGTTTCAAAGTATTGGACTATTTTCTACACAGATGTCACCAGTTCGTATGTATATATGTATTTAAATTACATAAGTATTTACTTACATTTCCAACCATGAGCCAGTGCCGGCCAAATCCTTTTTCCTCACCGAATTCGGATTCTGGATCGGGAGCTAGGCATCGGCGCGGTTGTTGCTGACATCGGAGTGATTACTTTACGATTCCTTTTAACGTTACTTACAGTATTTCTCATCCGATCCTGATCTCAAGAACCAGAAAGGTTATGGGATTCGGAGCAATATAAGCCATTGATTCATATTTATTGCGGCCGATCGTCCTTGCCTTCAGAAAAATAAAACCCCTCGGTTGAACCGGGTGGGTGAGACTCACAAAGTCATCCTGATATCCACCCTTCCCTCGTTTGTGGAAGAACCCGTGTGGTCGAGACCATAGGCTCGGACGGCACTCTTATTAATAACTTGTTGCCTCGTGACATCATTCCCACCCAAATGATCCACCGAGGCTGGTTGACCCGGAATGATGATGAAAAAAGCTCTAGATTTCCACTGATCAAGTCGTGCCACTGCAAAGGTGGCGAGCCGGGTGGATACGATGCATGGTGGGCTAGAGGCTGAGGGATGGGAGTTGGAAGTGAGGAGAAAGGAGTTTGTAAAGGTATGTATGTATATATGTATGTACCGGGTCCATAGCCGAGTTTTTAGGTACTTCACAAGGGAGATGAGTTCAATGGAGCATATTTATTTATGCATGCTGATTGCTATGTGAATATGCATGTATTCATAGTCAGTATACACCACCCGATGCGATCGCATGATGACGTCAGCGGAGGGTTTTAGCCGTGCGAGTCAGATTGTATGTAATAAATAAATAAATGATAAATAAATATGTAATCGAAAAATATTTATTTATTTACAGCACACATGCCAGTAAGCGGTTCTCTTGGAAAGCTTTCATCCGCAAACAGGAAAGAAACAGAAAGGGATGACGATTTAAATTGGAGACATAGACATCCATTGATTATTTGTTTATTCAGCGTAGATAGATACTCACATTCACGTATTCCTGCGGGGTGTCGATAGATACACATTGATACTTGAATACTTAAATACCAGAACACATGGAAGCCTCTTGAGTTTAACCATCAAGAACTCTAACTCGGGATAGGGACCATCAGGTACGTGCTGCCCTTGAACTTTCTACCAGTCCCCTGTCGGGTTAACAGTAGTACTGACTCAATCTCAAACCAGTCCGCCAGTAGAGACCATCCTGCGATCTACCATCCTTTAGGCCCTAAAAAACCCGGTCGAAGAACCAACGATCACTTCATCGAGTCGCCAACCCAGGGAGAGTAGCGATCGATTGGAGATGTCAGAACCTGACCTGTCGATCTTACTTTCGGCTTTCGAGGCGCTCGATGGCCGACTCGTAGTAGCTTACAATTCCATCCGACAGCTCATCAAAGATCCAGATGACTGTCCCAAGGTCGGAATCGTCTGTGGTTCGGGGTTGGGTGAACTAGCCACAAAGCTTCAAGACCCGGAGATGATCAGTTATGGCCAAATCGATCAATGGCCTCATCTTAGGACTATGTCCGTCGTCAAGGGACACGAGGCCAAAGGCTTGGTATTCGGGAAACTCGGTCAAACTCGAGTCGTCTGTCAATCTGGAAGGTAAATCAACAAGCCCTATTTTCAGTTCTTTTAACAAATTGGTCACGTTCCAAGTTAGGCCTGAGAGAGAAAGAGAGAAAACAACTCAAGCTCTTCAAAAGAAAAAAAAAAAAAAGTTCACATATATACCAGAGGATCTGGTTCGAATGGATCATATCGTTAGATATCGTGAATTTGACATCTGCT
This sequence comes from Puccinia polysora, assembly GCA_025617555.3. Classification (NCBI taxonomy): domain Eukaryota; kingdom Fungi; phylum Basidiomycota; class Pucciniomycetes; order Pucciniales; family Pucciniaceae; genus Puccinia; species Puccinia polysora. The sequence continues at coordinate 35,432,684 of CM062616.1, read as the reverse complement.
TCTCTTAATTTTAATACCATTCAACTCGCATCGACAAAGGCTCCATTATTACGAGTGAGTCATCTCCAGGTGTTGTCTACTTGGAGTTAGGTGGTCGTACAATAAGATATTGATACAAAGTTCTCTACGAAGAGGGTACACCATCAAGGATGTTGTTTTCACAGTCCGGCTTTTCAAACTGCTGGGCTGTCAAGCTGTCATCAGTTCGTCCACTCCCCCCACTCCCTCTTCGATACTTGCCAAACTGGAAATTGTGCATGTCTCAAGGTTTTGATTCGATTTTTTGCCTTTATACACCTACTACTGATATTGAAAATAGTTACCAACGCAGCTGGTGCAGTCAACCCAAGTATTCCAGTCGGAACAATCCTGACCCTATACGATCACATTTCCCTTCCATCCCTGGTAAAATTCGACCTTCCTAATCCCTTGACCAGGATTATCCCTGAGGCTGAATGATTTGATGGCCCTTAGGCATCTTGTAACCCATTGATCGGCCCCAATTCGGATATCGTTGGTCCTCGGTTTACGCCCATGTCGGATGGTTGGTCAACTTTCATTTTGGGTTTTTGTTGTAAAATTTAAATTGAGTTCCCTTCGCTATGGTGGGGCTTATGAACTTATCATATCCCCTGAAATCCTTCCCCCAGCTTACAATTTTGAGATGAGAAAATCCGTCTTTCGATCGATACCCCACATCGGTTTAAAACCGGAAGATATCCAAGAAGGGGTATATGCGTGGGTGAGCATTATTGATCAGGACCAGGTTCAAAATTACGGATCGTGATTTATCAAAAAAGTTGATGGACTTGCTTTCTCTTCACCTAGGTTACAGGCCCAACCTATGAGACCCGGGCGGAAGGTCGATTTATACGAAATCTCGGGGCGGATGTCGTAGGCATGTCGTATGTTTCTTCGTATTTTTGTTTCATTTTAATCATAATCTATTCATTTCCAAAGGTGTTGAATATTGAAAAATAAAGTTTCTTTTGCCTTCACTTTTTTCTGAAAAAAATCCAAACACGTGAACTAGCACGGTACCCGAAGTTATAGCCGCTCGACATGTTGGACTGAAAGTCTTGACCTTATCCCTAGTTACGAATACTGTCGTAGTGACTCCTTGTCTTAGTGCTGCTGAAGCTGTCTCTGAGGACTTAGCCTCTCAGAACAAGGTACCGCCGGTAGGGCTTGTGTGGAAAGAAGAAACTGCAAATCATGAGGAGGTTGGCTTGGTTCTTGGTTATTAGTCGGTCTTTTCTAAAGAAAAAAACACTGATGGTCTTCATTATTCTCTTCTTCTTCAAATTCAAAACTACTTGCAAAACGCCCCTTTGTCAAAATTGTAAAAAATGACGCAATAAAAGGTTTTGGACGTTGGTCGAAAGAGAGCGATCGACATCTTAAAAATTGTGGATTATGTCGTTAACGATCCGAACTGGTGATAAGAATCTGGGCCGTAGAAAAGTGGTTTAAAAAGCTATATTTATAGATACTAATGGTGCGATTGGAGCTGGCGTAGGTAGACTGTCGAACATATAGTCCAAGGCTGTCGACCCTTTTTCTACTGTCCGTGGATCCATCAAATGTCCATCTCTGTATAGTTTTTTATTTTTATCATTATCTTGATACTCGGCCGAATAAATTTACAGATCGTTCATTTCTATAGCTTCTAGACTATTGGTTTGTTGTCACAATGGCCTTCAAAAGTCTTTTCCAGTGTACAAGATTTAACCGCCCTCCGCCAAAAAAAAAGGAGCTTTTTCTCTTCAAAATTGTAACGTTTTGTTATTTGAAACACATTGTTGTCATTACCCATGAAAACTTTGAATGGGCCTGATTGAAGAAACCAACAAAAGGAAATGGAAGAGCTCATCCAACCAGAAGAAGTTCAAAGGTTTTTTTTTTATCAAATGGTCCATCAAAAAGAATGGAAAAAGAAGGCAAAAAAGCGAAGCGAGCAAAGAAAAAAAGGAAAGGAAGGAAGAAAAGAACATCAGGAACTCATGGGGCTTCTTCTTTCGGATTTCTGGACCCTTTCTGTTGACAAGTTTTGAAAGTTGAGCAAGCAGGATCAAGAAACACGGTGTTTTGTAGTTTTCGTGTGCTTTCAATGGTACGGTTGGTTTTGGATTTTTTGCAAGACTTGAAGATCCAACCAACCAGTTCCAAACTCAAAGGGAAGGATGAGATTGATCTGTACTAGAGTTACTGAACCAAGTTGAGGATGAAGATCCAGAGACCAAGCAACCCAATTGGAGAAGTTCTACTTTCTTTGATAGATGTTTCTTTGTGATCATTGGAGGATTAGGATTGGTGCTGGATCTTCATATTCAGATGGTCAGGGGTACAATGAACTGTAATCCAGAAATCATCTCTCAAGACCAATCAAATCCACAAGAACTTCTCTACTACTTGGTGATCTTTCTTGTGCGGGGGCTGGGTTAGGCTCACTTTGCGTCCTGAAAAATTGTTCATCTCATGAACTCAAATCAGATTTATAAAATAAAATAAAAATGAAAATAAAAATAAAAATAAAATAAAAATAAAATAAAAATAAAATAAAAATAAAATAAAAATAAAATAAAAATAAAATAAAAATAAAATAAAAATAAAATAAAAATAAAATAAAAATAAAATAAAAATAAAATAAAAATAAAATAAAAATAAAATAAAAATAAAATAAAAATAAAATAAAAATAAAATAAAAATAAAATAAAAATAAAATAAAAATAAAATAAAAATAAAATAAAAATAAAATAAAAATAAAATAAAAATAAAATAAAAATAAAATAAAAATAAAGTCAAAAAAAAACTAATGTTGCTGGGTGATAGTTTGACATGATTGATTCTGAAGGTTTCAAAGTTCCCTATGAAAACCTTTGGTGCTTTTTTTTTTTGAACTTTGATCTCAAGTACTACAAATCAATGATTTGGATGGTGTGAAAGGTTTCCAGCATGTGGGTCACCATGCACTTGATACTAATGATTGTGAGATCACATTATTTAGTCTTGGATCTCTAAGCCACAATCCTTAACACATTTTTTCCCAATTTCTGTTTTTATTTCATTTTATTTTTGATTTTTTGAGGGGGGAGGGGGGGGTGGTGGAAGGGGGGAATTGTACTAAAAACTCAAATCCACTGCATCATTTATTGATCTTTATTGATGAAAAGTTTTGATTTAGCCTTTGAAATCAGTCTCAGGATTCAGGTTTCTTGAGCCATGATATTTTGGTCCCACCTGTTGATCAGAAAATCAAAAGGATTTGGGTCCAACAGGGGCATTCAGGATTGGGTGATAATATATTACAAAGGTTTCTTGAATCTCTGGGGGGAAAAAAACATGTCCCCCATTAATGCATGGTAATATTGAATTGAATGTTTTTTTTTTTTTTACATTATTTTGATTCTTTTTTTTGGACCATTGTTGTGATTTTTTGACTTGTATTTTATAGTAAGATTTTTTTTTCTGTTTTTATTTTTTATTTTTTTTTTTAAAAAAAAAAAAGAAAAAATTTGACTTGATAGAAATCATAATTGATCATTATTTTTTTCCCCGAAATGTTCTGATAAGAATTAATCCCCATAACATTCAAACCAATAATTTGATTTTAAAACATGATGTATGTATGTGCAGGGGGTAGACAAAGGTGATGGGACTGATTGACCTAAAACAGTCAATTTATTTTCAGGCATGTGTTTCAAGCTAAATCAATTGTTCAAAAAAAGGCATGTTTTAATTTCATTCATGGGATTAGATATTTCAGCATCTGTACTTGAATTATACAACAATTGAAATTTTGAAAATTATCAAATTATACTCTTTTAAAAAAAATCTTAAAAAGCACAAAACCTTCAAAAAACATGCCAGAGGAAAACAAAATTGAAAAATTCTGTACCATCAAGATTTTTTATTCTTTATGAAGTTGTGAGTGAGGATCAAAAGGAATGATTTTAATGAAAGAAACATTAATTTTGGGAGTTTCTAAAAATAATTAAAACCAATTTTGATCAATTTTTATTTTTTGGTGCCTTGGTGAGATGGTGATGATAATGTTGAGATAGGTAGGTCAGAGGTCATGGAAACCTCAAAAAAATTCTTATTCAAGCTCTTTGGGCATCTGATGGTCATATTTTTAAAATCTTCTACTCTCTTTCAGTTTTGAGCTGCCTTGAGCTTCTTGAGGTTATATTGGTCTGAGGTTAAATTTGAGTTGGTCTGATTGTAATTGTTCTAAAATTTATTCCAGCCATTGAAATTCTACCCTCCTCTGATGGATTGACCATCTTGATCTTCTGAAACAACCTGTTCCCCAAAGAATACTACATCAAAAGGAGAACCCACAAATCAGAACCAAAGATGAAGAGTGATATTTCAAAAAAATTACTTACCACATTTATTTTTTGAATTAATCAAGTAGTCAGACATCAAAATTTGAAATCTGAGTTGGTGGAAATGTGGCAATTGGTCAACTGGAGTGGGAGCCCGCAGATGGGTTGGTCAATGCCCATATTGAGACAACCTGGGCTTCATCTACATCCATTGAAGTACCTGGGTGTGGTTGCTTTGACAAACAGTCCCAAACGTTTTGTCTACCCGCTGTAAAGAAATAATTTTTAAAGTTCTATTTGACCCCTTTTAGCTGGATTCCTCTTCAAAAAATAAAAAAAAGTATTTTTAGCAATTTTTTTATGATTTTTTCCATACATAAGACTGTAAAAGTTGCATTACAATTCAATAATTAAAAAAAATTCATCTCTATGTTTTTTATCATTATTTGCATACCTTCAGGAGATTTAGTTCTAATTATTTGTTATTTTTATTCCTTATGATGTATTACATATTCTTCATTTTTTATTATTTATTAGATAATTAGAATTCCGCATACCTGACTTGAAAAACCATGTACTTTCATGTTGTCTTAACATCTAGCTCATACATACCTTGACAATTTTCAGCATCCTTTTTTTAAATTTTGAAAATTTGTATTTTGAAGCTGCAGTCATGTGATTTTGGTTGTAAAAACCCCAAAATTAAGCTCTCAATTTTTTTTCTGGGTGTCCAAAAAATTCAAAATTCAAAGAAAAAAAAAATGGTTCTGCATCATTGGTTTTCAGCCATTTCTCAACCAAATTTTGTGAACTTTTTTTTGGTAAAGTTGGATGAAAACCTTTCAATTAAGAAAATTAAATAGACTTAAGAATATTTTGGGGAAATTATGGGGGGTCTTTGTTCCCCCCAAGAATGGTGCCCAAATCTAAAAAATAGAAAACAATTAAAATTTTTCTTTTGGTGTTTTTTGTGACATTTTTCCTCAATTTCTTGGAATCTCTCAAACCACAAGAATCTCATATATTTTTTATACTAACTCAAACTAAATTTATGAGATTTTTTAAAATCATGTTTCCCTCTGAAAGAATCCCATGAATATGCTTTCTTATTTTTTTCCCAATTCAATGTGAGGAGCCTTTTTTTTGTAAAGGAAAATTAAGGAAAAAATAAATCAAATTTCTATTTAAATTTTCTTAGAGCTAGAATACATATGTATTTGGGTTAATCAGGAGGTTAATTTTTTTTCCCTTGTCTTTTGCAAGAAAAAACTGATAAAAAAACAATAAGGACAAAAGAAAAAATCAGTCAAGCTGCATGGTTTTTTTTCCCTTTCAGAAATCCTTTTGAGTAAATACAAATCCAGACCAAGATAAAAATTAATCTGTATCATTTCCTTCAATATTATTCTATTCATTGGATTCAACCAAATTATTTTGTCAAAAAATTGTCAAGATATTGACCAAAAATCACCTCAAAACCAATTCAATGATATCATTTTCTACGCTTGGGAAGTTTTTAAGGGATATAAATGGCATGTAAAAAATCCTGAAGAAATTTCTTGTTTTTTTTTTTTTTTTTGAAGGCTTGAAATATTTTTTCAAGTTCAGAAATTTGAAAAAATTGAAGCATTATTCCACAAAAAAAATCAACAGAAACATGTTATTAATTTGATATTTCTTAACTTTGAACACATTTTGGGGGTCATAAAGACTCCCAAAAATTGCTTGAAACTCATTTTTTTCATTCATGGTTGTTTTTTATATTCAAAATTAGATTAACAGATTCCAATCAAAAGTATTCCCCAGAAAACATTGCCCAGAAAGAACTGATTGAAGTTACAGATTGATTATCAGGAAGGTTTTTTCTGGGAAAAGAGGTGAGGAAACTTAAGAATCAATGGTTAACTGATATTTGATGGGAAATTTATCCCAAGAAAAATATCATCAATTTGAATCAGTGAGTATGATTTTGGAGATCCAAAAAAAATAAAGGAAGGAAGGAAGAAACAGGCAGAAATGTAAAATGAATCTTCAGATTTAAGCTAACACCACAGCAGATTGATTAGTTTGAATTACAAATCTCCATCTTTGAGAATTATCTCCTACAAGAAATCTTGTATAGTATTTTTTTTAATAGATTTTAATTTAAAAAGCTGAAAATAAATTATTCCTAGGGATGATCTTGAAAGTAGAGATTATCATACCAAATTGGGATCTATTCAGGATTTTTATTACAAGATAAATGATGAAAGAAAAAGGATTTCAGATATCATTCCTGTTTTTTTTTTTTTTTAGAAAAAAAAAAGAAAAAAAATATGTGGAGAAGAATATACCTGGAGAGGTTTTTCAAAATTATAATATTTTAAGTTAAACAGTTTTATGGATCTTCTATTAATTTTTGTTTTACCTAGCTAAAAGATTAACAAGAATAGATAAATCAAGATTTTTTACCAGATCAAAGAATAAATTTGTGGATAAAAATTGACACCCAATATCCATTCAACCCTTTTTTTTATTGACTTATTTATTCTCCCCAAAATAGTTCAAAAAATCTTCTTACATGAAAATTTATCCTTTATTTATTGGGTAATGTTAAATTCACAGCTCATTGAGCCATGGAAATGGTTCAAAGGGGGCCGTGTGGCATGCCACACGGTCCAATCCAAGCCATTTACAACCCCCCATGGCTCAAAGAGTTGCACGGCCCACCCAGCCTGGTCCAACGGTGTGTTGGATTCCACACAACTACATTCAAGTCGTGTGGAGTTGTACACGGCTCAAATGTAGTTGTGTGGCACTGTGTATGACCCCCCATGGCTCAAAGAGTTGGGCGGCCAACCCAGCCTGGTTTGAAGGCCTGTTGGATTCCACACAACTACATTTGAGTTGTGTGTAGTTGTACACAGCTCAAATGTAGTTGTGTGGCATCCAAGACCCCACCAGACTGTGGTGAGCCAAAAAAAAAAACCAAATGGAATGAAAGGGCACCAACATAACCCATGAATCAAATAAACCTTCCAAAAAATCAAAGAAATCAAAAAATGTTGATTTTTTGGTTAAAAATAAATAAATAAATAAAATAATAATAAAATAATAAAAAAAAAAAAACTGGGACTATCCAATGGACTAGCCATAAAGTGAAAAGACCCAAAAAAACACAAGTAACTGGACTAGCCCTAAATTAAAAACACCAAAAAAAAGACAAGTAACTGGACTAGCCCTAAATTAAAAACACCAAAAAAAAAGACAAGTAACTTGACAAGTCCTGAAGTAAAAACACACAAAAAAAAAAACCAGTTCAACTTGTGTTAAGCTGATCCCATCATAAGGAGTAAAATACTCCTTATGATGGAATCAGCCCAACACAAGTTGAACTGACTTACCATTAAACTCTCATTAAAAACACTCAATAGAATGATGTTAACTCAAATTAATCAAAACACTCAACATAATGATGTTCAAAATGTGATGAACCTTTATATTAACAGGACTTGTTAGCTGCATTAGAATTACAATTATATGAAACCCAATGATGAAATGAAGTCAAAGTCTATAATCTCTATAATCTAGAATACATTTGAAGTTGATCTTTGAGATGATCAACCCAAACAGAGGATTTTTTAGAAATCAATGAATGTGGTTTTGCTACAATGGGCAGGATTGGCATCATTTCTCCCTCAAGTACTAATAGAACACAGTGGTTATTGTTTAAAAAGGAAATGAAAATTGGATATGATTGATCAGTAGTACCATTTTTCATTGGAGTATAAGTATCACATTACTCCAATGAAATGAAACATATAGGTCTGGAATATGTGTCTGCTATGATTTGACCCATATCTAATTTAGCCAGCCATTTTGAGGAGGGAATCTTTTCATTGATGTCTTCAACATCAAGTCTTTTTTTAATCTTTTCAACCTCCTTTGCACCACCAAGCATCTTAATATAGAATGCTTTATGTTTCTCCAATGTTGATATCATTTCTTTTCTCAATTTAAAACAACCATGTTCTTCATAACCAAGATATTTAGCAATGGCTCTAAATCCACAATTCCCATCTCCAATTGGATCCCAAAACTCACCAAATAACTTATGGAGTTTCTTTGGTATTTGACTGAGGTATTTAATGTTTGGTTTTTATCACAAAAACTAACTTAGTATTCATTTTTTTAATCACATCATTCAAATGAATACTCACCAAGGATGAGCTTCTGGTTGAGATTTGCTACACATTGTCTTCCTCTGCAGAGGATTCTGATTCCAAATTAAGTGATCCTGATTCAATTTCAGTCTCTTCATCTGAACTATGAAATTCAGATTCAGATTCTGCCAACTTTGATTAACAATTCATCATTAGTTAGTTACTAAGTTCATTCAACCAAAAAGATGAACATATCCCAAAAGAAAAGACTTACAATCTTTTGTCTTTTCTTGTTTGGAGCCCTTCTAGTCCTTTTTCCCCCTTGAGTTGTTTTTCAACATGCTCAAACCAAGATGGTTCTTGCCGCATATCTGTCAATTTTGGCCTTCCCCTACTTGATTGTAAGACTTGAGGTTCAAGTCTTGGCTTCAATCAATATTTTTTAATCTTCCAAATGATATAATTCAATAGGCCGCTTTGCTCATGATCTGGAGATTCCAAGATCATTGCATTCACTTTTTCACGTAACTGAGGAATGCTTAGAATTTTGTCAACATTGCACTTGAAAAATTCAAAAGGATCAACCATTAGTGAATTAGGAATCATTAATCAAAAAGCATTAAGCACATAGTGATTTGAACAATCAAACTTAAGCCAACTTACAGAACTAGAGCTGCAAGGGTCATAGTCCAACCTCCACTGAGGATGAACATCTTTGGGTACCACGGATCCTCTGAATGCTAGAGGGTCACCTATTTGGTGGGAACAGGGAAAACCCATAGTCTTGGAATATGACTTGGTGCACACTTTGCCATCATGATCACATTTGAAGTTCTCAAATTGTTCCCTAATAAGCTGAATTGCCTCTAAAGACAATTTGTAACACAATGGTAACAGTTCAGGAGGAAGAACTGTCCTTAACTTAATTTGAGAGTTATGAAGTGACTCATGAACTGATTTCATTTGATTTTAAACTGTTCAGTCAAGGCTTTTCCAAACATCCAACATGTTTCCCAAAGATTTTTCAAGGAATTGTTTGAGATTTGCATGGGCCCCTTCAACCAGAGATGTTTTTTTGTTTCCAAAATCTGGGTTTATACAAGTCCACGCTGTTACAAACATCTCTTTGATAGGTAAAATGTTATTTTCCATATACTTGAGTAAATCCTCATAGTCTTTCAAGAAACACTATACAATTCAAAAGTTCAGAACCCAAAACTAGGAAGAATAAGAAGCAGTGATTTGGACCTACTCCGAGTTCTGCATCATTGACCTCTGCCTCCTCCTTAGTCTTTGAGGCCCCATACTTTGCCCACAGATTCATAAAGATTTTCCATCATTCAACTTCATTAACAAAGTGCGCTTTACAGTTTTCTTGTATGTTTTTAGACAAGTGCCAAGTGCCATATTGTCTTGATGACTCAGGGAAACTAGATTCAATAGCACAAATCAGAGATTTTTCACAGTCTGTCACAAAGACTTTTGGAATTCTCTCAGGATCATAAGCCAATTCCTTTAATGCTTCTATAGACCAACTGTAGAACTTAAACAAACTTTTCTTTTGTTATAAAAACAAGAGCTTTTGTGAAATTTTTCCCATTGGCTGTCATTCCTACAACATGCAATAGCAGGATTTTGTACTTATTTGTCTTATAAGTATAATCCAACATAGCAATATGATGTAATTGTTTTGAAAGCTTTACTGCCTTGGGATGTGCTAAGTACAGGGCCTCAAAGTGACCCTCTCCACTGAACTTTGACTGGTGAATCCAACTTTTTTCTTCAAGCTGTTCATAGAGTACCTCCATAACACTTTTCCCCTTTAGTTCTGAAAGCGTTACCTTCCGCTTAGTGTTATAGATTGTTTGCTCATCACCATAATCCCATCCATCAATCTTGCTCAATTTCCTCTAAAGCTGAAACTTATTGAGCCCATCATTCACGCCTTCTATTAGATTGTCTAAGGCCACCCCCAAGATTCTCCTCAGTTGAGGATGCACAGAGGGATTTTCAGATGGTTGATAGTTATTTTGGGTTTCTTTGTAGGAGAGTCGCCACAAGGGGTCTGCCTTTGTTCAACTTGCATGTATTAAAAACTTGAACACAACCATCCTGGTGTGAGTTTTTCTAGACCGATGTGGTGCTCTTTTATGGACGCAAGATGGGAAAGGGCTGCGGGCGGCGCGCTCAGAAATGGGCAGGGCCTTGCCGCAGCTAGCCGCGCTGCGGGCTCAGCAGCAGTCAGGTAGGCCAAGCAGCGGTCGGGTTGGGCTCAGCACCTGGAGACGGGAGACAACGGATTGCATGGACCAGAAAGCTTGCGCGGATCAGAAGGCTTGCGCGGATTGGAAAGCTTGCGCGGATCGGAAGGCTTGCGCATATCGGAAAGCTTGCGCGGATTGGAAGGCTTGGGCGGATCAGAAAGCTTGCGCGGATTGGAAAGCTTGCGCGGATCGGAAGGCTTGCGCGGATTGCAAAGCTTTCACGGATTGGATGGCTCGCGCGGATCGGAAAGCTTGCGCGGATTGGAAGGCTCGCGCGGATTGGAAAGCTTGCGCGGATCGTACGGCTCGCGCGGATTGTACGGCTCGCGCGGACCAGGCGGACCGCGCATCGCAAGACGCGCGGACCAGGCGGACCGCGCATTGCAAGACGCGCAGATTGGGTCACGCGGGTACGCAGATACCTGGAACGGGTTGTTGGGCGGACGCGCGCGGGCGGGAAAGCCGGGCGTACGTCAATATTGAGGAGAATGGGTTACGGGGCAAGGGATGGAGGGGTAGGATTGGGCTAGGGTTCTGTGCTTAGGGGTTGTATTTCATCATTCTTGCTTACTTGTGGTTGTACTTAGGTTAGGGTTGAGAGGGAGGACTTAAATACTTTGCTCTCAACTCTGGGTTGTAGAAAAAAGAGGGGGGGAGGGAGGGGGGGGAATCACTTCACTTCACAGACTGGGCTGCACCTTAGGATATCACTTTTTATGGCATCAGATTGGATTGGATTGGAAAGGAAGGAATTCATCATATTATCACTCTATCCCTCGCTCTCTCTCTCTCTCTCTCTCTCTTGACCGGCTTCATCCAATCTCCTTACAGACGCTTTGATCAATAACTTCCGGAACTCAGGACGACTTCAGGGGTGTTGCCCTCTAAAGTTTCCACATCTGGGGGTCTGGCCGGGAAAGATCTTTTGTTGAAGTCTCTCAAAGGTACTCACGGATGCTACCAACAGCCGCTTCTCTTCCTTCCTCCTCCCACGGCTTCCGCGCTACCCCATGGATTTACCTGCATATTCGACTCAACATTGCGGAAGTGGAGCAATTCATCTCACGGTATGAAACAATTGCGGACTCTGAAGGCGTTTTGGATTTTGAGAAGGCGCGCCATGTTGTCCTGTTCATCAAGGACGTGGAAGCGCGTTGGGATGTGGAGGAGATGGGAGGCTACCTGAACCTGGATTGGCCGGAACTGAAGGAGGACATGCTGGCAAGATGGGGGAGGCGCGGTTCTTGCTTTTGGAAGGACAATCTCAAGCCATCCGCGGAATTGGGTTACAAGGCAGGCGCACGCAACGGGATCCGGTTGCAAGCGGAAGTGGACTATGCGGAACTGGAGTACTACAGGGCAGAGTATGTTCCGGCCCTACCACCGGCAACCATTTCTTGGGCTAGCAAACTTGCGGAGGTGGCAAGGGGCCTTGAGGCCTATCTGGAGAGTATTCAGTCTCCCAGCGCGTCAGCGCCCCGCGTGTGTGCAAATGGAGAGGACAACAACCGTTGGCGGATGGGACAAAGGGACCAGACAGCGGATTCAAACGCGAAATTGGTTTCCCCAGTGGGGGCTAAGAACGTGTTGGGGAAGCGGGACTCAATGGAACCGGTGCGGCCTACTGACAGGAAGCGGGCGAGGACAACGGAACAGGAAATGGATGCTCTGTGCGGTTTGGGAATTGGCAAGCGGCGGATGTATCTTGCAAAGAAGGTACACGCGGCGGCAAATCATGACCCAAGCCGGACCTCTTCGACGGCGGGGAGCGTGCATTTGGAAAGGGTAGTGGTAGCAACGGAAAGGACGGGCGCGGAATGGACAGACGGTGGGGCGGAGCGGAAGGATCAAGTGGTCACGCGCGGTCTGGCGGGCAGGGAGCGGTTAGAAATCTCCGGAGGGGAGAACAAGGCCGCAAGAACGGCAAAGGGCAAGGAATGTTGTGTGGACAGGGTGGGGGAGGAGAGAGCTGGGATTGAAAGGGTTTCAAAGCCTCTTTCCTCCTCCACGGCGGGTTGTTGTAAGGACGTCTGGGGGTGTTTGCTTTTGTTTGGGTTTTGCGCGCGGATGGGCTCAAATTTCAAAGGATGCAGGAGGGTCTTGGCGGCGGGAGGTGCACCTAGGCGGTTTGGGACAACAATTTGCAAAAAAGGTCCCTGCGGGATTGGTTGAGGCAATGCGCTGCAGATCTGGCAATGGGTGGGGTGTGGTTTGCTGAGGACAGCAGCAAAGTTGGGGGGGAAGCTAGCGCGGGGTGGAAGGTTGGAGTTGGGACGCAGGACGCGGGCTCAAAAAAAAAAAAAACTCTTGTTCCTTCTTATCTATTCATTCTTCCTTTTCTTTTCTTTCTTTTCTTTTCTCTTCCTGTCTCTCTCAAGGATTGGGTATGCATGCTGGCGCGCCAAGGTCTCCCCATGTACTCTTGTGGATACTCTCACTGGCGCGGATTTCTCACCTTTGCCAATTTCTCACTGGCGCTGATCTTCTCTCTCCAAGGCGCGGATCTCGTGCGCAGTTCTTATTCTTTCTCAGGGACTTGCAAGCCCAAAGGCTACTCAATCACGCACAACGTATGTCTTTTTGTGTATAGGGGCTAAATACAAAGGAGAAAGGATAACTACCAAAGGTGAGATGGTGGGAGATCTCTGGGGACAGAACTCAAGTTGGGGGGGGATGTGGTGCTCTTTTATGGAAGCAAGATGGGAAAGGGATGCGGGCGGCGCGCTCAGCAATGGGCAGGGCCTTGCCGCAGCTAGCCGCGCTGCAGGCTCAGCAGCAGTCAGGTAGGCCCAGCAGCGGTCGGGTCGGGCTCAGCACCTGGAGACGGGAGACAACGGATTGCGTGGACCAGAAAGCTTGCGCGGATCGGAAGGCTTGCGCGGATTGGAAAGCTTGCACGGATTGAAAGGCTTGCGCGGATTGGAAAGCTTGCGCGGATTGGAAGGCTTGCGCGGATTGGAAAGCTTGCGCGGATCGGAAGGCTTGCCCGGATTGGAAAGCTTGCACGGATTGGACGGCTTGTGCGGATTGGAAAGCTTGCCCGGATTGGAAGGCTCGCGCGGATCGGAAAGCTTGCGCGGATCGTATGGCTCGCGCGGACCAGGCGGACCGCGCATTGCAAGACGCGCAGATTGGGTCACGCGGGTAGGCTGATACCTGGAACGGGTTGTTGGGCGGGCAAGCCGGGCGTACGTCGATATTGAGGAGCATGGGTTATGGGGCAAGGGATGGAGGGGTAGGATTGGGCTAGGGTTCTGTGCTTAGGGGTTGTATTTCATCATTCTTGCTTACTTGTGGTTGTACTTAGGTTAGGGTTGAGAGGGAGGACTTAAATACTTTGCTCTCAACTCCGGGTTGTAGAAAAAAGAGGGGGGGAGGGAGGGGGGGGAATCACTTCACTTCACAGACTGGGCTGCACCTTAGGATATCACTTTTTATGGCATCAGATTGGATTGGATTGGAAAGGAAGGAATTCATCATATTATCACTCTATCCCTTGCTCTCTCTCTCTCTCTCTCTCTCTCTCTTGACCGGCTTCATCCAATCTCCTTACAGACGCTTTGATCAATAACTTCCGGAACTCAGGACGACTTCAGGGGTGTTGCCCTCTAAAGTTTCCACACTGTTTGGTAAGATGTTTTCCCAAATTGGAACCATGGCAATCACAGGCCAAATCCACATATTTATCTTTCTTTGAGTTAAAAACTGTCAGAGCATAACCATGCTTCATAGCCCATGTTTGACAATAGTTTTGGGCCTCTTCCCTAGTAGGAAAAGTTTTCACAGGAGTTGGTTCAAGTGGATCTGGCACCAATTCAATGGTTAGGTTTTGTAGTTTTAGAGTTACAGGCACCCCATAAGTTAGTTTGAATCAAATTTAATCCAGCAAAGACCTCTGTAAAATGAAATTTTACTCACAACCAGAGGTTTCATCCCACTGTGAAACATTTTGTTCCTAAATTGTCACCCTTGATGAGGATGCAATTGGGGCTTCCAATGTTTCATTACCCAAATCATTTCTTCTTTTTCCAAAGCTTTGTTGATGGCACTATCAGTGTAGACCTTCCATGCAGCCATGTCAGAAGAAGGAGGGCTTGCCACTGCTCCCATGCAAAAAAATGCAATGCTATACTTCAGTTTTCAATCCAACTTTCAATTGAACAAACAAAGTTTGCTCACTTTTGAGTTGAGAAAGAATTTTTTGCAGATTTTTATATGATTTCAATTTTCACTTTGCTTTCACTTTGGTTTAACTTTAAAGTCACTTTGGAATCACTAGGTGTGAAACAACAGCCCCACAAAGTATGTGTTGATACCAAATTTGGTTTGAGGGAATCTAAGTGTGGTCCAGGGGGTGCCCAAAATTCTGGCACAACTTCTGGGGGGTTGCGCACCCCCAAAAATGCCGGTTTTGAGCTGTGTACCCCCGTAAATGGCTCCAAATTGCCATGTTTGGGGGGTAAACGGCTCCTATAAAACCCCTGGGGGTTGCGCATGTTTGGAACAGCCCTTTGTAGTTGTCTATGGGCCCCCATGGCTCATTTGAGCCGTGTAGGGCCCTACACAACTCCCACACAACTGGATTTGTGAATTTATCATCACCCTTATTTATTTGAACCATTATTATTTATGATTTACTTCTAATCTCCTTATCTCTAAAATGAAAAATTTCATCCCAGTCAATTAACCATCAAATATTAGATATAGTTGCACTCTTCAAATTCTCAGCAAATATTCTTTATCTCATGCCTTTTTTTAATTTTCATTAACTTTAAGCCACAAATTTTTAACCAGTGAATGATTCCATATAAAGGCCCCTCTGAGGCTCCCTAGTTATGCTTTTTCTATTCCCCATTTTATAAATAAACTCTTTCATTGCCTTTGAAATTTCCAGCTCTTGTCCAGGCCTTCATTGGTCCTGTCCACTCATTCTTCTCAAACCATCCACACCATCAATACTTCATCACTGCTATAAATCTATGCCTTGATAACTTCTGTTATTCTTAAAATATAAATAATCATTGTAGGCAGCTATTCCTGGAGACCAAATTGATCTCCTCAAAATAGTGATTATCATCATCTTACAAATCTATGCCTGGATTTCATTTTTTTACCCTCAAAATAGAACTCATAAATATCTTAGGCAACTATGCCTGAAGTCCTTTTTTCTCTTCTTGAAATTTTAATCATTATTTTTCTCCTCCACCCAATTCAATACTCATAATTTGGGTCTCTCTTTCATTTTGAGTCAATTCCTTCAATCTCATGATCCTGAAAATCAACAAAATGTTTAATGAATCTGAAACATTCACATCCAATCTTAAATTCCACCATCAATCTAATCCACTATCCTCATTTGAATCTACCAACCCAAGCAAATCATGGCCCATGATTCTGCCCTTAATCACTCCTCAACCCATCTTTCAACAACTCATAAAAACTGAAAGTCTTCTTGTCCGCATCTGGTTCACTCTCTCAACCCCTTCTGGCCATTGATTTAAAAAAACAACTACAAGAATTCAAAACTCAATTTTGACTTTTGTTTCAATTTCATTTCCCTTCCTTTTCCTCCTTTGAAAATTAATCAACTGATTTTTTATTGAAAGTCTCAATTTCCCCTTCATTGATCACAAACTTTAATCACAAAAAAATTCTTCTATTAAATTCAATTTTTCCCTCCTCCAATCTACAAGCAAATCTTGTGGAGATTCCAACATCACCCATTTACCAACAAACCCCATTCATAGGATCTATAAACTACCATTCATCAATCTTATGAAAAAGATCATCCCATCTTGTGCCACTCCCTCATTGGATTTGGGTCCCCTCAATCATCCTTAAATTCTCTTCAAATTTCCTTATCACCATTTCCAAATCCCTAAAACCCATAAAATCCTTCCATTGAGAAAAAAATTCATCATTTTCTTCATCTAAAGCCAGCTCAATCAGAAATTCATTCTCCATTAGATCCATCCACAGCCTCCTTGATCTCCAAATAATATCATGATCATCTACCCCCCTTGACTTATATTTATGATTCCCCAATGATGTGTATTGGCAGCCAATTCAAATAGTATCATTTTTACCACAAACGTATTATCACACCTTCCATCTTTCTAATCATAATTTTTCAATCTTCTCTCTAATATCACCTCATCATCATCTTCAACCTCAATTTTTCCATCTCATCCTTAACTGATTATCCAGCTTCTTCAATCACTAATATTCCCTCCTACAAATCAACTTTCACTCCACTCAATTGTATAAACCAAGAATCAACCTCATCTCTTCCATTTTTGAACCCTTCATGAAATCCTCAAACTCAACTCAATCCCAAATTTAAATCCTCATCATTTATTTAATTGCAAACCTTGTCCAATCTAGATCCAACTCTTCAATCATATCATCCTGCTCTCATTTTCTCTCATCCTCATCAATTCAATCATCAGTCCCTATTTGTCCTGCTATCTTTTACCTACTTTCATCCAATCTACCAATCCATCTCAGCTCCATAAATACTGATAATCTCACAGATAATTTTCTGCTTGATTGACTAAAACCTTGCTTTCACCTTGATAAAAAACTTGTTTGCATTATAAACTCAGTATCACTCTTCCTTGCTCACATATTCCATCTTGATCCCCACTATTTTATTTTCCCTTTGCTTCCTTGATCCTTGGTTTTAACACTTCCTTCAGCATTGCTCACCTTCTCCTGCTAATATTAATACTCCAATTACAAATACTTACTTGCCTTGCCTCCTTTGCACCTCAAGCAATACTTTTTAATATTAATTTGAAACTTTTCTTGCTTTCTCTACTCCTCAGCTGCAAACCTTTTTGTGCTTTAATTAAAATTTTTCATGATCACCCACCTCAGACTTTATTTCCTTGCTCCTCATTTGTAGTTACAACCTCCTGTGCTGCATTGCTCCCCTCATTTTCACTTGCTTCCTTTTTCCTTTCTTCTCAATGGAAAACATTTTTGTTCTCCCTTTGAGAAATATTTCTCTGTTTCACTTCTTCATTGAATTGGGTTGAACTTCTATGAGATTGATTATGATCTAATTACACTCAAAAATTCACCTCTATTCAACCTCAACATCAACACCATTAACATTAAAATGAGCTCCTCTAAAAGCATCAAAATCAAAATCAATATCAATCATTATCAGGATTTACAATCATAATCATCATCCAAATCTCTTCCTCAACCATGAATCTTCACCATAATCCATAATCAAAATCACCATCATCCTGCATCATCATTGCCCATTATAAACCTCATTCACTACCACCCATAATCAACATTATTTTTTTCATCACCATTTTCAAACTTCATCATCTATAATCAATGTCAACATCCTCATTTTCATCAATAACCATCATAATCAAGCATCAATCCTCACCATAATCAATCATCACCATCACCCCATTCCTCATACCTCCACCATGCTTAAGAAACTATTTATGGAGACCCAGTTTCTCCCATTAAACCATTAATCATGAAACTGTCTCCTTCAGGTTCACCATTCTCAACTCTGCTATTATCACATATATTTCATGAAATAAATATTATAAATTTATGGTTAGGCTGGTTTGTTGAAATTTTCATGCTAAAAAAAGTTTACAACCTTTTTTTTTACCTGAAAATATATCCTTTATTGATTTTAAAAATGATCATTTATTATTTACTTGATTATTATTTTTATATCTCCAAAATTAAACTTTTTATTCAAATCAACTAAACCTCAGATATTAGATATTAATTCAATCTTTAAATTCTCATTAAATATTCTTTATCTTTACTTCATGCCTTATTTGTATATCCAATGATTATTTTATTCAATTCAATTGTAAACCAAAAGCTTTTTACTAGTGAATTATTCTATACAAAGGCCCCTGTGAGGATCTCTATTTTTTCTTTTAATATTCCCCATTAGATAAATAAATTCTTCAATTCCGTCTAAGTCTTCCTCCTCCAGTCCAGGACTTCATTGGTCCTTTCCTCTCATCCTCCCTCACATCCCTCAAACTTATAGTTCTGCAATTTTTAAAATCTCCTCCATTTACTTATGATCCATAATTTTTATTTATCTTTATCTTTATTGTTAGAATGTCTGATTTTATTAGTATTGAAAAAATAAATCAGTAAATTAGTTTTAGATTCTGTTTTGAATAATTTTTTTTATTGACTAATTTGCTTCTTTTAATTTGAAAATAATAATTATTTTTGGAATGAATCTTGATTCTGAAAAGAATACAATATCTTTAAATTTTAATGTGTTTTTGAAATGTGACTTCAGAATTTGGGGAATATATTTCACTATTGTGTTTAAATATATTATCAAATTTTTTCCTTTACCTTTGATATAATAGTTGTTGAATTACACCACTCTTAATCCTGAATTTTGGCTTTATTAATATTTTTCTAAAACCAGAAACTGAGCTGACTAAGCAAGGTAAGATACAAAAGAATTGATGATGAATGAGACAGGAGATTGATTAAGATTGAGGTCAGCAATGTAGCTCTCTGTCTTCAGGTCAAGGCACATCAGGAAATGAGGAAGATGCATCCTTCAAGCACTTGACACAGGTCTTGATAAGCAGTCAGGGTCTAGTTGCTGATTGTTTTATGGCCTGAGTGGAGACTGATGGCCTTTGTTTTTTGATGATCTATCTTGTTTGGTGTTCAAGTCCTGGTCTGAGGCTGTTGGCTGATGTTCTATCTACCTTCCTATTTCTTTATGGCTCTGGAGGTAGGGTGCTTGCTTGCTTGCTTGGTGTCTTTGGAGATTGTTTGGTTGTTGGATGGTCTTGAGGGTCCCTGTCAATTTTTCTTTTGTCTGAGGGTGGCTGATACCTTGGTTATTTGGTTGGTCATTCCTGTGGTTTTTTTGAGGGATTGGATGCTCTGTTGAGGAAGGTCTTCTCCTCAATCAATTGGTCATTTTTGTCTTGAAGCTTGAGATTGGGTGATGGATTAATGATTGATTCACTTAGGCAAGGGATCAAAGGAAAGTTTGGATTGATTGGAGGAGACAATTTTGGTTTCACAACTAAAGATTTTTCCCAATCAGGAAAACTCTTTATTCACTTTGTAGTTGTTTTAGAACAACTAAAGTTTCAAAATTATTTTATTTTATTTTTATTTTTATTAAAAAAAAATAAGTTTGATCTGATGAGATTTCAACAACCTCCATGCCTTGACATGAAGAGCCTGCTGTTGAGTCTGGTGAGATATTTTGAGCTTCAGGCCTGGGTAAGAGCGTTGGAAATAATTTATTCAGAGGGAATCAGTTTCACTTCTAGTTTCTGGTTTTTGTAAAGATTTCTGAGATATTTAATTTTTATGTATAGGTGTTTGGTCTTGAATTTTGGGCCAAAGTTTTTGATTTCTTTGGTCAATCCTTTTTTTTCAATGTTAAAGATGGGCGTGAGAGAATAAGTGCGTCAAAATTCTTGGACTAGGTATGATATCCGCAGGCTTTCTGGTAGGCATTTGGCAAGGGAGTTGAATTTGGCTTTGTTGGATGACATGGCAATGTTTTCTTGTTTGAAGCTATTCCAGGAGATGGGGAAGTTGAGCCAGAAAAAGATGTATCCACTTCTTGATTTTCTAGGGTCAAGATTATCCTACTAGGTAGCTTCACTGAAGTATTAAAGCCTAGAGGAAGAATAGAAGGAGGAAGGAGATAGAGAGAGTGTTTCTGAGGTGTTTTCAGCCAGTTATTTCCAACAGTGAAGTACTTCTTTCCAGTGGTTTATTCCTGGGTTGTTATTGAAAAGGGATAGTATGGACACAGCTGGGCTATATCTGGAAATTTTCTGCAGGAGAGGTAGTTCAGCATTCCAGTATAGGTTCTTTAGTTTATCTTGAGCCTTCTAAAATTTTCTATTCATTCCTTGGTTGCATTCAGAAGTTGGATGCTTGTGGTCAGAGGAGTGAGGATTGTTTTGTAGTCTGAGATACTGTCAGCATCCTGGATGCCAAGACCCTTGCTATCCTTTAGCTACCAGAGGTGATAGAATAAATAATAAATATATTATTTAATAAATGCAGCAAAAATCCTTAAAATATTTGGATTAAGCTTATTGCAAGGTTAAGTGGTTTGTTTATGGTTTATTGTTTTAAATCAATATGAGTAAATTGATTATTACATATTTTTATAGAGGGTCCACAATTATATTGGGGATCTTTCACACCTCTCTTCAGGGATTTCAGTATTAAAACACATAGTCCTGGTTACTTTGGGCTCTTTAGTTTAAAGGATATTTTACCCAAAGATAATATGTATATAAAATACACGGTGGAGTGGCAGGGCCTTGTAGCCAAGCTGCCACAACAGAGAAAGGATAATAAAACTCACTGGTATATTATTAAATCCTTTGGGTATCTGTTTGAGACGTGCACTGATGGGTTAAACCTGTATACTGGGGTTATAAGGTTGTTCAGCAGTTTTAATTGATAAAAAGAGGTTGAGGATGGATATTATTGATCAGACGTTGCCATAAATCACTTACTTATCTCTTATAAGTACTTGATTACCTTGGAACGGTGTCTGGATATAAATATAACTGGGTCTCTGCCCATCAATATCCTCAAAAGAGCTCTTTATTTATAGCTTTTGGAGTCCCAACATTGTCCTTCTGAGGGGTACAGGGGCTCAAAGGGGTGGACACTAACGCTAGAAGGGTAACCAGGGGTAGCCTGTCATGTGTTCTTGGTGCTATAGCACAGGTAGCATCTAATTCCTCAGGGTATGGGGATTATTCTTCTTTATAATAGGCCTTAGGACGTTTGAATAACACTAATCTGTCCTATTTATGTATTATTCAATTAATTATCCTTAGTAAATGTTCCCAGTAATTTAATAATTATATAAATAGACATTTCTACGGACATCCTGATGTCAGTTGAGTTCTCATTATGTATTATATAACTGGAGTAAAAGTCATAATATTGATTTTACTCCTTATTTTTGAGTTCCAGTTGTTTTACTAAGATAATTAATTAAAAGTATAAGTCATGGGAATTCATGTAATGGTTTTACATCATTAGTTTTCTTAGTATGTCACAAAGATATTGATGTCTAGAAATTCTCATAAAAGTATATCAAAGTATTTTAATATATTTTTAGAAGTTGTCATTGTCTTATTTTCGACATTCTTAGTACTTTGAATTATATTAAATAAAAAATACGTATAAGGATTATTTAAGTATTTTTATATAATATTATGTATTTTTAGACTATCTACTATCCACAAGAACATTTATTACATATGTAGAATGTTCCTGTGTGGGTTGTAGCTTGTTTATGCGGTACCTGAGCCTCTCAGGCCGCCTGTCACTCTGTCAACCCGTATTCCCGCGGCTGCGTACTTGTCAGAGGCCCAGGGCTGCGTACACAACCTTGACGGAGTGACAGGGCTGTATCTCAGCTGCTGTGGAAACTTTAGAGGGCAACACCCCTGAAGTCGTCCTGAGTTCTGGAAGTTATTGATCAAAGCGTCTGTAAGGAGATTGGATGAAGCCGGTCAAGAGAGAGAGAGAGAGAGAGAGAGCAAGGGATAGGATGATAATATGATGAATTCCTTCCTTTCCAATCCAATCCAATCTGATGCCATAAAAAGTGATATCCTAAGGTGCAGCCCAGTCTGTGAAGTGAAGTGATTCCCCCCCCTCCTCCCCCCCTCTTTTTTTCTACAACCCGGAGTTGAGAGCAAAGTATTTAAGTCCTCCCTCTCAACCCTAACCTAAGTACAACCACAAGTAAGCAAGAATGATGAAATACAACCCCTAAGCACAGAACCCTAGCCCAATCCTACCCCTCCATCCCTTGCCCCATAACCCATGCTCCTCAATATTGACGTACGCCCTGCTTGCCCGCCCGCGCGCGTCCGCCCAACAACCTGTTCCAGGTATCTGCGTACCTGCGTGACCCAATCTGCGCGTCTTGCAATGCGCGGTCTGCCTGGTCCGCGCGAGCCATACAATCCGCGCAAGCTTTCCGATCCGCGCGAGCCTTCCAATCCGCGCAAGCTTTCCGATCCGCGCGAGCCGTCCGATCCGTGCAAGCTTTCCAATCTGCGCAAGCCTTCCGATCCGCGCAAGCTTTCCAATCCGCGCGAGCTTTCCGATCCGCGCGAGCCTTCCAATCCGCGCAAGCTTTCTGATCCGCGCAAGCCTTCCAATCCGCGCAAGCTTTCTGGTCCAGGCAATCCGTTGTCTCCCGTCTCCAGGTGCTGAGCCCGACCCAACCGCTGCTGGGCCTACCTGACTGCTGCTGAGCCCGGAGCGCGGCTAGCTGCGGCAAGGCCCTGCCCATTGCTGAGCGCGCCGCCCGCAGCCCTTTCCCATCTTGCGTCCATAAAAGAGCACCACACCGCTCGCGGGTGCATTGGCTGCCGCGGCTGCGTGTGGGAATTGTGACAAAACACATTTCCGTCCGTAAACCCTAAAATATACACAACACCTCAATTCTGACTGAATTTTAGGTGTGAAACCTATACGTGACAATGTGTGTGAAGTATTTAATTGACCAAAAACTCAATAGTGGAGCCGTAGTATTTTGGTCTTTCTTTCCTTAATTATTTAAAAATATAAGGAGTTGGATTTCAAGGGTGGGGTCAGCGAGTGACCCTACCTAATTTTGAGTGTAGAATCCATTTCTGTAATGATATTTATGGTTTTCCTACTCCTTCTTAGGTTAATTATATTATTATTATTTTTATGTTATTTTTGTTACTTTTGCAGCTTGCTTTGCAATAGTAGCAAGCTGACAGAGCCCAAGAAGTTTGATTCCCTTTGTTATGAGTTTCTTTTGAGAGATAATTATGTTGGATTCTGAGATGGTCCAGTCCATTACTAGGAGAGTTTCTGGAAAGTGAGCTGAGGAATTGGGGAAGTTTTTGAGGAAAAGGGTTTTAAATTCTTGGATTCTTCCTCCAACAATAAGGTTTTCCACATCAAAAAAGAGAATGAAATTGAAGTCTTGGTGGATATATAGAAAGGGATTGGATTTGGATGGTGTGTAGTTGATTTTTTTGAGTGATTCAGTGAGAGTACTGTACCAGTTGGCTGGATCTTGCTTCAGACCATAGAGAGATTTCTTTAGTTTGGGGAATGGGGTGGTTCCTGGGAAGCCTGAGGGAGTTTTGATGTATAATTTTTCCTTCAGTGGTACATACAGGAATTCCTCTTTCACATCAAAAATTTCTGAGGGAGCTCATTTTGGAGATGGAAAGGATTAGAAGTGTCAGAAGAGTGGTTAATTTTCCAGTTGGCAAAAAAGTGTAATCAAATTAAATTCCCAGAACTTTTTTGAATCCCTGTATGCAGATTCTGGCCTTTTTATCTTTGGGAGAAGAGGCTGTGGATGGATTGTTCTTGATAAACATGAAGGTCTTCAGATAGGAGTCAGGTATTATGGTTATATATTCCCATGCTTCCATTTTTTAATAGAATCAAACTCAGCTTTGATGTCTTCTGAAAATTCATTGGGAGTGCTCAGGTATGTGTATTTGACTTGCTTGACTCTGAAGGATCTTTCTCTGAGATTTTATCTAGGAGGATTGGTCTGTATTTCTGGAGTTGAAGAGTTCTTGGTTCTTATGTTTTCTGGTTTTTGGCTTGAAAATGTGTCTTCACCATTGTCTTCAACTGATTCTTCACTGATTTTTCCTTCACTGTTGTCTGATGTTTCTTTTCTTTTTCTGTCTGAGTCTGAGGAGTTGGTTGGGTCCCTGATTTTTCCTCTGGGATTAGTCCAGTCAATATTCTCAAAATAAAAGTCTATTGATGGTTTTCTATTTGTTTTGGGGACAAAGGTGAGGAATCTGATGTTCTTGGTATCAACAATTCTTCCAGAGTCTGATAAAATGCAATAGGATCTGAGATTTTTGTTGAAGTGTATCAGGATGCTGGTTTCAAATTTGTGTTTGATACTTTAGAATGGTTTCTTGGGTAGAGTGAGGAAGGAGACAGAATTCCCAATGCAATGGAAGTATTCCAAAGGGAGATTTTTATTCTTGAAGAGATATTAAGGAGATTGTTTGAATTTGTGAATATTTATCCAGTTCAGAGTGAGAGTGCTGACCTTAAGGACAAAGTTCCATAGATTTTTGTTCAAAGATTAGTTTTGAAAGATGGTTCTGAGTGACTTGATTATGGTTCTACTGTATCTTTTTTCCAGACCATTTTCCTGCAGGGTGTATGGATCATAGTACCTTGTCTTGATCAGGTTCTTTTTACAGTATTACTTGAAGCTTTCATTCTTGAATTCACCACCTCTGTTTGAGTGTAGAACACTGGGGTATTATCCAAATCTTTTGGCTTCCAGTTATAGGATGTGAGAGTGTTTCAAAGGTTTCATCTTTGGATTTGAGATGAATTCCCAAGCAGCATCTGGAGCTGCTTTTAACCACAGTGAGAATGTATCTATGGTTTTTGATTGAGGATGGGTTAATGGCCCCAATGATTTCTAAGTGGGGTACTTCAAAGGGTCTGGATGCTGATTTGTGTTTTTTTTTTTTTTTTTTTTTTTTTTTTTTGAAGGAGGCCTTGGTTATCTTTCCAATGGTTCAGGATTTGCATATTATGTCTGGTTTCACTGGTATGTTCAACTTGTTTCTGATTCTATTGTAACTGAAATGTCCCAGAAAATTTTGTAGGAGTTCTGCACTGGAGAGGAACAATCTTTCTTTTGGTCTGTTTAGATGTATGACAGGCAGGTTTTTCTGAGAGTGGCCTTTGAAAACCATTCTTCCTTCCTTGAACACAGAAAATTTATTGATTTGAATAACAACTTTTTATCAATCTAGGAGTAGACAGCATATGGATAGTGGATTTGCCTACAGATTGGGAACATATAGGACATCCTTTAGCCAAAGGTCAGAGTTGTCTTCATTCTTCAAGAACAAAGTTCCAGATCCTTTAATATCCAGTAGTTGGGTTCTAGATCCGGTTTTCACTGATCCTATTTATTCTTTTGAGAGGTTTTTGAAGAAACTCAAGTCTTAGATCATGTGAGAATTAGATCCAGTATCAAGGACTAGGAATTTGTCTAGAGCTAAGTGACAGTGATAAAGGCAGCTGACAGTGACATGAGTTTTTTGGTTTGTTGCCCTGTTAGGTCTGAGCTCAGGATGGATGGTCCAGCATTTGGAGACTGAGTGTTGGGCTAAGGGATTGTGTTTCCCCTTTTTGAATCTGGTTGTGCTGGGGTCAGTGGCATGGAGAAAGGTTTTTTTGATGTTGAATGATCTCATTGTTGTTCTTTTGTTCAGTTATCTTCTGAGGTGACTTAGAAATAGTTCTGAGTTGATAAGTTGGTTGGAGTGGGTGATTTTTTGGCTGATGTTGTCCAGGCTTGGTGGTAATCTGTCAAGGATGGTGTATCCTGGTTGTCTTCAGGAATGGAGATCCCCACTTTGTGGGAGTTGATTGATGGACCTTTTGATTTTAGTGATAAAAATCTGAATGTTTTTCTGATTAAAGGTAATCAAGAGGAATTCCTTGTACACTCTTGCTCTGTTTGATGCTTCTGAGGAGGAAAAAAAACTTGAGAATTGATTTCCAGATGACTTTGCAGTCCTCCTTATTCCTGTGATTGATAATGTTTGTATGTATCACAGTTTCTAGTTTGTTGATAAGAATAGTTCCAATGAGGAGATTATTAGCACCCATCCAATTCTTGCCTGGTGAATTGAGTATGTCTTGGAGTCCTTGAAATTCTAAAACTTTTTCCATCATTTTTTTTGAGAGCAAGAAGTTATCCATGTTCAGGCTTGGGATAATTTTGATGGAGGTTTTGAGAATTGTCTGATTTGATGCTTTGGACATGATTTTTTCTGGTTTTTTAAAGAGTGAGCCTGGTTTGTTTGATTTTTCAAGGATTCTTCCTTTCAGCAGTGCTTGATCTGTTGATGATACTTTGAAAATGGTGTGTTTTTGAATGTTGTTTATTTTGAATGACAGGGCTCTTAATCCTGAATTTTGGTTTTATTACTCTTTTTCTAAAACCAGAAACTGAGCTGACTAAGCAAGCTAAGATACAACAGAATTGATAATGAATGGGACAGGAGATTGATTAAGATTGAGGTCAGCAAGGTAGCTCTCTGTCTTTATTTCAAGGCACAGCAGGAAATGAGGGAGATGCATCCTGACAGGACTTGAGACAGGTCTTGATAAGCAGTCAGGGTCTAGTTTCTGATTGATTGATGGCCTTGATGGAGACTGATGGCCTTGGTTTGTTGATGATCTATCTTTTTTGGTTTTCAATTCCTGTTCTGAGGCTTTTGGCTGATTTTCTACATACCTTCCTACTTTTTTATGGCTCCTGAGGTAGGGTACTTGAATGCTTGCTTGGTTCTTGGATGGTCTTGAGGGGCCCTATTGATTTTTTTTTTGTCTGAGGGTGGCTAATACCTTGGTTTTTTAGTTGGTTGGCCCTATGTTTTTGTTGAGTTATTGTTTGCTTTGTTGAGGAAGGTCTTCTCCTTGATCAATTGGTTTTTTTTGGTCTTGAAGCTTGAGATTTGGTGATGGATGAATTATTGATTGACTTAGGCAAGGGATCAAAGGCAAGTTTGGATTGATTGGAGGAGAGAAAATTTTAGTTTCCATGTATTCATTTGAGAATCATTACATGAAATTGACTACTTTTTTTTAAAAAAAAAAATAAAAAATAAGTTTGATCTGATGAGATTTCAACATTAGTCAGTTTTTAAATTTATATAGGAGGTCTGAATTATTGCTTTTCTGTTTTTTTTTTTTTTTTATGAAGGAAGATCCATCAATTTTAATATTTTCAGTGTGGATAATGGCTTGAAATGTGAATTTCTAAACAGGAATAAATCTGGAATATTTCAAAAATTAATTTGAAACCTTATCAAGCAAGTCTTTCAATAAGTTAGTCTTTTTCCCATCAGGAAAAATAGACCAAAATTGATTTTTAGACCAAAATTTACTTTTCATTCAAGTCTGTGGTTGTGGTTTTACAAAGGGGAGTTGGATTGGAATCTCTTTATAAATTACCTATAAAAATGAGTTTTTTAAAAAATTCAATTCACAATTGAGAGTTACTAAATTTTGAGTTATCTCAACTTTTTAGATGATCTGAAAATCTATAACAGTGTAATTTTATAGTTGATTTAGAATCCCATAATTTGATTGGGTATCTTGAGGCTTTTTTTTTATATTTTATTATGAGGTCAAAATTTGAATCTTCAAATTTTTCCCAAAGAAAACTTAACTGTTTGTGTTCAATTACAAGATGTTCTCAACTCAAGAGATGATGCATTTCATTCATCAGATTTAGGATAAAATTGGGCCCAAGATTAGTTTCAGAATTATGTGCATCAATGGTTTACCAAAAAATTAATACTTTTCCTTCATCACTATTAAATCCTAAAAGCTTCTTAAAAGCTCAATTGATGCAAAATTGTTTTTCTTTTTGTTGACCAAAGATTGAAGTTCTTTTGCATTTTATTGAGTTTGGAAATAATTCAAAATCAATCCAATCCATTCAAAAAATCAATTTCTTTAAATTTCATTTTTAATTTTTTGCTTCATCTGACCTCATCAAAATTTCAATCACATTCAAAGATGAATTTGATGAATCTTCATCCTTGAATGATTTTTTTTGAATAATTTAAATGATTTCTTCTGAATCTTAAACTCCTTAAATTTTTTAAAAATTAGATTATTAATTCTCAAAATAATCAAATCCATTTCATCACTTTCCTCCCACCCATGCCCTTGATTTACTTTATCACCATATGCCTGCCAATTTTCCTGCATGAAAAAATTCTGATTTGACAATTTTCTTTTTTTTTTTTTAAAAAAAAAAAAAAAACTTGAAATATAATTCAAACATTATTTTCCCCTTTTGGATTTCAACTCTTCCCAGTTTCAAGTGGTGTACCAGGTAGGGAGGAGGGTGTGATCATTCATCAATCCCATCCAATATTAAACTTTAATCCTGATGAATTCATGATTTCTGCTTTGAATTTTTATTTTTAAATGAGACTCCTGAAAAGGAACTCAGACCAATTTTTTTTTAATTACTCAGAAGATAATTTCTGGTTTTAAATCATATTCAGGAATCAAGTATAGTCCAAACTAAGATCTTTTGATTTCCAATGTTTTTCCCTCTACATGGAGGTTTGACAGTTGAAAATCTAAGAATACAGTTTCATATATGATTTGTTATTTTTTCATTGATATTTTGAGATAAAATCTTTACTTGATTTTTTAAGAATAGTGGATTGGTGATAGATGTGATGAATGTGATTAATTTGATTGGATTTGAAGAATCATGAATTTTTATATAAAATCAAGCAAAAAAAAATTTGAAGACCATTGATTGATGTGATTGTGAGGACCATAAATTGATGTTATTGTGAGGACCATGATTTGATGTGGTTGTGAATTTAGGATTAGTAGAAGAGAAGGACTAAGTTTGTATTCAAAATGTTTTTTTCAGAACTCAAAAAAAAAAAAAGGCACCCACTCAAATTAAATCAAATATAAAATAAATCTGTTGAATCATAATTGAAGAGAGAAGGAACAGGCTAAAATCACACCTTTCAAATTAATAAAATGATGTCTTTTTTTGAAAAAGTTCATTTCATCTTTTTTTTTTTGATAAATTCATGCCTTTTGTATAATTTTAGTAACTTCTTTTATCAAAATGCCACCTTCTAGTGTGCTTTCCAATCCAAGGAAGGCATGTAAGCTTTAAAAAGCAGTCTCAATACAAAAAAGGCATCAAAATAGACAGTCTATGGTTGGCATGCCTTTTTGAAGTTTGCAGGAGTACCTGGAGTGGAAGAAAATTCCTTTTTGAATTTTTTTTTTGCCCCCAAAGGCCTTTGAACATTAATTGAACCCCTGGGGACTAATATAAGGCCACTGATCCCCTTGTGGGGTCCCTCTAAGGTAGAAATGTTTTGAGAATCCAAATATGTGAACCAAGTGAGTAAAGGAAATATGTAAAAATGCAAAAAATATCAATTTTTTTGCAAGGAACTAAAACCTGAGGTCAGATTTTCTTTAAAAAAAAAACTTCATTCAGTATGACAACAAAAAATATAAAATTCTAAGAATTAATCTTTTTTAAACAAAATGGAAGATTTACTGTGTTATTTAAATAACTTTTTACAAAGCAAAAAAAAAAAAAAAACATAGAAAAATGTTACATATACCTATTTGATTCTGGGAATTCACACATTTTGAAATATCTCAACAAAAAATATCATCAAGTACATGAATAATTATAAAAAATATGAACAACATATTTCTTTGAAGACAATTCAAGATTTGTGATCAAATGTAAATACCTTGGTACCAAACATAATACAAAATAGAAAAATTCTACACATTTTTATTCAATAAGGATAATTGAATCATTTTTAAATTTATAACAAAAATAAATTGATCAAGTAAGAAAATAAAGATACTAAACATAAAACATTTGTTTCTTTTAATAAGAAGAGATATTTCCAGTGAGCTTCAAATAAATTATACCATAGATAAAAGGACATCAAGAAATTCTAGACACTACTATTGTATTAGGATAATCAAAATAGGCTGAAATATTTCAAAAGATAATCCATTGATTAAAATAATGCTCATGATAAAATCAAATATTAATCTATTTGAATGAAAATCACTAATTCTGATGGCTTATTTATATCTTTTGAAAAAAAAAAAAAAAAAAAAAAAAAAAAAAAACATGAAAAACATGAAAAAACATGACAGAATCCCAAATTGAACTATTGAATGAGAGGAATGCACATATCATGAAAAAAATAAAAATAAAAAATAAAAATAAAAATAAACACCATCAGGTGCAGAAATAATAAAAGAAAGTTCAACAATGGGTTACACAAATCCAGCTTTGAGATTTCTTTGATTATCATCACACTTGATACATCTTATCTTTTAATTTTAAATTATATTTTTAATTCATCTCATCAAATAGGTTTCTCTTTCAGTTTTTACATTTTGATTTATCATTTTCAAAAAATTGATCTAAATCCCATCAGAAATATAATTGTTTATTGAAAGAAATAATAATTATACCAATAAAATCTGCCATTAGTATTGTTTTACTGAATGAAATCTGTCTTGAAATGTTCTCAGATTCTCCTCATAAAGTATGAATACCTAGGGATTTTTTCTATCTCTTCTTATGTTTTGTATAAGGTATTTAAATCCCACTTGGAATACTTGAGTTATCCTCATGAAATAGATATATTTAACCCATTTCTATTTTTTATTATATTTGTTACAAAGGTATTTAAAATCCATCAGAAAACTTGAATTTTCTTCAAAGCAGAATATCTTTCTTATTATTCATAATCATTTATGTACTTGATGATTTTTTCTTTTAAAGGATTTCAAAATATTTGAATTTCCAGAATGATATAGGTATATGCAGAACATTTTGTAGGGGTTTTTTTTTTTTTTCTATGCTTGGTAAAAAATTTTTTCAAATCCCACTGGAAATCTTCCATTTTGTGTAATCAAAATGAATTCTTATCATTTTTTTCCTGATTTTTTTCCTGATTTTTTTCCTGATTTTTTTTTTTTTTTTTTTTTTTTTTTTTTTTTTGTACTGTAACAAGTTTTTTATTCTTCAAATCAGACTTGATATTTTGATTCCTTGCAAAAAAAAAAAAAATTGATCTTGATTGGATTTTTAAATATTAAATTGACTCCATTGGTTTGAACTTTTGGATTCTCCAAAACGTTCTACCCCAGACAGATCCCACCAGGGGATCTGGAGGGCCTTTTAATATCCCCCCAGGGACTCAATCCAATCAAATTTTTTAGGATTTTAAGGTCCCAACACATCCTCACAATGATTTTTTCTCTCATCCCAGGCACTCTCTTTTACCTTAAAAAGGCATGCCAAACCCTAATTGTTTATTTTGATTTAAGTTTTGGATTACCACTACTTTTGAAGGTTCACATGAATTTTTCCTAGAGTTGGAAAGCAAACCAGAAGGTGTCATCTTAGTAAGTTTTTTCTTTTTTTTCTTTTTACTAAAATGATGTCAAAGTCTTAAATTTAGAAAAATAAAAATAAAAATAAAAATAAAATAAAATAAAAGTTAGAATGATTCCTGTTTGAGAAAGAGGAATCATCTTAGGAATTTTGGAGGTATCTTTTTAGCCTGGACCCAGAGAGAGAGAAAAAAAAAAAAAATTAGGATAACCTACTCAAGAGGTTTTGTTGAAGTTTAATGCTTCAGACTAACCAGGTTTAGCTTCAAGTATGTTTCACTAAATTGATTTTGAATTCTGATTTTTTTTTTCTTCTTCTTCTTAGTAAAATAAAAGTCATCTTCATTTTTGCCACTCTTTCTAGTGAGAAATGGAAGATGATTGACAGAAAGTAAAACTTGTTTGTTATATATTTTCAAGTTAGAAGGAGGTTAAAGATTTAATTTTAAAGAATATGATGGGGTCAAGAGTAGAAAGGAATGAGGATAGTATTGGTATTGGTATTGATGTTGGGGTTGGAAAGAATCCAATCAAGCACTTTGAGAACCCCCCCCCCTCCCCCCAAAAAAAAAAAAAGAAAAAGAAAAAGAAAAAAAAGAACACTTTTTTTTTTTAAAAAAAAAAAAAAAAAAAAAAAAAAAGGAAAGGGATAGATTTGTATCTCAAACCTCATTACTTAAAAGCTAACTCCTCTTGACAAGTCTTTAGAAGAACAAAAAAAAAAATCATCATCAATCTTTCAAGGTTTTCATCAGAGGGAGGGAGATCAAAGAAGAAGAAGAAGAGGACAAGATGGTTTTTTTTGAGGGGGGGGGATTAGGGTTTTTGAAGTTTGATTTGAAGACCCCACTAGGTTGTTGGATCATTCAAAGTCTCAACCAGTCCATAAGTCTCTTTGAGTACATCTCATCAGTTCCTCAAACTTTCAATGATGATTAGATCCCCCCCCCCCACAAAAAAAAAAAAAAAAAAAGATGTCTGGCTTGGAAAGGATGATTGAGAGTCCACCATCTAGCTGAACTTGTGAACTGATATCATGTACACCCTAGAGAGCCTGAATTGCTTGGTGATCAGAGTTTGATTTTTTTTTTTTTTTTTTTGTGATGTGATGTGATGTGATGTGATGTGATTGAGACTTGGAAGGATTCTAAACCTTGAACCATCAGTTTCATCATAGGTGTCACTATGGTCTTGGGATGGACAGACTGACACTCAAGTTTCTTCATGCCCCTCACAACCTACTGATCTGATCATTTCTTTCAAAATCTTGGTTTGAGATCCAAGAACTAAATCCTTTGAAACCTAAAAAAAAAAAAAAAATATAATAACCTATGGACTCAACATCTTCACAAGATTCATCTCACCTAATTCTAACATTTTTTTGTTTTTTTTTTTGTTTTCTTTCTTACTTGTTGAATTCCTCAAGTTCTTAATCACAACCATACTCCGCTCTGATCCTTATTTCTGCCTGAGGGGGGGGACAAGGGGATATCAACATTTTTTTTTTTTTCTCTCTCTCTCTCTCTCTCTATTTGAGGATGTGGTAAGTCAGCTACCCAGCCAGTTCAAGAAGAGTAACCATTAAGTATTCCAACACCAGATGAGCCAAGTATGTATGCACCCAGCCTTTTGAGTAAGTTCTCTCTCTCAAACCACCGTCTACCGCACATCCAGTTGATTTGAACCTTCTCATCACCATGGTGGTTCTTCCAGACAACCTACTGTTGCTCACCAGGGGATATGATCTTGGTTGAAAGTACTCGATGGTACTTGCTCCCATGTTCCATCACAGTGGGTGGAGACGGGGGAGGTCTGGTCCAAAGTCTGACAGAAAACCTGATGTGAAGTACCTAAGTGTGGTCTAGCATGCCACACCTGAGTAAAAAAGATCATCAACCATGAGAGGAAATCATATTTATGCTCAAGTTGTGTGCGCAGCTTCAATCATTCATTATTCAAATTTGAAAAAAAAAAAAAAAAAAAAATGATGATCTGCCCCCCTCCCCCAGTGTGGGAGCTGACACGACGACTTAGATCGGGGATCCATCCCTCGGCAATTTGGACAGATAGTCAAATTTCAGGTTGAGGGGGGGCACATGGTTTTAATGCATAAAAGGGTATGGTGAGAGACGGAAGGCAGGGGAATTTAATTCAAGAAGGGGGGGGGGCGCAACTTTATCAGGAAAAGTAATAGATATTCATCGATATAGGAATTAAAATCCCACGCACAAAACACATACCACACACTGGCAGAGTGAGGCAAGAGGATGGAGAGAGAGAGATCAAGGACCACCACAAAGGGTGGGAGCGAGACGAAAGAACAAATATAAGGAAAGACTAACTGGATCGAAAGAGAATAGACAGATATAAAATGAATGCAAGCTTTCTCTGAGATGTAGATATGAAAAAAATAATGGGGGATCTTCAATTTTTCTGCATTTTTTTTTTTTTTTTTTTCGAATGACGCCCAAAACGTCGTTCGATGGGCTACACTCAATAGAACAATTATCATCAAAAAAAGGCAGTTCATATGAAATAACCATCTTCCAAGAGTTTCTAACGTGTGGATCCACCAATGGGTATACGTCCAGACGTTCCACGTTCTCCCCTCCTGTTCATGTATCGGGAGGGGTGGGGGATCCAAAGTATGATCAAGCTTTGAGTCATCGGGGTGGATAAAAGACATTTTTCTAGCGCGGGCGTCGTCGGAGTCCGAGCGTTCGTTTGCAGCGATGATGATGATAATAATTCCTAATCAAGCTCAATAGGCAGAGTAGGTGTCCTAAGCGTTCGTGACTTTGAGGACTTGGGCGGCCTTCCGTTCGTCCTCGGTTTGAGAACTACCGACGCCCTCGACTAGATTTCCATAGATAGGGTGATTAAAAATCTCACCGATCGGACTAGAGAGGGGTGGACTGGCTAGCTTCCAATCCGCGCTGACTTGAAGCTGATCGGTCCCATGAGCAGCAACCGGACGATTGGATCCATCGGCTCCTCGATCGTGACTGAGAGCTGTTGATGGGTGGGGTGCACTACCATCACCATTAGGTGTAAAGTTGTGGGTTGATTGAGGATGGATCGGTGTACCCGATCGTTCTTCTGAAAGGGCAACACCGGTGGCCACTGAGATAGAGCCTTCCGTGCTGAACTGACATGGGCTCTTGGGCCAATCCGAGAGATTGGACCCGACCATCGTCGGGACGGGTGAACTCTGCCCGGTGAAATCTAACTGTTCGACTTGGCGTTGATAGGTTGGAGTCGCTTGAAGGTATCCGGGGCCGGATGAGGGAGGCACCGATTGGGTTGAAGGATCTTTCCCATGCTCGATGGGTCCAGAGATAGTCACCGATGGCGAGTAAGGGAGGCCCCCCGTGTTTCCGGATGGGTCGTATCGATTAGCAAAGGATGAACCATTGGGCGAGTTCCAACCACGCGGGCTTCGATCGTGATTGTGTGGAGTGATGAGTTAAATAGTTGATGTAAATACATAATGAACCTGATAATGGATTGAGAGAGACAGCGCGGGAGGGAATCAACTTACGCTCCCGCATTTTGATCTCGTGGACATGGATCGACCACACGATTATTGGTATAAGCTAAAGCTGATTCGGTAGAATAGTCATGATAGACGGGAGGCTTGGGACGATGAAGATTGAACGAAGGTTGGGTTTTAAAGTTGACGATTTGACCAGGCTGGTAGCTTGGTGCGGGACTTGGTATCGCGGCAGGCGAGATTTGGTGACGCTCGATGATCGACGGAGGACGAGGAGCGTAAAGACCTTCCGCTCGGACGTCGACCGATTGATTACCATCAGGACACACTGGAACTCGGTACGATTCTGAGCTCGTGCTCTTCTTGCCTACGCCGACGTCATAGATGGGCTTCTCATCGAACTATCGGACCAGACGATCATGGTAGTGGAGCAGAGAAGGAAGGAAGAGAAATGGCCGAAAAAACACATTCAATGCGTGGATCTTTGGCGGGGATAGAGTCAAAAAAGGGGGTGCGGTGTTTGGCCGGACTGACCAGATCAGAGGGAAATTCAATATCCCTTTTTGCTCTGCGTCTACGCTTCAGGATGCCGATGAAGCCGACCAGGAGGAGAGAAGCGACGGTGGCGGCTACGAGGATTCCGATGATCGTACCGACATTGGTGGCGCTACCATTATCACTGGGAGAGGTATCATGGTTGTGATGGGCGGATTGAGAAGGGTGGGGGTTATCCGAGGTCGTGGGTAGGACGGGTTGCGAAGATGATTGATTGGGGGGGTTGACATTCACAGAGGGGGTTCGGCTTGGATCGAAGGCACCAGTACCGAAAGCATTGAATGGAATCGGAGCCAAGATGTTGGATGGAGCGGGTTGATTGATGGGTGAAGGGTTGGGGGAGGGGGCGGGAGGATTAGGTGAGCTGGAGGATGGAGGAGGATGACCGATGGCTGGTTTGTTGTTACCACTGTTGGTGGGACTGGGTGTGGGAGGCGGCGGCTGATCGGGGGGTGGCAACGGGTTGGGAGAGTTGCCGGTGGAAGGTGGAGGATTGTTGGTATTGGTTTGGGGTGGAGTGTTGTTGGTACTGGTTTGAGGTGGAGTGTTGTTGGTACTGGTTTGGGATGGAGTGTTGTTGGTATCAGTTTGGGGTGTGTTATTGTTGTTGGTGTTTGGAGGAGGAGTTGGATTGGGGTTAGTGTTGTTGGGAGGAGGAACTGGACTGTTATTATTATTCGTGATCGATGGATTGGGGGTAGGGGATGAAGGTGAAGGTTGGGCTAGGTTGGGATCGAGAGTAGCGCCGGCGGCCATGGCGCTATCGGGATCACCGACGGATGGGGTATCCATGACGAGATCGGAGGATGGTGGAGGCCCGCCGGTGAGGAAGGGTGAATCTGAGGATTGGGAGGGTGACGAGGGATTGGATGGATCGGAAGGAGTACTCTGACTCTGACGATGGTGATGGTGATGGGACATCGTGGAAGGAGGGGAGGGGAAGAGGGGATATATATCTATATCTATTGAGATATGGATGGAAGCGTATGTAAATTATTCAGTAGGATGATGACCGACTTGGTGGAGCGTGTATCCTTCTGGTTTGATGAAGGTGAGAGATGGGAGGTGCAAGAGGAGAGAGGGGGCCGAGTGGATCGTAGTTGGGAGGAGGAAGGATGATCGGTAGCCGGGTCGTGAGGCACGACGGTCGGGGGGAAGTCTTGGATTGGGGGGAAAGGATTGGGGTGAGTAAACGAGGGAAGGATAACTTAATCGAGGGATGATGATCGACGAGCAGAGATCGAGCCGAGAGACGGATCCGGGGAGGGGGAATTGGATCGGGTCGACAGATGTTCGAGATCACTGGTACATACATACGCATGCCACCCGAGGGAGGGTGTGAGAGTAGGAGGAGGGGCAGAGCGAGGCAGGGAGAGAGCGCTTGATCAGCGAAGGAGAAGGGATCGTCGGGATGGCTCACTGGACGGCTTGGAGAGGATGGGAGGAGGCAAGTCTGGCGAGAGGGAAAGAGGCCAGGAGGATTGAGGAAGACGGAGAAGCGTCGGAGGAGGGTGATGGGAGAACGGGGTACTGGGATCGGAGCCAGGCAGAGAGCTAGGGATCAATCGATATCCAGGGTGGTCATCCGGTGGGAAGTGGGGGTGAGTTGGACACCGATCGATGAGGGGCCGAGGAGGAGGGCGGTGGATGATCGGGATGCTTGGTGGCAGCTCGAGTTGAGCCGAGCGAACGGGATGTGGACCATGGGAAGGAGAGCAGGAAAGTGAGGGGGAACGAAGGAGTAGTAGATCGAGTGGAGAGAGGGAGGGAGGGACTGACGGGAAGATGGAAGCGGGACGAGGGGTATGGATCAAATCCAGCTTCGATCCAAGATGGCGAGAGAGATGGTCGGTCACAAGCGAAGCTCGTTATAAGCCGAAGCCGAAGAGGGAGATGGGATAGGATGGTGGGTGTGGGTGTAGGGCTGTATCCAGCCGAGTAAGAGTGATCAAAGGAAGGGAATCTCAACGATGATAATATAATAATTTAAGCTACTCCTCCAGGCTATCAAGAACTCAAACCGACCGAGAGGGGGGAACAAGATGACGAGCGAGAAGATGTGGGTGCGGTCAGAGGAGGGAGAGAAGTTGATAAGAATAAATCTCGAGTTCAACGAGCGATCCGCAATCGAAGGAGGTAGGGAAGAATAAGTTATAGAGAGAGGGAGAGAGCTGGACTGATGATGATGGGCTAACTACTACCAGCTAGCGATCATCATGAGTGATGACTGCCGCTGGGGGAGGGAGGCAGGCCGGAGTGGAGGAGGAGGGTAGAGAAGGATGAAGGAGAGTACTGTAAGTAAGACCAGTGGTGTGGAGATGATGAAGGAGAGTACTGTAAGACCAGTGGTGTGGAGATGATGGATATCAATCGGAATCGAGCGAGGAGAACTAATTAGAATGATAGACTCGAGCGAGGCCAATCACGACATCCGCTCCCTCCCTCCCTCCCCCACCTTCGTTCATCGATCATCGATCGACAGGTTGTAGTGGGTTTTAAATCCATCTTGGACACTTCCTTATCGAGGGTTTGGCTATATAATCATGACTACTAGTCTTGACTGGCTGGCTAACTAGCCATCCATATCGAACCCAGCTTGAGTCATGGGGGGTACCCCAAGGGTCGTGAACTGGTCGATCGATAGCCGTCGGAGTAGAATCACCCTCAAACACCGCTTTCAGCCTCACCCACTCAATCGCGACCCAATCAACAACACACTATTCAATCCAACGATACATCCCTACCTCACCTATAACATCTTCGTATGAATTCATGTATACAGTATGTACCTAAAGATTGACTTACTCACTTACCTCGAGATGTATCGAGCGGATCTATGGTCGGACATCCATCCATCCATCCTCACTCCACATCATTCATTCCTACAGATTCTCTTCTTCCACGTACTGTAATAATGTAATGTATACCCCCCCCCCTCCCCCATGCAGAGGGCAATCAATCCCACGATGACGAGTCTACCGATGAGACTCCCCCCACCCACCGCTTACAAGCTTGATTGGATCTGTCGAGTTTCACAACCTAGTCATCCACCACCGTCGGCCGTCAGCTCCGGTATTCGGCCATCCCGGGATCCATATCTCGGTGAGGAGAGAAGAGGATCGCCGGGGCGGATGGATGTTGAGGTGATATATCTATTTACGAGGTCTGTGACATATGGGAGAACTGTGAAATGTGGTAGATGTTGATGTGTGACATAATTGTGTCTTACCTCGTATTCCAACACCCCCTCCCACAATTTAGTCCCTACACCACTCCCAGGGCTGTTGTTCCCTCGGTGTGTTGGGTGGCACCCAAGGCTTTGGTCAAGATATCACCAAGTTGCATCGCTGAGCTTGTCCATTGCAGGCTGATGTGATCCCACCTGATGAAATCATTCACAAAATAGAAGGCACAGTCCAGGTATTTGGTCCACTTCCTCAAGCCATTACTGGTCGCAATCAGTATGGCCACTTTGTTGTCACAGTGAATCATGGATTCACAGTTAAAGCTGAGGTCATTCAGGGTCAGCCGCAGGTGAGCTAGCAGTTGAGAACCTTCCAACAATACTACATATTCTGCCGCACAGGTGGAAAGTGCAACAACTGTTTGCCACCTTGCCCCCCATGCCACCATGTTTCCATTATGTCTGATGACATATCCACTTGTGGAGCGCTCGTGCTCACCGCCAAAGCTTGCATCAACCCATATGGAGAGGCCCCCCAAACTGCCCCAGGTATATTGGAGAGATTTTGCCAAGGTCCCCTTCAGGTAGCCCACGAGGTGGTTGAGTTTGGTCCAGTGCACCAACGATGGAGATGAACTAAACCTTGCCAGGAGATTTACCGTGTAGGTGATGTCAGGCCGTGTCCCACATGCAAGGTACATCAGCAAACCAACTATGGATTGGTATTCTGTTGTTTGCATGGGATCCCCATCGTTGGTGGATACCTGAGTGCCGGACAGAGGAGACCTCCTTGTGAAGATCTGCCGGTGATAGTCATCAACAATTTCCCGGGCAAAGAGCTCCTGATCCAGTGTCATGCCTTCCCCTTCAGTCCACACCCTGATACCCACAATCTTATCCAACAACAACTTCCATTTGATCTTTAATTCAATTTCTACTCCTTTCCAAAAACGTTGTAACATCCAATCCAAGGATGCCATTATGGCTCTGTTGTTGATGTGCAACCACACCACAACAAAATCATTGCCATCCCTGCACATATACAGAGAATCCTCCAGTTTGCTTGCCTTCAGCCCAACTCTTTCCACAACCGACTTGAAATGTTTCCACCAGCATCTTGCCGCCTGCCTGGTACCATACATGGACTTCTTAAGCTTCATAACATATCCTTTCCACTGCGGGTGGACAAGGATTGGTGGTTGGACGTAAACCTTGCCTTTGATCAGGCCGTAAAGGTAAGCAGCACTGACATCAAAACTCGCAAGAGGGTAACCCCCATGGTGCGCCATGGCCAGTAGCATCCGGAGGGTGTTAAGTAAAGCAGTAGGTGCGTAAATTTCATATACATCCACTCCCATTCTCTGACTGCATCCCTTTGCAACGTAACAGGACTTTGGCTGAATTAGATTTCCTTCTGCATCCCTTTTATGTGCCAGAACAAACTTTGCGCCTAGGACCTTCATCCACTTGTGCGGGCGGACCGGTTCCCAAACATCCATGTCGTCAAATTGTTGAATTTTGTCCTTGCCACTCTTGATCAGCCACTCCTTTGCCCATTCACCTTTCAGCGCCTCAGGCATTGATCTGGGTACGGCTCTCTCAACGGTCCTTGGAAGGCAATCAATTGCAAGCTGTTCAGCCTCCATCAATTTGTCAGTCGCCACTTTGCCAAGGCACAACTGGCTGATGATGTCCATCAAAGGCTTGTTGATTGGGCAAACCGGCAGGGTTTGGAAGAAGGGAAAGATTGCAGACACCATATGTATGACGCGCCTCTTGTCCTCCAACCAGAAGAGCCATCCAGCGCCTCCAGAGGGAAATCCCAAGAGGCAACATTGCTGACCTCTCTCAACAAGCTTGTTGCATTGCTCGGAAGGTATGTGGACTATAGCCTCCACCCCAAAAGGGTACAGGATGGCGGGATTTGGCTTGACCCCCAATAACAGCTCAAGTGGGGTTTTTCCACCCATTTGAGAGTTAGGGAGGCGGTTAATGATGTATGCAGCAACCTGGTAAGAGAACAACCAGAATTTGTTGCTCATGCCACTTTCATTCAGCATAGTATGCGCCATATCCCCCAGAGTCCGGTTGACCCTCTCAGCCTCACCGTTCTTCTCTGGATGGTAAGGCGGGATCGTAGCCATCTGTATACCAAGGGGCTCCAGCTTGTGCTTCAATGGTCCTGTGTATTCTGTGGCATTGTTGCTCCGAATGAATTTTGGGTACCTACCCTTGGTGTTGCGGATGTTCTCAAACCATCCCAGAATCTTGGTTGTCACTTTGGAACTTGATTTCAGGATTGCTATAAAGGTGTAAGTCAATGCATGGTCTCTGAACATCAACAGGAAGCATGCTCCCACCAGGTCCTCCTCAAATGGACCCGCAACATCCATGACAAATAGGTCCAGTGGTTCATCCCTTATTATACCTGACACAATGCCAGGAGGTTTCTTGTCGATGCTCTTTGACATTGCACACCTCTTGCAAAAGAAAGACCGCCAAGGGCCACTAATGTTGTCTGGGTAATGGGTTTTAAGGAACTGCCTCACTATGACCTTGGACGCGTGGACCAGGCGTGCATGCCACTTAAACGGATCAAAAGAGGGTTTTGAAGTAATTTTCATTGCAAGATCGTATGAAACGTGGGTAGGGATGGTCCAACAAAAGTTTCAAAACAAAGTATTGTAGAAGTTTCCAAGGGGGTCCCTCAAGATTGCTTTCAAACCTTGGTAAGTCAAATTCCACCCCTCTGCTAAGAGTCGGCCAGTTGACAAAATTATCCCACTAACTCCAGGACATAGGTAGACCTCATTGATGGTCATCGTACCCGTCCTTGTTGGGATCGTGAGGCTACCAATGGTGGACGCAAGTACGTTATGTCCATCAGCGGCTAGGTAAAATTGTCTTGGCTTGCTTAAGGTCTGTAATGGAGTGAAATATTGGGAGGGGCCACTCACGTGTGCGCTGGCCCCAGAATCTAATAAAATCTCTCCCCCATCAACATCCGGCATATCTATGACTTGAATGCGCTCCTTGTGCTGGGCCTCACGCGGGGGTCTTGGAGGTGGGAGATACCTAGATAGGTGATTCAAATGGTTTTCCGGGGGAGATGGGATCTTTTGCATTTGAACATTTCCCCAGAAAATATTGCAGTTGGCGTACCAATGGCCCTTGTCACCGCAATACCTGCAAGTGCATCCGTAGGCATCCAAGAGCACTTTGGTCTTGTGTTTCCCAGCGTAGAAAGCGGCCCGATTGACAGACAATCCTGGCTTGACTGGTGGGGGCCCATTTCCATTCCTTTGCTGAGGTGGGATGTAGCGATTTCTAACCGCTTGTATCTTGTCCAGTTCCATCAGATCAACCAACCCCGATGCCTTCAGTTGCAGCTTACCAATTGCGCTCTGAAGCACATTGGCAACGTCTATAAATTGAGGTATTGAATTTGTTTTGTTCATCTGTTGAGATACTGAGTAGTCATAGGTCTTTTGATTGATGCCCGGCGGTGCAACGGCAACGGACTGCACTAGAAGACCAATTAACTTGTTGCGGGATATAAATCAAGGCGGTTCAAGTCTGCCATGATAGTATGGAATGACGTGATCCAAGCCATGTCAGCTTCCGGCGCAGTAAGTAGGGACATCATCCTCTCAGTAACCGCTAGCTTGTGTCTTCTGTCAGAGAGCTTGCACGTGTCAACAAGAGTGTCGTAGATAGCTCTAGCAAACTCCATCTGGGATGCCTCGACGATGGCGTAGAGCTTGTCGTCAACAGAGTTTTGCAGAAGATTGACGACCGCTCTATTCTCCAATGCAACCAGGGTCTCAAAGTTGTGTTGGTTGCCGAGGAACGTGGGGTCT
The DNA here is from genome assembly GCA_025617555.3 of Puccinia polysora. Classification (NCBI taxonomy): domain Eukaryota; kingdom Fungi; phylum Basidiomycota; class Pucciniomycetes; order Pucciniales; family Pucciniaceae; genus Puccinia; species Puccinia polysora. The sequence continues at coordinate 35,389,840 of CM062616.1, read as the reverse complement.
TTGTTGAAAGCTTGCCGGAGAGTGCGGTCAACCACCCCCTCCCACAGATTGAAGTTGGACCCGTTGAATGCCAATATTGGTCTCTTGGTATTGATGTTCCAGTGGAACAACATTGGGTCCTTTACAAACTTCAAGGCCAATGGGTTGCCGGTATCATGTGTGGCGCCTTCAATATGCGGTGGGACAGACCGCTTCTGGGTTTCTTGTTGAGCCGCCATTCTCCCCATGGCCGCCTTGACGCGTTGGAATTGCTGGGTGAGGGTTGATTGAAGTGTCTCAAAGCGCAATTCAAACTCCGTTTTGGACACAAAAGATGGTAGGTTTTCCTGGTCACCCATTGCGTTGCCATGTGATTTGGATCCTTCTCCGGTGGTGTTTTTTCTAATCCAATCTTCTTTCTTCTTTTGATATTGTTTATCCATAAAAAATGCTCCTGTAGGTCAGGCAGTTTTTGCCAGCTTTTAACCTGTGGAGTTTCACAACCTAGTCATCCACCACCATCGGCCGTCAGCTCCGGTATTTGGCCATCCCGGGATCCATATCTTGGTAATATATTGCATAAGTCTATACTCACCTAGTCATCCACCACTGTTGGCCGTCAGCTCCGGTATCCGGCCATCCCGGGATCCATATCTTGGTGAGGAGAGAAGAGGATCCCGGGGCGGGTGGATGTTGAGGTGATATATCTATTTACAAGGTGTGTGACATATGGGAGAACTGTGAAATGTGGTAGATGTTGATGCATGACATAATTGTGTCTTACCTCATATTCCAACAGGATCCAACCAAACTTGTCACACTCAACGATCTACCTCAATCCCATCTAGCTAACCCAAGCAACTAGATTGTGTATAGATCTGGTAGATTGTAATCCTCAACCAGATCTCATGATTCTTGAGCATCATTCTTGCTTGCCATCCTCAAAAGGACTACACTACTGAATGGTGTCCAGTCATGAGCAGCCACTAGAATAAAACCCCCAAGCTGAACTGACTGACTATCAGCTTCAACTGATTCAGGACTGGTTGGAGCCTTGGCAGAAATAAACCCTTGAGAGAAAAAATTCAACAAAAGCTTGACAGGCTGATCAAGGCATCACAGCTAGAGCACTCAAAACAAAACAAAACAAAACAAAAAAAATCTTGATTGACTAACTGGCTCAATAGCTTGGGTCACCATAGTCAATAGGTGCCACCCATCCACCCACCCCACATACCTAAGATGGGGGAAAGGAATGAGTTGGATGTGATGAAAAGGGAAGAGACCAATGCTACAATCAATCTTGAAATTAGAACTCTATCTTTGAAGTTTGAAGCTGATTCTTGGAAGCAAGGTGCAAGCTTGAAGGGAACATTTCAAAGCTCAAACTGACACAAGCTGTTGGATCTAACACTTTTGACTTGGGAATGCAATAATGTTGTGGTACCTATTTGCAGACACAAGCTCAAGAGCACCATGCTGGCCAATCTATGGTAAAGAAAACTATCTGAAATCAAAAAAAAAAAAAAAAAAAAAAAAAGAGGGAGATGCTGAGTCACAGATGCACCACAGGTTCCACAAATGGAAGGATGAAGCACCAGGAGGGGGGTGGGGGGCACAATCCATTTCCCCATGGTGCAGAGAGACAAAAGGCTATTGATCAGGATTGAAGATAAAAGGGGAATTCAGAGTAACAAATTCAGAAAACAAAAGGGCTAAACTGAAACAGGGACTGACAAGTAAGCAACTAGTGCCGGACTGGATGAGGCAATTTATTTCTGGGACAACAGGCAGGAGAAGAGAGAGTTGAGGAGACCAGGGATTTTGGATGATTTGTGGGGACAGATGTGAAGTGTCACTGTGGAGGATCAACAGGTAAGATCTTGGAGATGAAAATTGAGAGTGGATTCTACCTTGATAACATGGTCAAGTGGTTCAATTGATGATTGGATGCACATAAATTTGGTCAGAGATGGAAGAGGGATCACCCTACCTGTCCAAAGATTCAAATATAAGTGTCAAATGAGTTGGAAGACTGCAGATGGCTGCATGAAAGTAGCCAGGATGAGTAGAGGAGGGTGTGGATTGGTTTCTTCTTCCTTTTCTGTTTTACTTAATATTGAAGGCATTGGGGAAAAGAATCATCAAATAATGAGAGAGGCAGGGGAGAATTTCCCTTATCCAAATTTGAAAAGAAAACTTAAAAAGACAGGAAAGAATTTTTTGAATTACAAGACATGATATTGTTAAATTTAGGACATAAGAAATCAAAAATAGGACAAAAAATAAAAATAAATAGTAAAAAAATAGGACAAGAGATCCAAAAAAAAAAAAAGGAAACAATTGAGGAGAAATCATTGAATTTTTTTGGAAATCCTTAGTACAACCTGGGGAATTTCTGTTCTAGTTTGAAGTAGTAGAGATCATAAAAAATGGGCATGAATGGGGGGGTAAAATGAAATGTTGCCACTGAGGTATAGGCTTCAAATTTGAGACTGAGTTTCATGAAAAAAAGAAACATGCAAGGGAATAATATGTAATGGTAAGGTAATGGGTTGAAATAAATTCAAATTATATAAACATGTTGAGTCCAATTTTGAGATAAAATGTAAAAGATAAGATCCTGGGTAAGAATATTTAATTTAGATAAGTAATTTGCCATTTGAAAAATATCAAGAAATTTGTGAGCTGATTTTTAAAATATGAATGGAGATAAATTGATAAATTGATGAGAAAAAGTTCAAATTTCATGCATGATGATGATTGAGGATGTTAAGGATAACAAGAAAAATTTCAAAGTTAATTAAATCATTCAAAGCTGAAATATAAGATTTGAAGATTAGTTACAAGTGATAGATGAGTGGTTAAGATGAATGTAATGTTGCTTAGAACTGTAAATTAGTCAGTTGAATGCACTAATTTTTTAGACTTATTCTTAGTATCACACTTTTGGTTTGAAAGTATATACTGATTAGTGGCCTTTATGTTAAATTCTTCTTCAAGCAATATATCAAGTCCAAAATATTAAAATAGGAGCAGCTCCCAAGTAGATTTTAAGAGCCCCTTCTGTGGGTATCATGAGGGTAGATAGATGAATTAAGGAGTGTGGAAAATAAATTTGAATTTCCACCCTTTTATTGAAACTAATTCTCATAGTTGAAAGACTGTTGATAAATTTAAACTAACTCAAAATTTTCTGTAATCATTTCAATCTGTGTAACTCAGGATACCACTTTCAAGGAGAAAATAGGGATCATCATCTGTACCAGGTTTAATTATCTAATACCCCAAGTTGAACTGAAAATTTTCATTATACTTATTTCATCATCAAAAAAAAAACTTTCATTGCTTCAAATTCTCCTTCCACCTTTCTGATGGGCCCCCAAATTCCCTGCTGACTAACCCAAAACATCTAGAAATGAAACAAATTTCATTTAAATCATGAAAAAAATCAAGAGGAAAATCAAAAAACACAACCCCATTGATTTTAAAGTACCCAGGCTTCCACTGGTTTGGAACTCTTCATGTCTCAAGCTATCATAAACCCAAGAAACTGTGATGCAATGGTGATCTATTGATTCAGAAGAATCAATTTGATCTCCTAAATGGTATTATACAAATGAAATAATAATAATAATAAACAGAGCTGGAGAATATTGGAAAATATATGTGCAAATTAAAGCAATCTCAGGCCAGAAGAATCACCTCATATATAAATAAAAAAAAAGGGAACTATGTTGAGCTCTAAGAAACCAACAAACAAAACTGAAAAAAATAACCATAACCCAATCCAGCAGAAATCCTTTTAAAGCTGTGGCTTTAAAATCCACAATAGGTCTTTAAACCAATTTTAAACCACCATCAAAGATAAAAAAAAAATCAAATATCTCAATCCAGGATGAAAATTAATGAACTCAAAACCCTTAAGAAGCCAAATTTATAAAATGAAAGAGGATTTGCTGGTATGTACAGAGAGAAGATCAATACTTAGCTGGGATGAATAGTAAACTCCAGGGAGAACTAGTGACATTCAAATAAGTGTATATTATGAGATCCAGGGACATGTTATTCTTCACTGAAAACCACATACATCAATGGTGGATGACAGAAAAAAAAAACACATAGTTTCAAAGCAAGTAAACCCCAAGAACATTCTCTTTCATGGAACCTGGACTCCATAAATATTTTGATACCTATTTACAGAATCAAAAGATTCAAAATAGTAGATTAAAATCAATTTTTGAAGGAGCGTCCCATATTCATGAGGTTGATATCCAAATATATGCACACATCCAAACAGGCTGGTTTTATCATCTTTTATTTCAACAAAAATTTATTTTCTGAAATAGTAGACCTGTTGGGTCTATCCCTAAAATATGAAAACCACAAAAGCAGTTGGTTTGAGCTATATCACATCCAATTTTTTAGGTGAATCAGATTAGGGAATTGTGGAATATGGTGTTTCCAGAGGACTATATGGAGTAATGATGATCAAGAACATATGACCAGAGACTTCCAAGAGCTTCAATTGAAGATCAAGGAACTTCTGAAGTGTAAGGAAGGTCTCAAAAATAAATAAATAAAATCAAGATCTTGATCAGTTTTTTTTTTCTTTTTCAGTTTCTCATGCCTATAGAAGTGGTCATGGATTCAGGCAAAGAAACACCAACTAATACAATGATAAACAAAAAAAGTAAATGACACATACACTGACACATCACTGCTAAAAATCTTTGATAATAACCCAATTAAACACCCTGAACATCTCACAGGATCCTAAATTCACAAAAATAACCTTTTTAACACTGAATGTTCATTTTAGAAGTTCAATTTCAAAATATGAAGGGTGATAAGCATTGGTATTCTTCAAAATTTATGCTAAATTTGGTTTTTATTCTTACAAGAACCATGGGTCAACCCCCCCCCACCCCCCTATTCCAATCTAATCAAACCAATTGGTTCCTTTTTTTTATTTGAAAAACCCACAATCCTTGAAATTGGAAGGACTGGTATAAATTCTGAATATATATCTTTAAGCAAATACCCTGATTGTGCATCATAAAAAATGAAGAAAACATAAAATAAAAGTTAGGATAGATTTTTTTGGACACAAAAGGAAAACCCATAGACCTAATAAACATCAACAGCCAACCAGGTTGAAACTTAAATTGATCTAATCTGGTTCAATGGCTATTTTAAAACTGGGACTACCTGAACCCCTCATGTGTATCCAAAGATCATAATGTTCATAATTGAATGTGGAAACCAATAGGCTATCAGTATGTTCAAAAAGGAGGAGAAAATATGAAAAACTGTGTGGAAATAATGGTTTCTGGCTGATTTCCCACTGGAAAATAAATTAGATAGATTTTTTTTTTTTTAAAAAAAAAATACTAAGAATTTTTCTCAAATATGAGCACCCAATAGTTGCTAAGAAACTAATCTCATTTCTAAGTGTTTGAGGCCAAAAAAAAAAAAGTTTATTTTTGAATATTTTAGGACAATCTGGAATGGATATTAAAACAAAAGAGGAAATAGTACAACAGATGGGCTCACCCAGGAAAAATCATCTTCCAGAAATTTGTAGATTCATGTGTAAAAACAAAATAATCCCTTCTTATATTTCAAGGTAGAAATAATCAACACTAAGTTAAAGAAAAAAAACTCAAATCCTCTTGTAGGGTTATTGGATAACAAAGAATGTAAGTAACTAAACTAGAAGCAGTCTAAACACTCAGAGTTATGGTAGTTAATGAATCACTTAAAGTTTTTCTATTATCTGATGATGGCTCATATAACCCAGAGGAAGGGGAAGGAGCAGAAAATATGCACTTCTGATCATAAAAAATTCAACAATATTAAACTTGCATGCAGAAAAAAAAAGCTCGATTTAGTAGGGTTACAGTTGGATGTGAAACTCATATTAGACACAGAACCATTGAAGAGAACAAAAAAAAAATGAATGAATCTTTTAAGAATCCATTTTAAAATTGAGTTCATGTTTAAAAGAGAGGATACCAAAGAAATTGATTATGATCTAATTTTTCCTTAGTCTAATATCATTGTGAAGTTTTTTTTTGAAAAGTTCCTTTAGAAGGTCAGGAAATTTTTATCACCAATAGCAATGATAGTCAGTAGATAAGTTTAATAATATTTTGATTGATTCAATAAATGGATGAGTTTCAATGAATGAATATGAATATAGAACAAGTTGGATGGCTGGGAACTGGATCCTTTAAATATTGATGAGATCTGGTTCCAAATCCATGGGGAAAACTATTTACAATTAATAAGAAAAGTAATGAAAAATTGAATGCTTTTATCCTCTTCATAAGAAAGCAAAATTTATGATGAAATGTTATCTAGTAATTTTTAAATTGAATTGTTTTTAAAATTAGTTAAAAGTAATGCTGAGATAATCTAGTTGAAAGTCTTGAATTTTATGTAATACTAATGATTACATTGTCAATGTAATAATTGAATTCTGTTACAAGTCCAGTAATTTTGGTTAGAAATTGTTTCTTGAATAAATCCTTTATGACTCAACATATTTAGATGATTCTTTTTTCTATCATGGTTGAAATGACCTATTCTTTCACTTGGTAATTAAATCAATTTTTTATAATGTGTATCTTTCCCTCAACAGGGATTACAATCTCAAAAATTTTTTTTAATAAAAAAAACTTTCTCAAGATTTTGGCATCAAAGTGAAACATTGAATAACTTTTTTTTTAAAACTCTTTCTAGTCTATTTTTTTAACTCTTTCTAGTCTTTTTTTTTTTTTTTTTTTTTAAAAAAAAAAGAAAAAATTTGGAATTTTTAAAGAAATTCCTTAAATTTGAAAAGGAAATATCAAACTGGTGTGAAATAAGCACATCCATGAAACTCTTGAATCAATTCAAAGAATTTAAAGAATTTATGAAATGATCAGGATGTCTAAATTTGATACTGTTGAAATTAATTTATAATAATAAAAGTTAAGAACCAGACAATACTATATGCAGGAACAGTATGACAGACTAGTAGAGGACGGAGGAGACGATTTGGCTAAAGAGTTAAGATCTTCATCACAGAAATCAACACAAAGAGGAGATCAGAACCTAAGGCGCATCTCAAGACTAAGATTTCTTATTCCTTCTCACCAAACAGGAGAATTCATTGCCAGTTGATAGTATTGAGCTTTGCGTCAGTGATTCAATGATTGGTAGTTTGAAGGAGTTAAGGTTGGATGAGCTGGTTGGTCATTTGAGCTGGTTGGTCATTTGTTGAGGTTGAAATAGAGAACAAGGAAGGAGAAGAAGAAGGAGAATGAAAGAAAAAGAAAAAAAAGAAATGGGAGTGAGTTGGTGAGTTTGGAGTTGATGTTGTTTGGTATGGATCAAGGAGTGAGTAGTTGCAGCTGGGTTCTTTTTGGTTGGGAGTTGAGGAGGGAAGACTTGGGGTTCCATCGTTAGATGAGACATGTCACAGGAAATTGAATTGCTCATGCACCGTGGGACCTGGATCAGAAGACAAGCTATTCCAACAGATACAATAAAGAATGGAAAATATTCCCCTTGAAGAGGGATATGTTATTGAAAGCCCATTTTTTTCAGAGCCTAAATTGATTAGGGAATATCAGAGATAGAAAAACTGAAATTATTTCAATGGTTTCTTTCAGAAAAACACCCCATTAATAATAAAAAAATAATGAAAACCACTTATTTCACATCAGAAGTGTCAGAGCCACTGCAAAATAAATGGGTTTTTTTTTCAAATGAAGTATATAGATTTTCATGAAAAATCCAACACACATTTGAAAACACCATACAACCCTTGCTTCCCACTTCCTTTCATCTTGTTCATGCAAAATCCAACACATGTCAGACCACACCATCCACCCATTGCTTCACACTTCCTTCTATTCTTTCCATGCAAAATTCAAGACATGTTGGACCACAAGAGCCACCCCTTGCTTCCCACTTCCATCCATCTCCAACATAATTAGATATACCATCCCTCTGATCTTCATCTTTCTATTGCTACTTCTTACTTCCAGACTCATCAATATATCAATCATTCTTCATCTTGAAATTGAACCTTCCCAACTCCAAACTCATCATAACCATAAATTCATTACACACCCTCATCACTTGATCTCTCTTTCAATTTCAAAATTAACCCTCAGGAAAATTCCCCTTCCAAATATCCCAAGAAAACCTCCTCAAGGAACTCAACCACCAAAATTTTAACAACACTAAAACCTCCTCCCCCAACTAACTTCAAAATGTTCCAGTGAACTAAAGAAATCCAATAATCTCCTCCTTGTCAATTGGCTCAAGATTCCTGCCAAATACAATGATTGTTTTGGGACAAACAAAAATTTTGTTTTCCAGCATCCATCTACCAAGGTCAATTGTTATATTCTGATGGGAAAAAAGCTGAAGAATAAAACCAAAGTTGGGCTTTATATATTTTTTAAAAAAAATGAAGGAGCAGGTCAAGAACTATTGGTCAAATTACAAAAAAGCCCACTCAACAACCCATCTGAGTTTTGAATGGCTGTTCACAACTCTGTGGGTTGTGGGAAGCTGTACAGAACTCAAATGGGTTGCAAACCATTCCACACAACCCATTTCAAGTTGTGTACAGGTTTTTTTGGATTTTGAATTTATCACAAACCTTACAAAAATCTTCAATAATATTTTTAAAAAATCCCAAAAACAAATCTTTTTCATTTTTATCAAAATAGTTGGAGGAAATTTTAAAATATTTGTTTTATTTTTGGAACACATTTTTTTTTCAGAATCATAGATTATCATGTTTTTAGTTTTTCCAAGATTGAAACACTTCTGGTAAAAGGACCTGGAGCTGTCACATTAAATTATAAAATTGTGGATGAAGCATTCAAAAAAGTCTGTAGCCCTTTGGACTTCCAACCCCTTGTATCTGGGAGATACCACAATTTTAAGGGCTGAAGTTGCCCATTCTTCCATCAAATCCTAATTTTTTAATTCAATGGGGTATATTTTTGAATTGCATTGAAGTATCACAAGGGAATTATTCAATCAAAAAAAAAGGGATATAAAAAATTCATAGATGGCCAATCTTTGAAATGTTTGATGAATTTACCTGATATATTTGATAATATTCACCAGGATATTTTGCATTATTTATCAATTAAATGTAGTGAAAATTATTCTGAAATAACTTAAGAAAGATCCCAATCATTCTCAAGTCATCTCTTCACTTCCATGAGAATCTCTTGGAACTATATGTTCAATGAAATCTGGCACTCTGGCAGGCTACTTGAGCCCAATGATTTCCAACCAAAGTGACATCTTGATGTCACCACTGATAATGATGACTCTTCACCTTTCCTGGTGATAAGAAAGTGTGAAGAAATTCTCAAAAATATTTGTGTTGGTTTCAGAAATCTTCTGGAAGATAGTTAACTCAAGCTGTTGAAAGAATTTGAAAGTTTATTTCTGGAAACAATAATTTTCAAAGAGTTGGAAGCCCCAAGCCTCTGGAACCCACAAGGGGAAGGCTTCCTGCCACAGCTAAAAGTACAATTTGGTCTCCAAAAAACATATTTATTTAATTTTCATCATTTATTATTAGAAAAATTCACTTAAAAATAGCAGAAAAAAAAATACCACAAAAAGATACAAAAATCAAATTGAAGAAAAAAATAAGTGATATTGATGGTTGCAGTATTTAAATAAATGAGTGAAATGAAAAAAATAAAAAAAAATAAAAGGCTTTTGTTTGAAGAAATGGCATCTGTGGCTGTCAAATCTGGAAGGTGGTTTGGTGGCTATGGCCACATGTGTTTTTGATGGGGTCTGTGGCCTTTGAAACCACTGTTGCTTGTTTTTTTTGACATCCTGGTATTGTGCAGCCTTCCAGAAGGGCCACTACCCCCCCTTCCCTTCCTCTGGGCTTCTGAGGTGGGAGGTACATGTTTTCCCACACCAGAGGAGATGTGGTGAAACATGTCAAAATATATCAATTAAGTAAAAAAAAAAATACTAAATTCATGCCTTGGGATGTTTTTTATTTTTATTTTTATTTTTGTGGGAAAACACCACAAGGTGTGATTTGAGAAAAAAAATAGCTAAAATCATAACTTATTTTGAAAAAAGGTGGCTTTTTAGTAAATCTGAGGGCCTTCATTTATGCTGGGCCAGAAATGTTCAAAATGCAATTTTTGGGAGCCCAATAAGGAGAGATGGCATAATTATAAGAGTAATGACTGAGTTTCATACATAAACTTCTCAACATTCAATGTGTTGCCCTTTCCCCCAAATGACTACAATTTATGAGCACAGCATTGCAAGCTGTAGCATTGTTATTGAATTACATGCCAAATATCATGTTAACATTGGATAAAAAGACAAGATTATGGGTTTAGGGGTGTGCCAAATGGGTGCTTGGTGTATGGGGGAGTGTTGTGATGTACAACTTGCACCAAGGGTTGTAGCTCAATGGTTAGAGAAGTGTGCATGCAATGGGTTGATGTGGGTTTGATTCCCACAAACTGCATTACCCTTTTCCTCAAATCAAGGAGTGATTATTTGCCAGTCCCAGTTGAAAAATTTCAGATTTGCCAGATTGTATTAAATACCCATGGGGTTATTTAATCTGAGTAGATATACATGGTAACTAATTGTCATTTTTTCATTCAAGCTTGCATCTTGATTTACAAGATGAAGTATCCAAATTCAGTTTTAAAGAAAAGAATTTTGTGGTTTTGATGTGGTTGTGGGTAGCTGAAATGCAGGCTGAGATTTCAGACAATTTTCCAATCCCAAGATTGTTCCCCATTAGCAAGGTTTTTTTTTCTTTACAAAACAAATCAACAAATGCAAAGTACTGATGGGTGGGCTCTACTTCTTATCCTCATACTTGGACCTTTCCAAATCAATATCTCCTTCTCTTACTTGAATGGCTCTCTCCAAATCAATAATTGTAAAATCTTACCTTGTTAAATCTTTTGCAAAATCATGCCATTGGTTAAGGAATCAATCCTGGGTGGAATTAAGCTCCATGAGATGGCCTCAGTTGGTGGCACATTCCAATATTCCAGGTGTTGATTGTTCAAGTGATGATGAAATTCTGGACTGCCTCCTAGATATGCTCTCTTTAGCTGAAATATTTCTCAAGTTTTGAACAGAATGCAGATTTGAGCACTTGATTATGATTTTTCTTTTTTTGTCCTGGAATGTGATGTGATGTGATTGATGGACAAGATACATAGTATCAGCCAATCTTTTTTATTTTTGGTGGTTTTCAGTTACCTCTGTTCCTGTCTTTTTTCTTCTTTCAAACTTAAAATGGGGTTGTTTTAGCCCCCTTCTTATCTCCTTTGTTTTAAGGATAATTGAGTATCTGGATTTCAAACCTTCAATGGAGGCCTTGTCTGGTGCTTGTTGATCTAAGATTATGGTGAGTTGAGCATCATTCTTTGGTCTCAGAGCAGAGAAGATGGATAAAGAAAGCTTCAGATCAAAGATGAGAATGTATTAGGCTACACTTTCTCTCATCCTTACCATCCTTAATGCAGTCATTTGAGACCCCAATTGCAACCAATCCCATGCAACAACGCGCTACACCAGTCTTCATAGCTGCCAGAATTACACTATATGCATTAGAAAATTTTGTCTTTACCAAATGTAACACGTTTTGTCGAGAATGTCGACCCCAGGATCCCCAAGGTCAAGCTCCAGGATCCCCTAAAGCACCGAGATCAACATGACATGTCTCTGCTCGGGCCCAAATTATTCACATAATGCATTGGTCATGATTTTTTCCATGTGTCATAGGCTTAGTATACATCGCCATTTAGCAAAACAAATGTCATGCATCGGTGGTTCGATTGTTTGTTTTTTGAGATAAAACGCAGAGAAAAGTTACCCGAACAAACCATTTCAAGATACCTCTTTTGCCACGATCCACCATGGGGGCAAACATATCGGCCGTTGTTTGTGGTACGAAAGAGGAATGGTTGTCTGTTGGGACTGGTATCAAGTCGGGATTGTTGACCGTAAAGCATTCAATTTTTCAAAACCTGAACGCATGGTCTACAAAGGTTTGACCTCCATCTGGAGTCAGGAGGCTCTTTGCTCAAGAAACAAACTTGACGCCTTTTTTCAATAGACGCTGGAAGGCCCTCACTGTGGGGTCGTTGTCACAAATTCTGTTCCGCAAAATGTTTTCTTGTTCTTTTGATGCAAATCTACGCATGATGTATCTATCAGGATGATAAAGAAACTTTTTCGGCCGACCAAAGTTTAAATGTTCTTGTCCATTCTCCAGAAGCTATGAACTTTCCGTCTGAAAAAAAGATGGAGCCAAAAAAATGAAAATGAGAAAAAAAAAAAAAACTAATAATGGCAGGGGTTTCTTGCGAAGCTGATGAAAGCCATCATCTAGGAATTCAAGATCGAAATAAGCAAGAAAACACGTACCGTGAGCAACGTCAACACTCATTACTTTCCCGCCGGCTTCACTTGACATCGCTTTGATTAATTGCCAGTCATCAGCCGACCATAGTTTCACATAACCGTCATAGCCACAGCTAGCCAAGTATAATCCACTAAGGGGTACCTCGACATCTTTCTTGGGGACCTCAACATCCTCGACTTTGATGCGCTCAGACCCGTTGAGGTAGGCTGCGGCGCTTTCTTTCTCCTCTTTGCTTTTCCCTTCGACGTCGATCGTAAACGGAAACTTGAACCCTGGCAGGGCTGGTGCCCGGTAGAATTTGACGTCTGAGACCGCAGAGGTATGAGCTGGAATAGTGTAGATAGCCTTTAAGGAACGAATGTCCCATATTCTGATGTTGTCGTCATTTGATCCGGTGGCGATCTGATGACTGTCATGGCACAAGTAACGACATGAGGCTCAACTAAGCCGGCAGTATAGAACATAAAAATAGCAAGGAAGTCGTTATTTACCCGTTGGGTGAAAAGTCAATCGCAAGAATATCTTTGACGTGGCCGTCGAGCACCATAACCGTTTTACCACTTCTGAGATCCCACACCCTTCCAATTGCGTCTAAGCCACCCGAACAAAGCAATGCACCGTCGGACTGAAACTCAAGACTGTAGACTTCTCTTGAATGCCCTTCTTGCGTAAGGAGTTCTTGACCTGTTTCGACATCCCAAAGACGCCAAGTTGTGTCGAAAGAGCTGGAGGCCAAATGCCGCCCAGCAGGATGAAACGCGACACGGCAAACCCGACCACTATGACCTTCGAGTGTCCTCAGCGGCTGTTCACTGATGAAAGCGCCAACCAAAGACCGGGAAATGTGAGGGTTAGTTCTTGGATGCTTGCCTCAATGGGTTGAGAGCGATATGTTGGGTTGAACTAACTTTTCCAATGACCACAGTTGGACTTTGGCGTCTGCGCCTCCAGTAATAAAGTTTACACACGAGCTTGATTGGCTGAGGGTAGCTGCCGGATGCCAAGCCAGACCGCCGATACGATCAGAGTGCCCTAGAGACATGCAAAAGCGTGACCGGGGTTCCCATCGAAGCAAGGACGAGGGTGAATAGGATTGGATTGAGCAAAAGAAATAGATGGGGGCATGATGATGACCCGAAAAGAAACGAACACGACGTCAGTCGGCGAATTCGAAAGTTTGCGATAGACCCATAGGCTTCTGAAGACAGAGGTTTTCGGCCTCACTCTGTATATTACGAGACAGGTTGGGGTGAGTGAGTGACCAGTTGATTTTTCTTTAATGTTTGGCTCAGCCAAGACGCATCTTGTTCAGATCATGTCGCGAGTTGAAGAAGAAGCACAAAATAACCCAAAGATTGTGAAAACTCTTCCAAGATGTAGGAAACTCGAGGGAAGAAAAAAGATTGAATGAATGATCAACTTTGAGAAAGATAACAAACCTTTGAAGACGTTTTTACTCTCTTTACTTTCTGCGTAGGGAGTACAACTAGGAACATTCCAGATCTTGGCGGTACCTGTCCAAGAACCGGTAGCCAATAGACGGGAATTGGGTGAGAATCTAACAATCGAAATCGGTCGCTCATCTCCAACTTGCGAGCCTAGATTAGTGTATGTCTAAAGCAAATAGGTAGATATCAATGTCGCGTCAGAGGGGACATTCGGATACCAAAAGGTGAATCTGATGCTTGGTTTTCAAAGAGAATCCTACCAACTTTCAGTTCAGCATAAACTGCCTTGCGGGTTGTCATGATCTTGCTTAGAGGAAGATTGGCCTCCAGCTTTTGACGCGTGATGCGTTTCCGAGCATTAGCAAGACTAAACTCAGCAATATACCTTCGGGCGACTAGCAGGTCCTGGGAACCTTCGGTGTAAAATTCCTCCTCGTCATCATCGTCGGATTTCTCTTGTCCATCGGCTTCATCCTGCGCGGCCCCAGAATCTTTCTCGAGTTCCCAGCCCTTTGCTTCGGCGATCTGACTCAGGACGTAGCGCAATCGATCACGTCTATCTTCAGGACGTTCGCCAAACAGGGTCATGGGTTCGCCGAGTTCCCTCAGCCTGAGTCGAATGGCAACCTCATTGGTGGGCACGGCGAGTTGCCGGGATCGATTGGCCCGATCGAGAGAAGTGATTAAAGCAGCATGCTCGGCCTGAGTTCGAGTTTGGGATGGGTCATTGGGATCGAGTTGCTTGGTGACAAGATCATCGAAATCGACTTCCATGGTCGAAATATTCCTCGGGCAGAAGCGTGGCGGGTGCTGAGGAGGTCAAGGCCGTGGGGGGAGGGAGGGGGGAAGAGGTGAGAAGGTCATGAGAGGAACCGGTAGGAAGATGTCACACGAGGCCAATGTCGCTGTCACACTTTCACCTGCGACACTCGGTCGCATTGATGACATACGACATTGCATGGGGCCAAATCTGACCTGCGACAGCTGCTCAGGGTGTATGTACAGTGGGTAGACAGAAATAATGGGACTGACTGACCTAAAACAGTCCATTTATTTTCAGGCCTGTGTTCCAAGCTAAATCTATTGTTCAAAAAAAGGCATGTACTTACATTTATTCATGGGATTATGTATTTCAGTATCTGTAATTTAATTGTAGGGCATTATTTTTTTCACGGGTGCTACCCTTAAACTCACGGGTGTACTACGTCCCCGCAACATCCGGTATACACAGACAAATCCTTGTTTAAATGGGTGTTTCAAGAACTTGTCCTGTAGACAGGTGTCTTGAACCCTTATGGCTAATCTTTTATAATTTTGGGACCAGTTAAACCCCTTCAAAAATCCAGTCAAAAAATTAACAAAATCCAAAAAAAAAAAAAATCATTTTTGGAGCTATTCCTTTGGCTTTTGGCTTGAGTTTTTTTGGCACTTTGAACTCTCACAATATTTATCAATCAGCTGAAGAGCTTTAAAATATTTTTTTGAGATTTTTTGGATGTATCCTTGGCCTCCAGAAATTGGATCCAACGTAAAAACACTTCAAAATAACATATCCTTTCCAAGATTTTTTTTTTCACTTCTTGAATCAATGTTTCTCTCAATTTTTTTTGGGAAAATTAAGATAAACACCCAAAGATTGAATGAAAAATTTGGCTGAGCTTTGATTACAGTGTTTACCCCACCAAATATTCATCACAATGAAAATAATTGAAAATAAAAGGGGTGGTCTTTTCTTATTTCTGCATTCTTTGTTGTGTTTACATATAAGAATTTGAAGAATTTGACCTTTAGAGTTTGAAACAGGCCTCTCAAGGTTTTCAAATGTATTTTTTTCTTAATTTTTGAAGCTCTATTTGTGCCCTAAAAACCAAATCCAAAAAGGAGGGCAACAAACCCCCCTCTGGGCTGGGGTCCGCTTTTTTGAGCCCTCCATGCATAAAACCCTAACCATTTCTATTCAATATGAGTTTGAAATTTTTCAGGCCTTTTTGAAGCACTCCCATCCTCCCATCATCCATAAAAGAAACCTCCTCCACCCACCCACCCCCACCCATCACCCCCCATCACCACACCAGACCAGACCAGACCAGACCACACCATACCACTCCGCTCCCCCCATTACCACACCACACCACACCATACCACTCCACACAACACAACACAACACAACCCACACCACACCATACCACTCCACACAACACAACACAACACAACACAACACAACACAACACAACACAACACAACACAACACAACACAACACAACACAACACAACACAACACAACACAACACAACACAACACAACACAACACAACACAACACAACGCAACACAACACAACACAACACAACACAACACAACACAACACAACACAACACAACACAACACAACACAACACAACACAACACAACACAACACAACACAACACAACACAACACAACACAACACAACACAACACAACACAACACAACACAACACAACACAACACAACACAACACAACACAACACAACACAACACAACACAACACAACACAACACAACACAACACAACACAACACAACACAACACAACACAACACAACACAACACAACACAACACAACACAACACAACACAACACAACACAACACAACACAACACAACACAACACAACACAACACAACACACTCCAAACCTACCACTACCAAATCAAACCTCCTGAACCAAAAACTCTTCTCACTCCATTTCTACTCAAAATCTTGAATTCTGAATCATCAACTCAAATCTCAAATTCCTTTCTAAAAAAACATCCCTTTTCAAAATTTCTCAACAAAATATTCACCCACTTTTCAGAACTGTCTCACCTGGTGCATCCTCCATCACCTCATCTGATCAAACTAGTGTTTCTACTCCTCTGGCCCTTTCCTCATCTACTCAATCTAATGATACCAATCCTCTGGCCCCTCCTCCTGAACTATCATATAATCAAAAGGAGAAGTTAGTTGATGCTATCCAATCATGGGCAAAGTCCCATGGATATGCCATTTCTACTAGAGTATCAAACTTGAAGAAACATAACTACACATATCAATGTGATAAATATGGAGAATATAAACCCAGTAAAGATCCCAAAAAATTGAAAACAACAAGAAATACCAATTGCCCTTTAAGATTATCTGGAAATTTCTCCAAAAGATTAGGTCTCTGGAAGGTTAAAGTTATATGTCCAGACCACAACCATGCCCCCTCAGATGATCCTTCTACTCATCAAATCCATAGAAGAGTTCATGGCAAGCAACAGGAGACTGTAGAAAACTTAACCAAGGCTGGTTTTCCACCATTAAAAATTTAAAATTCTCTTATAAGAAACTCCTCAACTCCAGTTCATACAAACCTCAGTACTATTTATAATAAAAGATCTCAAATCCAAAAAAAATATCTTGATGGAAAAACCCCAATTGAAGCTTTAATACTGGAACTCCAAAATTCTTCTTTTTTGTACAAAATCAACAATATGGATGGACACATCACTTCTTTATTCATTTCAAATCCTGATTCCATAAAAATTCTAAAAACATTTCCTACTCCTCTCATGATGGACTGCACATATAAAACAAATAAATTTGGGATGCCTCTTCTCCATATTTTTGGGGTAAACAATTCTTCAAGAACTTTCTCAGTTGCTTTCTGTTTATTATCCCAAGAAAAAAAAATAACTATGAATGGGCCCTCAATCAAATTAAGGAAATATTAGAACATCAAGAACCCAGGGTTATTGTGACAGATAAAGAACAAGGTTTAATTGGTGCCATAGAATAGGTTTTCACATCTTCTCATCACCTTCTCTGTCTCTGGCATATTTTCAAAAATATTCAAACCCACTGCAGGAAGCATTTCAATTCTGAAGATGAATGGAAGCTCTTTCAGAAACACAGGCACCAATTGGTCAACTCCAAATCTTAAGCTATTTATTAGGACAATTTCACCAAAATTTATCTAGTCTGGAATGCTCCCTCATCAGACTACCTCCTTGAAAACTGGGTCCCACTCAAAAAAAAATTTGTCTGTTACTTGGCCAACAAATACTCTAATTTGAAAAAACAGGTACATCAAGAATAGAAGGCCTTCATTCTTAAATAAAATGCTTCATCACTTCCTCTACTGGCTACTTTTCCAATGTTGATAAGATATTTAATTCTATTACCATCCAAATTCATGAAAGAGCTATTGAAGCCTCCCAGCAAGGTTTCAAGCAGCTCATTGGTTTGCCTTACTTTGTGGAGAATCTTTCTGGAAAGATCAGCCATTATGCCCTCAAGACCATTCACTCATTCAATCAAGTCTCTGATTCTTCAACCACTTAAATCAACTGTGATTACTCTTCTTATATGGGTATACCATGTGTTCACAAATTCAATCAGCTATCTTCAAGGGTGAAATTTTCCAAATTGAGGATTTCCATCTTCAATGGCTTGTAAAACCCCCCTTTTCAGTAAGTTTTTTTTCTCTTTATACAAGTTCAAATGAATAATATTCCGATTAATTTATAAATTTCTTTCTGCAGTTAACTGCCAGCCCAGACTCAACTGAAGAATCACCCAGCCTTGGACAGCCCTCAAGATCAACCAATGAAAATAGATATCTTAATGAATTGCTTGAAGAATTTGGAAAATTGCCACCTGGAGAACAACATTATTATCTGGGTGAAACATGGAAGCTTTACACTGGAAAGTATCAACTTGTTCTGATTCAAGAGCCCAATTCTACTCAAAGATCCAAAATAAGAGGAAGACCCCAAGGAGCAGAAAATAAGTTCAAGAATATCTCTCAATCCTCAAGTAAAAGGGATCCATCTGGCTTTGAATATTTAGAAGCACCAAAGAGGAGAGGAAGGCCAAGGAGGAAATTTTTGAAAAACTCAGTGGTCAGTAATTAATCACTCTTTGAGAGAGAAAGAAAAAAAAATATAACTCATTTTTTCCATTTAATCATTCAGGTTTTGAGAAAGGGAAAGGCAAAAAAGGAAAAAGGGAAGGGAAAGAAGAGGGAGGAATCAGATGAAGAGGTAAATTTATATTTATAAATAATCATCTCAATATCAACTGAATATTTCTTTTCTTCAACATAGGATAAGTTTGTGACAGAAGAAGATACTTCAGAAGATGACAAGCTCCCAGATTGGGATGTTATTAAGACAGTGAGATTCCATTTGATTTTTGTATTGAGTTGATTTTTATTAATTTCCCCCTTTAATCTTTTTTTAGAGGTCTGGAACTGTTTTCACTAAGAGGGCTCCTTCCCCTGATTACAATCCTGGGACTAGAATCAAGAGACAAAAGCACAAAATTCAAGATGATGAAGCCCCTTACCATCCACCTGGAAAGCATGTTTTTGCTCAAACAGCAACAAAAATAAGTTAGAAAGTGAGTAAATTAGATAATACCTGATTTTTTCAGTTTTTCTGATTTTTTTTGGAATTTTTTATAGGTTTCCTACACATTATCATATTCTTCTAGAATCTTTGAGAAAGTTTCAATGGAACAATTGAGTGGAATTTTCCCAACATATTTCATTTTAGAATCAATTCTGATTTTTTCTTTTAGTTCCAATACAAAGACTTCATTGCCCCAGAAACAGCAATTCCACATATCTCCCATGTTCAAGATGTCATAGGGGATGGGAACTGTGGCTTTAGAGCAGCAGCCATTTGCTTTGGGAGGATCTCAGAAGACTGGATTGAATTCAGGAAAGAAATGGTGAAAGAGCTTGATTCAAACCCAATCTTCAAGGACACAAGATTACTGCATGATATCTGGGGTGAAAGTTTACAAGAAGCAAGAAGGCAACTGAACCACCTTTATGGCCCAGCTCCCATAAATATGTGGATGAAATTTCCATTCCATTGTTTCCTTCTGGCTGAAACATATAAGTGTCCAGTGGTTCTTTTTTCTTCTTTAATGCCTTGCAGTTATCTTCCTCTGAATTCCCCTCACACTCCAAATCCCAAATCATCTCCTATTTGCTTAATTCTTTTAGAAGCTTTCAAACATATAGTCTCATTCAAGTTCAATTCTGATCATTTGCCAGCACCCAAATTGGATCCACTGTGGAAAAGCTTTGTGACCAAGGATTCCAAAGCTTGGATGACCATTATTCAGAAGAATTTGGAGCTTGGTGATGAGGTTTTGTTCCCAAGGAGGAAATCCAGCAGAAAAATAAAACCCATAGTAGTGGAATAATATCAACCAAACTTATTACTATAATATTTGTAATAAAATTTTGTATCTGTATTTATTAAAACAGAATAAAAATTAGAACCAAAAATGTGGACCACACCTTTTATTTTCAAGTATTTTCATTATCCTGAATAATTTGTGGGGTAAACCCTGTAATCAAAGCTCAGAAAATTTTTTCATTCAATTTTTTGATTTTAATCTTATGTTTTTCCAAAAAAAAATTGAGATAAACATTGATTCAAGAAGTGAAAAAAAATCTTGAAAAGTATATGCTATTTTGAAGTGTTTTTATGTTTGATCCAATTTTTGGAGGCCAAGAATAGATCCAAAAAATCTCACAAAAAAATTTTAAAGCTCTTCAGCGGATTGATAAATATTGTGAGAGCTTAAAGTGCCAAAAAAACTTAAGCCAAAAGCCAAAGGAATAGCTCCAAAAATGAGTTTTTTTTTTTGGATTTTGTTGATTTTTTGACTGGATGCTTGAATGGGTTTAACTGGTCCCAAAATTATAAAATATTATCCATAAGGGCTCAAGACAACTATCAACATGCCTGCTGTGTTGGAATGTCAAAAAACAAAGTTCTTGAAATGCTGTTGTAAACAAGGATTTGTCTGTGTATACTGGACATTGCGGAGACATAAGATACCAGTGAGTTTAAGGGTAGCGCCCATGAAAAAAATAATGCCCTAATTTTATAACAATCCAAATTTGAAAAAATATCAAATTATAACTTTTAAAAAAAAATTAAAAAAAGCACAAAATCCTCAAAAAAAAAAGCCGGAGGAAAAAAAAATGAAAAATTCTGTACCATCAATTTTTTTTCTTCTTTATAGGGGTTTTAGAGAGGATCAATAGGAATGATTTGAATGAAAGAAATTTCAATATTCAAAGTTTCTGAAAATAATCAAAACCAATTTTAATCAATGTTGATTTTTGATGGCCTTGGTGAGATGGTGATGATAGTGTTGAGATAGTTAGGTTGGAAGTCATGGAAACCACTTTTAAATGCTTATTCAAGCCCTGTGGGCATCTGATTTTCCTATTGTTTAAGTTTTACACTCTTGTTCAGCTTTGAGGTGCCTTGAGCTGTTTGATTTTATATTGGTCTGAGGTCAAATTTGAGTTGGTCTGATTTTGGTTGCTCCAGAATTTATTTGGAGCATCAAAATTCTACCCTTGTCCAATGGATTGACCACATTGATCCTCTAAAACAACTCATTACCCAAAGAATAATAAATATCAAAAAAATAACCCATGAATCAGAATCAAAGATGAAGGATAAGATTTCAAAAAAGTTACTTACCATCTTTGTTTTTGGATCAATTGAGTAGTCTGACATTGAAATTAGAAAACAAAGTCGGTGGCAATGTTGAAATGGGTTGGATGGAGTGGGAGCTTGAATATGGGATGGTCAACAGCAAGATTGCAACACCACAGGCTTCATCTACATTGTTTAAAGTACCTGGGTGTGGTTGCTTTGAAAAACAGTCCCACAATTTTTGTCTAGCCACTGTACATATAGTACAGGTGTCACATACAGAGCCTACAGCTACAAAACCAGAAAACTTCTCCTTCCTGCTTGTAATTAGATCAAATTTTCCAGCTTATGATCATCTACCAGTCTATGCAATCATGGATTTAGGCACTTTCCCAAATTGCCCCCTGTTATCTTTTACCAATGTTGAAGGAAAAACTTGTCACACAACCACCCCATGTACCATAGGGCACTCTTAGATGATTGTGAGCGCAAAGGAGGAGACTGAGTGCAAGGGATAATTTTGAGGTAGAAAGGCTAACTGCAAAGTGCAAACTGTGGTTTGGGAGCTCAACAAACAGCAAGAGGGAGGAATTGTTTCAATGGAGGGAAACTAAATCCAAGCCCAATGTGATGACTGGATTTATCAAAATGCAAGAATGTTTGAAATTAACTAACTGAGAAGAAAATCTTCAGGCAGGCAGTGTAGCATTTATAAGGTAATCCAAGAGTGACTAGATACAACCTGATGGACGGCCATCTACAGCTAGGGAGCAATGATGCAATGAATGACAGGAACAGAATGGGAAAATTTAATAACAGCACAGTTGTTTCTGAGTTTGTAGTGTAGGTGCAAGACAATAGAACATGAGTGTACAGAGATGTAATGGATGATTCAATGAGGGAATGAAATGTGAGGACAATGCAAATATACAGATATAGATTATGCAGGGAAAGGGTCTAGTCCATTTGGAAACTATACAGTTGATGCAGATATCTAGGCATAGATGAAAACTAGTTTGATTGCGTGACCAACAATGGAAGTCCAAGGGCGGAAGAGCAAAGCTCAAATGGATGGTAAACTTGGATTATATCTAACTGCAAAGATTTTAAAGTATATACTGAGTTGCCAAGATTAGAAGGTTGTTATGCAAGCCCAAGCTAGTAAGCGGAAGGCACCATTGATGTTGTGATTTATTTGTGCCACACTTAAGGACTGAGGTAGATGGGACTGAGGAAAAGGATATTTAAAAATGGTGAAGACAATGACCCTTAACCTTGGAGCGTGAAAAAACTATTAAATTCCAGCTTATATCTTGACAAAACCCATTCAAAAACAGAGTTAAAGATGAAAATATATCACAGTACAACTTCAACTCAAAATCGTGCACAAATCCAATAGAACAGTGCAAGATTTTTCTCAATTTCAAAGTAAATTTTAATTCTATTCCTTTATTTTAAAATCAAGAAAATCTAGATACTACATGACAAAATTAACTTTCAACTTGCATATTACAAATTAACCACTGATAAACATGCATTGTGGAGTTAAAATTTAAATAAAAATTTTCTTGGCCTGGTTTAACTGATTTTGTGGGTCTAAATTGAATGAATGACAGCTAGAATGTACACTTATGCTCAATTTTTTTGCTCAGGTACAAATGGAGGCTCAAAGAACCATTGTAAATCAATCTGTTTCCAAACTCCATATGCAAACAGCTACCCCTTAGGCCCATATTAGGTAAACCATACATTGTAAAAATTTATTCTCTGTTTATTTTACTAACTATTTTGAATTAAAAGAAACTCCTGGGGCAAAACCACACTACTCAAATTTTCCATTTTTTCAAAAATTTAAAAGAATTCACAAGGAAGAAACTTAATTTTTCCACAATGCTTCAAAACACCCACCTAAAAAATTTCCCAGTTGCAAGTTCACTATACTTTAATCAACCAATGAATAAATGTTTTAGATGGATTTTGACAAGAAAATCTGTTGAAGATGAAGTTTCATATTGGAAATATAAACTAGTTTGATCATCTGATCAAAACATAATTCATATTCATCAAATTCAATCTTGGAAAAAATCCCAGTTGCCAACTGAATCAAAAGATATTTTTGCATTGAAAGTAAATTTATTGAAATTCTGAAACTTTTTAAATATTTGAGGAAATAAAACAGCCATCAATAAGAATTCTCTTTGATTGATCTGTTTAGGCCGTCTTTACTTGCCTCCAAAAATAAAACATAACTCTGCTGGACTTACCATTCTAGAATCATACCAGCATACAATGTACCCTCTATCATAAAAATTAATCATGTCCTTAAGCCAATTTTTGATCAAATTTTGGAATTTAAAAAATTTCAAATTATTCAAAATCACCATTATCCAGAAGTAAAAATTTTAAATTTCAGCCTCCCCCATCCTTGGTGATGTTTTTGGGGTGCATAAAAAATCCAGCTCTTAATCAGACAGAACTCACTTTTTCTTTTCATTGGCTGAATATATTAAGGGAAAAAATTGAAACCAGAAATTTTAAATCCATGTTCAAAATTGTAAACCTTGAAATCATCTCAAGAGTTTCTCAATTTAACAATGTATCAGAATATTTTGGATTCATCAGATTTTTAGCACACCAAATTAGACTGGATGAATTACTGGCATCTTGTTCTGGAAAATCCACTTGAAATTATGCATAATTTTCTTGAGGAATTCTTGAAAAATCATTCTAAACTTCAACAGTTTATTTAATGGTAAATTTAGAATATACAAAGAAGAAACAAAAAATTGAGAATTGGATTGAAAAGATAATTCAAAAACAAAATAATTTGATTGTAGGATTTTAATTTTGTTGTTAATAATGATGAGAAAAATATTACTCTTCCTATTAAGGCCAATTCAATGGCCAATGAAGTAAATATAATTCTAGCCCTTTTTAAAAAGAGAATATAATTTTTTTGATTCAACTATAAATTGAAGTCATTTTAATTTCCCTGCTTGAAAAACTACCTAACCCATTTTTGTAAAAGAAGGAACAGAAATGAAAATAATATCAGTGGTACACCTTGTATCAATTCATAGTAATGCTTTTCTGGCCTTTTTTTTCAAAATCTTCTCAAGATTTTCAGAAATCCATTTTTGGGGCATTTCTGGCCAATACAAGTGCACTTTTACAATTTACAAGCATACTTTATGCAAAATTCCTCCCACTAAAAATGCAAAAATATTCATAGGGCACTAAAAGAAGTTTGGATAAAAAATAAAGTCATTTGTTCCTACATATCAATATTTCACCAGAAACTCCCTATTTGTTTTGTTAATCAGAATTTTTAGGGATGTGAGGTCCCATATATTAGTTAAGTATCTGAATACAATGGGTAAATATTTTTTATATTTTCATAAAAAAGGAAAAAAATTAATAAAAATAATAATTTGGTTTAAAATAAAACTTTGATCTTCAGGAGACTGATTAGATATTTCAGTTCAAATTTACAGGGAAATGAGTAGGAAATTTTTCAGCCAAAAAATATTTATGTGAAAAAAAATTGAAGATTTATTTATAAATAAAACTGAAAATATATTACAGAATACTTTCAGAAATAAGAAAAAAATATGCAAGAAATTTGATAAATCAAAATTTGGAAGAAAAGATTACCTTCTGAATCAATAAACACTAAATACTACTAAAGCATCTCAGAGGGAAAATTCCAAACTTGAATATTTTCCAAGTATTCCTTATCCCAGGCCTCAAGATATTTTTTGATTAGGATCAGAGTTGAGTATTTGAAAATTGTTGGTTTCTGATGAAATTTAAATATTTTTTGTGGTTTAAAATCAAAATGGAGGAAGTTTCTGTAATGAGGGAGGTACTTTGTGGTTTGGTATGGTTTGAAATATTTATTCTGTGAAAAAAAAATTACAATTTCTGCATATATTAAAACAAGATAAAAGATGTTCATCAACATCAATTTTATATTTATTAAAGAAAATTTCATTAAATTATATATTTATTTAGAGTTTTCCTAGTATTTGTAGCTTTGGACTATATAGAAGTCTCCAAAAGTCAGATTGGATATCTTTTGGGTTAAAAAACCTTGAAAAAGAGTTTCTATTGCATTAAAGAAGACAGATTCCTTTTTCCTCCACTGGAATTATCAGATTTTATTGCTCTAGAAGATTGTTTTCTTTTTTTGAAAACATGCAATTAATTTGGTCCAATGTATAACTTGAGGAAATCATAATATTTGGAAAATTATTGAGAAAAAAAGGAAGTTTTATGGAATTTAATCTATTTCTGAAATATTTTTTCAAGAGGAATCATAAATAAATAAAAAATGAAAATAGTTTTTCAGTGTACCTATGGCTATTCCTCTTCAGATTCCTTGCATTAAAACTTGAATTTTGTAATTTATGAAGCACTCCAAACTCTCCATCTTAATGAAAGAGCATTTCTTCCTCCTCCTCAGAAGTTGGATGGATATCAATTTCCTTGGATGAGTCTTCATGGCTGTAATTTATTTTTCACTTTTCTTCTTTTTTTGCTTTCTGAAATAAGTTACAGACAATATGATGAAAAAACAAATCAAAATACTTATTTTGAAAATCCTTGTAACTGAGGTTTTTTCCTGATTTCTGTTTTTCAGTAGCAAATTTGTGGTATCTGGGAGGAATTCCACCAAATTGATATCAGAAATAAATTTATTACTCAACTCTGTCAGTTTTTTGAACCACTTCTTTTCATTCAAATCCAATTGAAATTCAGTTTAAGCTTCAAATAAATTGGAGTAAATGGTGATTTTAGGAATTTTAAAACTTTTTTTTCCCCATATTTTCAGGAATCTTTCCAGCTTTCAGAATTTCAACATCCAATCAACTAAAGAAATTTTTTTTATTTTCTGAAAAACCTTCCAATTTTTTCATAATTTAAAATTTATGCTCAGTTTTTTACTAATCACCACTATGGGATGAACTTTTTTCCAAGACTAAAATTGTGTGTTTTTTTTGGAATTTCTTGAGCCATGGAAAATGAAAATATACCATCCCTCAGCTGCAAAGGGAATAAATTCATAAAAAACTAATACCAACAAGAAACTTGAAAATTTGGCTTACTTTTCTTGATTTTTTTTTGGGAAACATTCTTTGATTTTTCCTTCTGGTTTTTACCAATCTCTTTGAGTAAATTCTTAAATTGGCTCTGCAATAAATATTGAAAAAATCAATTATATGCCAATATTAATGATGAATTTTTGTTGATGGGGGTAAAACTTAGATTCATGTAGCTTTAAGTGCCAATTTAACTCAGTATCAAGAATTTATCCAATGCAATTATGCAAAGATATGGTTTTAATAAAGGGTCTGAGGTGTCTTCAATCCAGGGCCACAATTTGGAATCAAAGCTTGTGCTATCATACCATGAGCATAAACAGGTGAGATTTAATTAATTTTTTTAAAGGAATCTTACCATTCTGAAAAAGGCTTTGTGGTTTCTATATAGACATGGTCCATACTTGAGCTGCACCAGCCATTTTGTGGTACAAAAATTCCTAACTTCCAAGGACATTCTGAGAAATTTCAAAATTTCTAAAAGTCCACAATAGGAGATTTGGACACAAAGAGGAATTTGAAACATGGTTTTCCTCCCTTTTGGTTTTTTTTTTTTTTTTTGATTCAAAGGCACAGTATGGACTTGATCTGTACCAAAAAATGTGTGGTAGAAATATTTTCCAAATGCACAAGCAAACTTTTACCCATCAGAAAAGTGCTATGTAGTCTTCAATAGTAAAATTGTATCCAAAGAGGCATTCAAAAAAACAGTGTGAGAATTATTTCAAAAATCTTTAGGAATAAAGGGAGTTATTTTGGGTTAAATTTTACATTTTTCAGGCTGTGACTGGGCTTGAATCAATCATAACACAATTAATTAGAATGGAATTTTTGAGTTTTTAAAATAAGTCACTAATGTGGCAAGATATTAAAAAGATCAGGATATTTAAAAAATAATTTCTAAGGAATAGATAATCTAAATAAAAAGGCATGAATATACTTACAGTCAAAAAAACAGGATCATTTATATGTGAGTTTTGAGGGAAATGAAACATCAAAAGAGCACACATTACCCTTGGGAATAGTCATGAAATGTGTAAATACAAAGGGAATGTACTATTCAAATGTGAATCCATGATGAATTAAAATGTAAACTGATAACAAAGGGGAGTGACTAGACTGAACATACATGCTTTAATAGAGTGTGCAAGGGAAAAGTATTCTAACTAGCATGGCTACATGATGAGTATGCTAGCTTTTAATTTGAAGATACTGAATGATTCATGATTGAATAGCCTGAGTGGATTTTTGATTTGCTGGAAGTAACATAGCAGACCAGTATAGAAACTTCAATCAAATATTACTGGGAAAAAATGTAGAGGTCAGGTGTGTGTGATTTTTGAAAATAGAAAGGGAAGATGGTGGTGTATAGACAGTGGTGGACATCTTTGAGGAAAGCACAAAAGTCAATGGTAGCTTTTTGAGATGGAATTAATTACTGCGGTTTGGTAGTGTGTCCCAGAAAATAAAAAAAAATAGAATAAATTAAATGAGATATGAAATAGGGTGTATTTGAGTGAGCCCAGCCACCATTTTTTTAATGGTGTATTTCAGAAAAATACCCCAACTTTTAACATGCCATTAAAAATAAAAAAAAACAGTTATTTCACATCAGGAATGTCAGATTTACCTGGAACTAATGGTTTTATTCAGATAAAGTATTTAAAGGTTTTTGCAAACTCAAACACACATCAGTCCACGTATTGGTCCACATCATAAACCCCTGGTTTCCCACCTCCTGCTACCTCCAACATCATTGGAAAAATATTATTTATCACTCTCATCACTTCATCAATCTCATTGCTTTATTGCTCTCATCAATTCATGGTTCTTACTATTTTCCAATGGACCCCCAGTGAACCTCCCCTTGCAAGTCTGAAAAAAATCCAATCCACCAAATCAAACATCCCCAAGGAAATCTACAAAAAAAAATCCTCCCCCATCAACTTGCAAATTCTCAAGTCAGCTCAAGAGAGCTGATCACATCATCCTGGTGAACTGGCTCAAAATTCTTTCCAACTATGACACTTGATTTGGATCCAACAATGAAACACAAGTTGGCCAAACTCCATCCACTAATTTTAATGGTTATCTCCTGATGGTCAATGAAATAAAGAATGAAAAAAAGGTAGGCTGGATCTTTCATCCAAACAGATGAGGGAGAAATTCAAGATCTATCAAGCCAAGTACAAAAAGGCCCACTCAATGTCAATCTCCATGGGCTTTGATCAAAAGAGGAGGAACAATTACTATTTTTTGGGCTTTGAAGATATCATGGAGAATCAAGATTCAAGTAAGTGAATTTATTTGATCCCCTTGATTTCAAAACCAAGCTCATTCATATTTCCCTCCAAAACCATCAAATCACAGATTGAATCCAAAAAAATTGAATTTGAAAAGCAAAGGTGGGATTTTCAACTGACTATTGATGGTCAAAATCAGAAATCTGATAGTCTGGATCATCAAAAAAAATTGGATGCCAAGTGGAGATTGAAAAAGGCTGAGTTTCAGTTTCAAAAATAGGAAAAGGAGAAGGATTGACTGGAAGATTGACTAGAAAAGGAGAGGGAAAAACTCAAAATGGAAAGAAAAGATAGGTTACTTTTGCAGACAAGCCTTATTCTTGCAATTCCTCTGTATGTTTGACAAATCATCTCCTCCCATCCAAATAATTTGATTGGTGTGGTGAACCATTTGGGACACCTTGGGAAAAGAATTCAAAAATTCAAAAAAATTTTTTTATACATATTTTTTTGTCATACCTTAAATCAAAAAAAAAAATCTGCTTTCATTTGTGTTATCCAATTGTAAATATTTACAGGGCTCTCTAGCCTATAAAAGGAGGGGCTCTCCCCTGCTTTTTTCCATCATCAATTCTTCCCACTAATGAGAATTATGAGCTTCTGATCCAAGAGCTCCTTCCTTTGTGAAATTGATCACTTATCTGGATATATCTTTTGATTATCCCTTGATCCTTATCCCTTACCCTTGACTTTTTTTTAAGTCTGAAACTCTGATCTGCCCTTCTGTGGCCCTGTTCCTTATCACCAACCATAGCCTTTCTGGTTGAAGAAGAATTCATTAAATTGAATTCTTGAGTGTGTTATACCACTCTTGATCCCTTTTTCTGACCATTATTTGGTCTTGATCATTAATTTGATTGTCTTTCTGGACCAGTCACATTTTACTAAGAGGTTTTATTAAGTTTAAACCTGGAGTGTTAAACCTCCCTTTAATTATTCAAGTTGCATTCTGCCACACTATTCTTGAATCCTTGAGAAGTGTTGGGTTACTCTTAGTCCAAAATTGTTACTGTTTGTTTCAGTGATCCATAAAAATATTGCATTGTCTTGTGCAGCCACCCACCGTTATCTGGTACCCTTCAAGCGCTTGATTGCAGAGAGTTGGGCAGGTTCATTGAGAACCTGGAGGTTGATTGGGTTTGAGTTGATCACTCCCAAGCACCTGCTGACGACCAGAGTTATTAGCGTGTGGGAGCCGTTACTTACAACTGCTTTGTTGTATTTGACTCTGAAACTTATTTTGTTCAAAGTATTTCTCCTCATCATCTTGGTTCAGGTAGTGCTGCTTCCCCCCTCAGCTATTGTTGCTATCAACTAATCCCTATTTCATTTGATTCCTCATTAACAAAGGTTACTGGACCTTGATCCTGGTTACATTTAAATATTTTTGTAACACTCAGGAGGGCAGCCTAAAAAAGCACCTATCCCCTCCACAGAACTTCCAAAGCCCTGCGCCATTTGGAGTCTTACATTTGGTCCCCCAGGCCGGGATCAAACCAGCAACCTTGGGATTTACAGTCCCAAATTTGTGAAATCAACTTTGAAATCCAATCTTTTTCTCTTTTTCTCTTTTTCTTTTTTTCTGTGTTTCTGTTATCATCTAGATCTGATCCGTGGAGGAAACTTGTTCCAGAAGTAAGTCCTCCCAATTGTGCACCATCAAGGGGTTTGATCCTAGTTGTTTTTTTGTAAACCCTACCCTTGCCACACTCGTGAGCCACTTTGGAAATCTGTTCTTTGGATCCCTTAGGAAATCTTTTGTCAAAATGGAATCTATTGGTACCCCTTCTACCTCTTTTCGGGCCAAGATGATCAAGATCAAACCTCAGAACAAGAACTTATGCTTTAAAGGTACGAATGTTGAACGGTTCCTGGATTCCTACAAGATGGCTGCTGAAGTGGAAGGTGCTAGCAAATATGAAATGGCTTATCAATTGCAATTCTTTATCTCCTCTGATGAAGTCATGGAAGTGATTGAATCATTCAATGGATTTGAATCCCATGACTGGGTAGTTCTTAAGGAGGCAATGATCACCTATTGGGGCAAAACTGATATAGCTAGGTTCACTCTTCAAGATCTGGATGACCTAGTCTCTCAATGGACCTCCAATGGTGGTATCTCCTCAGCCTCTGATTATCAAGCTTTCAGAAAATCTTGGGACCCTATCCAATCCTATCTTATCTGAAACAATCACATTGATACGGTGGACAAAATTTGAGTGCAATTTTTTCAATCTTTCTCTCCAGGAGTGCAGGAAAGAATTAAGGATGAATTGGTGAAATCTGGATCCATGATCACTACAAGAGATAATTGGTTCAAGCTCCCTGCCTTCATGGTTCTCAGGAATACTGTGGATAAAGTAATGAAAGGTCAAACAGCTCTCACCCTTGAAAAACCTAGAATCACTGAACCAGTCCCTGCCCCCTCTTTTCAATCATCTAACAAAATCATGAATAAGATGAAAGCCAATTGCAGACCTAAACCAAATCCTCAGAACTACCGGGAAAAACCTACTATCAATGAGATCACCAAACTCCTGCAAGCTTTTGAGAATAAAATGGATCAGAAACTCTCCTCTCTGGCTGTCCCTAAACCCTCCAACTCTGTTCCTAGGTCAACCATGGTTTGCTATTATTGCCACAGAGAAGGTCATGGAACATGTTGCTGTCCTGAACTCCAGAAGGACAAGGAGGAAATGTTGGTGGAACAGAAAGGGACCAACTTCTTTCTGCCTAATGGTGCACTTATCCCTTTTGATTCATCTGGTCCAATTCATCATGTGGTGGCCTCTTTCCAGCCTTCTGCTCCCAAGAAGGCATCCTTGGCCTCTTTTGATTTTCAATCTGCTTGTGGAACTCTTCAACCTTGGTATCCTCCTGCTGTCTCTTCTTCCAGCTTTTCTAGAACTTATCAATCTGATCCAGCTAGGAAATGACATGAAGAACCCAGACCTCATAAAGCTCCTCCTGTTCCATCTTCAATTCTTTGAAAACCTGTCAAACGTCAATCTTCACTGGAGCCTCCTTCTTATGAGGTAGAAGAAATGGAAGTAGAAAAGGAACCCCTCATGGATAGGTTCCCAGAATACTATGATCCTGCTCCTCTGCCATCCAAATCACCTTCACCAACTGATCCAGTTATAGTTCCACCCTCACCTGAACTTCCTCTTCCAACTCAACCCAAGGTTTTATTCGAAAGGGGAATTTCCAAAGACCACCCCAACTCTGTGGAAGGGGTATTAAAGAAAATCTCTGATCTTAAAATCCCTGATCTATCTGTGGCTGAACTCCTTTCCATCTCACCATCTGTGGCTGAAGGCATGAAGAAATGGGTTTCTTGGCGACATGTGGAGATTGGTCCTGATGAATTGAAAGTTTCCTCTGGAACCTTGATGGAAGACTCTGGTGGAACAGATCCTCCTTATGATTCAAATCTTTATTCTTGTCCTCTTGGATTTTTACCATGCTCTCTAGGTGACTCATCCAAAACGGTTTCTCTACTTGTTGATTCTGGGTCCCAACTAAACTTAATTTCGGATGCAATGGCCTGCAAGCTCAATCTCAGTCCAAGGGTCAGCTTCAACTCTACTGTTTATGGAATTGGGAATCAATATTGTGAGTTGGTGGGTATTGCTGAGGATGTGCTAGTTTGAATTGGTCAAAATATTGTTGGAACCTGTCACTTTTGGATCACTCGTTTGGAAGGTCCTATGATTTTGGGTTTTCCTTTCTTAATAGACTTTGGAGCCAACCTGATGCTTTCTGATCAAGTTGGGGAGAGAATTCTTCTTCCTGATGCTGATGGTAGGAAGATTGAAGTTCCTCTCTGTTCTTTGGATTCTGGTTGTTGGGAAAGAGATTTCCCTGGTTTTTCACCTAAATCAGTTCTGAAGGGGAAGCAGAAGGATTCTTCTAAATCCTCTCATTTTTTGGAAGAATAGTTGTCAATACTGATATTTGTAGTTCTTCTAAGCCTCAGACTTCAACTACAGGGCCAACATTTATCTCTGAGGCATATTTTTCATCCTTTTCATCTCTTTCTTCCTTTTCTTCTGATCTCAAAAATGTCCAAAATTGAAAACATGTTAAAACACAAAATTCCAAAAATATTTCTCTTCTCTCTGGTTCTGTTGTTTCTTCTTTTCCTTGTACTCTTATCACTGATAAATCTTCCTCTAGCTCTGGTTTGATTCTCCGCAATGAGTATAAACTAGATCCTGATCTTGATTCTTTTCTTAATGGTTTTGGTATGGAGGAGTATGGGCTCCAGTGGAGGCACTTGGGGGTAAAAGTAAGTCCTCCCAATTGTGCACCATCAGGGCATTCTTCTCCCATAGTTTTTGAAACTCTACCTTGTGCCACACATGTGAGCAAAGAATTATCTTTTGGATCCTCTTTTATGGAAAAGGCACCTTTCAAAAATTTTATGGAACATCGAACTTGGAGGATGTTGGAATCTGGTCTCAGTTTTTGTACTCAGGTCTTGCTGGTGAATGCTTGGAGGAAACAAGAACTTCTCTCTTTTGCCACTAAGTATAAGCCAGTTGCAAAAAAGGTCCAGCCTGTCAACCAACCCATGCCTCTCAATCTCAATCCTCCTCTCATGCGTCCTCTTCTATCTTGTGATCCTTATTGTGGTCTATCTCACTCTCTTACTGGCCCCTTTGTACCTTGTGGTTGTGTCACTGAAGAACAATTGAAGGTGGTCAACTTTGGTCCAGATGGATGGCTTTTACCAGATGAGTTAAATTTGATCAAAAATATCTTATCTCTAAGGGAAAAATCTATTGCATTCTGTGAAGAAGAGAGAGGTCTCTTGAAAGAATCCTATGGTCTCCCTTATATCATCCCTGTAGTTGAACATGATCCTTGGCAAAAGAAAAAGATCCCTATTCCTTCTGCAAAAGTCAACAAATTCATCAAGTTGGTCTGCAAACAAGTCCGTACCGGTCTATATGAACAGTCAACCTCCAGTAACTCTAGCCCTGTTTTCTGTGTTCTAAAGAGTAATGGTAAACTTAGAGTAGTTCATGATCTCCAACCTCTCAATAAAGTTACTATTAAGGACTCTGGTGTTCCTCCTGCCACTGAAGAATTTGTTTAATCCTTCTCTGGGAGAGCCTGTTATGGTCTAGGAGACATCATGGGGGGTTATGAAAAACAATCTTTGCATCCTATTTCTCACCATCTCACTACTTTTGATACTCCTCTTGGTCAATTTCAACTGACTCAATTGCCTCAAGGTGCCACAAACTTGGTTGCAGTCTATCAGGCTCAGATGATGTGGATCCTCCAAGACAAAATCCCTGATCATGCTGGTATCTTTATTGATGATGGTGGAATTAAAGGTCCAGTTTCTGACTATGATAATGAGCTCTTACCTTGGCACTCAGGAATTTGACAATTTATCTGGGAGTATGCTACTATCTTGGAAAGGATTCTGTTTTGAATTGAGGAATCTGGCCTTACTGTCTCTGGATCAAAACTTGCTTCCTGTGTCCCTGCCTTGGAGATTGTTGGTCATATAGCCTGCAAGGAAGTAAGAAGGATGGCACCCTCTAAAGTCAACAAAATCATCTCCTGGCCTACTCCAATAAATACAACTGAAGTTAGAGGTTTCCTAGGTGTTGTAACTTATGTCAGGATCTTCATTCCCTCTCTATCCAAAATCTGTGCACCCTTGTGTCGTCTAACCAGAAAGGAAGCTGAATGGATTTGGACCCAAGATTGCAAAAAATCATTTAAGTTGCTCAAAACAATTATTGGGAAAGACATTGTTTTGAAAAAGATCACTTATGGACCTGGAGCTGGCAAGATAAAGCTGGCAGTGGACTCTAGAGTTATCAATCTGTTGGGGCTGTCCTTACTCAGGAAGATGAAAATGGTTTGGATCGTCCTGCTCTGTATGAATCTCTTCTTTTCTCAGATGTGGAATCCAGGTACTCCCAGCCAAAACTGGAACTTTGCAGTGTGGCCCAAATGTTGAAGAATCTCCAGAATGTCCTTTGGGGTCAACACTTTGAGTTACAAGTCGATGCACAATCCATTATTGATATGATCAATGCCCCCAGCCTTCCAAATGCTCCAATGACTTGTTGGGTGGCTTTCATCCAGTTGTTCTCTTTTGATATTGTTCACAAGCCTGGAAAATCTTTCAACATGCCTGATGGTTTATCTTGACGCCCTCTTGGAGATGATGAATCAGATTTTGGAATGGATTTTGATGAGGAAGAACCCTTGGTCCGCCCTGTTTTTTCTTTCTCCTCCCAAGATTACTCTGGTTTCCAGCAAGGTTTCTGGCTTAAGTTAGATCAGTACCTTTCAACTCTCCAAAGACCCCCTGATCTCTCTGCCAAAGAATTTCAATCCCTCAAAAGAAATTCCTCTAGTTTCTTTGTCCAAGGTTCTAGGCTTATGAAAAGAGGAACTCCTTGTGCGCTTGTTGTGGTTACTATCCCGGCTAAGCAAGATTCAATCCTTGGAAGTCTCCATGAGGGCTTTGGTCATCATGGGGAAACCAAAACTTATTGAAAATTATCCAAACGGTTCTGGTGGCCATCTCTGAAGAAATCTGTCTCTCAATGGTGCAAGAGTTGTGAAGTTTGTCAAAAACGTGATCTTAGGCGTCCAGCTGAAATTTGCTATCCTACTGGGGAGTCCACTGTCTTTGGAAGGGTTGCTATGGATGTGGTTCATATCAAGGCAGGTGGTGCTAAGTACCTCATTGTGGCTAGAGATGATTTTTCTGGATGGTTTGAAGCAAAATTCCTTAAGAGCCTTAGTTCTGAATCTGTGGCAGCTTTCCTTCATGAGAATTGGACAATGCGTTACGGTTTGGCTCAATCTTATTCTACTGATGGTGGCTTGGAATTTGGTGGAAAAATTGTTGAAATGATCCAATCGCTCCCTGGACAACATAGAGTTACTACTCCCTATTATCCTGAAGGACAATGCATGGTGGAAAGAGGCCATGCTCCCTTGAAGGCTGCTCTGGTTAAACTGGCTGGTGAAAGTGGCAAGAATTGTCAAAAGTTTCTTCCCTTGGTCCTCTTCTCTGATTTAATTTCCACCAAGCAAACCACTGGCTACTCTCCTTATGAAATCATCTTTGGTCAAAGGGCTGTTCTTCCTCTTGATCTTGAAATGGAGTCTTTCTTGGGAATCTCTTGGGAACAAGTTTCTTCAACTACTGATCTATTAGTTTCCAGATCAAAGCAACTGGAGTGGAGTGAAGATATTTGTAACAAAGCTTATCAGAAGATGATGGAATAAAGAGCAAAATCAGTTCAGTATTGGGAAGATAAACATCTAAATCAAATCAGAGATACTTTAAACCCTGGTGATCTGGTATTGGCTTATAATTGCTCTTTAGAGACTCAGTGGGGAAAACTTTTTTTGAATCATTGGAATGGTCCTTATAGAGTGGTTTGTCAAGTTAGAGGTGGATCTTATGTTTTGGAAGAACTGGATGGTACTAAGTTGGCTAGAAGGTTCTCTGCTGATCAAGTTAAGATATTTTATTGTCGTGGGGGCAATTTGGGTTCAAAGTAAGTCCTCCCAATTGTGCACCACCAGGGTCTTCTGCTGCGTTTTGTTGTAAAAACTCTACTTTATGCCACATACGTGAGCACCTGGGACACCTTTTCTTTTATCTTCTCCACATTTAGGCTCTTTTGGATGGATCAAGATGGGTTTCAACATTTTTTTTACTTAGAGGATCAAGAAACGGCCAATTATTTTCTTTTTTTCTTTTTCATGTTTTCAAAATTTTAATGCAGACTAGGGACAGTCTGTAAGTTGGGGAGAGATGTGGTGAACCATTTGGGACACCTTGGGAAAAGAATTCAAAAATTTAAAAAAAATGTTTTATACATATTTTTTTTCATACCTTAAATCAAAAAAAAAAATTTGAACTTAGAAAAAATTTGGATCCTTCACTCCAACCCTTCCTGTCCTAGTGATGTAGCTCCTCCTCTTCCTTCCATTGCTCCCACTTCCCTCCTACCCTGGGTTCAGTCCCCCCTCCTTGTGCTCAGGCCTCTCTTGCTAACTTTTGGCCATGCGCAACTCATCACATTGCTCCTCCTCATCCTCATTGCATTGCTCCTCCTCATCCTCATCGCATTGCTCCTCCTCATCCTCATTGCATTGCTCCTCCTCATCCTCATCACTCGCATCCTTGATTGCTTCCTCACTTTCATTGCGACCATTGGTTGTTCATCATGATCCTCCCCATCGCTTGGCCATGCGCAAATCATCACCTTTCCTCTCATCATCAATTCATTCATCATTGGGATCACCCTCTCCTCCTAGATTGGACAATTGGCAGCAACCATCCTCCTTTTTTCATTTGTTGTTCTCTTTCTTTTTTTTTCTCTCTCTTGCTGTTGTTTCTTCTTTTCATTTGATTTTTTGTTTTGTTTCTTTTTTTGGTTCTTACTCTCTTTTTCAATTGTTTGCTCACTGCCCTTTTTTTTATTTTTCTCTCATTTTTTATTATTATTTTTTATTATTATTTTGTATTATTATTTTTAATTATTATTTTTTATTATTATTTATTATTATTATTTTTTATTATCATTTTTTATTATTATTTTTTATTATTATTTTTTATTATTATTTTTTATTATTATTTTTTATTATTATTTTTTATTATTATTTTTTATTGTTATTTTCTTTTATTTTACGGTTTCTTTCTTTCTCACCCCCCTCCAGATTTGGATGGGAGGGGGTGTTGCGTTGTTACTAGGTGTGCAAACGTCCGCATGGACGTTTGCAAGCAACAGGCTGGGGTGAGAATCTCTCACCCCAGTCTGGAAGATTGGCAGAAGGGAACCGGGCCTCCCCAAGCTTTAGCCTCATCATTGTAAAAAAAAAAAAAATTCCGCTTTCATTTGTGTTATCCAATTGTAAATAGTTACAGGGCTCTCTAGCCTATAAAAGGAGGGGATCTCCCCTGCTTTTTTCCATCATCAATTCTTCCCACTAATGAGAATTATGAGCTTCTGATCCAAGAGCTCCTTCCTCTGTGAAATTTATCACTTATCCGGATATATCTTTTGATTATCCCTTGATCCTTATCCCTTACCCTTGACCTTTTTTTAAGTCTGAAACTCTGATCTTCCCTTCTGTGGCCCTGTTCCTTATCACCAGCCATAGCCTTTATGGTTGAAGAAGAATTCATTAAATTCAATTCTTGAGTGTGTTATACCACTCTTGATCCCTTTTTCTGACCATTATTTGGTCTTGATCATTCATTTGATTGTCTTTCTGGACCAGTCACGTTTGACTAAGAGGTTTTATTAAGTTTAAAACTGGAGTGTTAAACCTCCCTTTAATTATTAAAGTTGCATTCTGCCACACTATTCTTGAATCCTTGAGAAGTGTTGGGTCACTCTTAGTCCAAAATTGTTACTTTTTGTTTCAGTGATCCATAAAAATATTGCATTGTCTTGTGCAGCCACCCAACGTTATCTGGTACCCTTCAAGCGCTTGATTTCAGAGAGTTGGGCAGGTTCATTGAGAACCTGGAGGTTGATTGGGTTTGATTTGATCACTCCCAAGCACCTGCTGACAACCAGAGTTATTAGCCTGTGGGTTCTGTTACTTACAACTGCTTTGTTTTATTGGACTCTGAGCAAACTTTAACTTATTTTGTTCAAAGTCTTTCTCCTCATCATCTTGGTTCAGGTAGTGCTGCTTCCCCCCTCAGCTATTGTTGCTATTGACTTATCCCTATCCCATTTGATTCCTCATTCAAAAAGTTTACTGGACCTTGATCCTGGTTACATTTAAATATTTTTGTAACACTCAGGAGGGCAGTCTAAAAAAGCACCTATCCCCTCCACAGAACTGCCAACTCCCTGCGCCGTTTGGAGTCTTACATTGGGGTGAGGATCAAGAGGGATTCAATTCAATGTATAAAAGTTTGAGGGTCATAAGCCCTATTCTTGCCACATCTCTGTATGTTTGTCAAATCATCTACTCCCATCCACATAATTTGATTGGGGTCAGGATCAAGAAGGGATTCAACTAATTGTATAAAATTTTGAGGTATTTGAGAGAACAATTGGTGGTGCAGAAAAAGGGTGGGTGTGGAAGTAAAAATGGTTCCAATGCAGTGTTGCATTGTATAGATTCAAAAAAAATCATTATTTGTGTTATAATAAAGGTGGAAAATCAACAAACATTGAAAACAAATACCGGCTGATGATTGTAACAAACAAAAAAACAAAAAAATATGGTTTTTCATGTGATGATCATCCTTGACACATGATGGGATGAAAAGAAAAAAAATCAAGTACCTTGTGTTGATCCTAACAAAAATGATGAAAAGCCAAAAAAAAAGGCCATGATTCACCCACACATACATACATACTGAACAATCAACCCCCCAAAAAAGGGAAAAAAACTCACTCAAGAAGGAATTGAGTATCAGTGGTATAAAAATCAAGACAAAACAAAACCTACAAAATTAAAAAAAACCAAAAACAAACAGGAAATCAGCCACATGAATCACAGCAATAAATTTGTGTTTGATTGGCAAATCAATTGCTAATTGATTTTTTGCAATTGATAAAGCAATCAATGGCAATTAAATTGCTTGATTGATGGCAAATAAAACACAAATTGATCAAGTGATTGATCAAAAATAAATTTCCCAATAAATTTTTCATCAATCAAGCAATCAATTTGCAATCACTAGGGTGTATCAAAGTTAGTAAAACCACCATTAGAAACCCGCCATTTTTTTTACCAAACCCACCATTTTTAATTGCGGGTTTCTGAAATACACATACCCTCTAACTGGTGTATTTCAAAATGGTGGTTTTCATGAAAATGGTGGGTTTCAAACATAAAACCCGCCATTATCATCCATCCACCATCCATCACATGCAAAGCACCCATCCACACCTCCACCTCAGAAAATCCATAACAATCCCATCTCCATTGCATCACACACATCACATCTCCATCACATCACACACATCCAATCACATGCAAAACACCCTTCCACACCTACACCTCCTTCTCACCCTCAAGCCTTGGAGATCTTCTACAAAGCCAGAAAATTGATCTTTTCAGTCACCCACAAGTGGAACCCAGTCACCCCCTACACCACGCTCCTCCTCCTCCTCTCCCAGTCATTTGACTCCACCACTCACCCTCCTCCTCCTCACCACTCATTGGACTCAACCACTAACCACCAACAACAGGCTCACAACACCCACCAACCAAACATCACTTTCTCCATCTCCAGGTCAGTATCCTTATCTCAACTCCCTTTTTGATTTCCTTGCTAACACCCCCCCTTTCCTCTCCCATCTTTGTTTCCAGCCCACCCCTGTATTCCCTGCCCCCTCCCTCTCAATCCACCCCCCCCCCTTGTTGCACTTTTGCTAACAATTCTGCCCTTGCTTCCTCCCTCGCCCCCCCCCCCCTTTGACCAACCAACAGGCTGATTGACCGCCCCCCCCTTTGACCAACCAAAATGCCAATCAACCGCCCCCCCCCCTTTGACCAACCAACAGGCCAATTTACCGGCCCCCCCCCCTTTGACCAACCAACGGGTCAATTGACCGGCCCCCCCCCCCTTTGATCAATCAGGGGGCAGATTGACTGGCCCCTCCCCCTTTGACCAATTGATGGGCCAATCAACCGCCCCTCCCCCCTTTGACCAATCAATGGGCCAATTGACTGCCCACCCCTTTGACCAATTAATGGGCCAATCAACCAGCCCCCCCTTTGACCAATTGATGGGCCAATTGACTGCCCCCCCCCCCTTTGATTGATCAGGGGGCTGATTGACCGGCACCCCCCCCCCCTTTGACCAATCAATGGGCAAATTGACTGGCCCCCCCCTTTGCCCAATTGACCGCCCCCCCCCTTTGATCAATCAGGGGGCCAATTGACCACCCCCCCCTTTGAGCAATCAACCGCCCCCCCCCCTTGATTGATTAGGGGGCCAATTGACGCCCCCCCCTTTGACCCATTGATGGGAAATTGAATTTTTGATGAAAGATTTGAATTGAGAACAATTTATTTTGAAGTCTTGGATTTTTGAGTTGTTTTTATTGATAAGTGGTTTGTGGTGTGGTGATGAGTGGTGTGGTGTGTAGTGGACTTTTGTAGTGTGGTATTATATGATGAGGCTCAGAGTTTGGACAGGCATGTTGGCTCATCTGGCAATGACACACTTAGCTTAGTGGTTAAAGCATCACTCATTGATGTTGAGTTCATGGGTTCAAATCCCATAGTGTGCAAAATTTTGTATTGTAGATCTGCCACTACCCTCAAAATGTTATACAAAACATTAAATTCCTTGTTGATCCTCACCCCAATCAAAGTATACCTTTGGTCTCAATCATGAATCAATTGAGCAATTGATTGGCAATTTGTTGCTGGATTTATTTTCAATCAATCAAAAAATCTCAAAATTTTATACAAAAAATTGAATTCCTTGTTGATCCTTACCCCAATCAAATTATATGGTTGGGAGGGAACAAGATGGGAGGATACAACTTGAAAAACATATAGATACTTTGACTTGCCAATCCATTGCCAATTGATCTCTCAATCAATCTCCAATCAATCTCTCAATCAATCATGAATTGATTGATAAATTTATTGGTAATTGATTTCTGGATCAATAACCATTAAGCCTGGAGGATGGAGGTTGGCCAAA
Organism: Puccinia polysora; assembly: GCA_025617555.3. NCBI lineage: Eukaryota > Fungi > Basidiomycota > Pucciniomycetes > Pucciniales > Pucciniaceae > Puccinia > Puccinia polysora. The sequence continues at coordinate 35,348,402 of CM062616.1, read as the reverse complement.
TTGTATTTCATTTTTGGATCCAAAGCAAGCATTGTAGTTGGATGGAATTTGGAGCTAGTTTACCAGGATGATGTGATCAGATCTCTTGAACTTACTTGAGCCTTTGGAAGCTGATCGGGGAGGATTGTTGGATGTTGAGTTCCTGGGGGATTTTTGCTTTGGTTGAGTGGACTTGCGGGGGGAGTGTTGCTGAGGGGCCATTTAAAAAGAGTAAGTGGGATGAAGTGATGAAGCAATAAATAAATGACAGTTAGGATGTGATGAAAGGGGGGATGAAGTGATGAAGCAATGAAGCAAAGAGAGGATGGATGTGATGAAAGCAATAAAGTGATGACAGTGATAAAGCAAGGTAAGAGTGATGAAGTGATGAAGCACAATGAAGCAATGAGAGTGATGAAGTGATGAGGATAGCAATGAAGCGATTAGAGTGATGAAGTGATGAGGATAGAAATGAAGCAATGAGAGTGATGAAGTGATGAGGATAGCAATTAAGCAATGAGAGTGATTAATTGATGAGGATAGTGATGAAGCAATGAGAGTGATGAAGTGTTCCAATAAGGTTGGAGGATGAAAACAGGGGTGATGATGTGGAATGATACGTGGTTGAGCTACTGAAGGCCTTTATATACTTTATTTGAAAAAACCCATTTATTTTCAGGTAAATTTGACACATCTGATGTGAAATAAGTGTTTTTTTTTATTTTTAATGGCGGGTTTGAAATGGCAGATTTGGGTTGAAAACCGCCATTAAAAAATGGCAGGTTTGCTTAACTTTTATACGCCCTAATAAATAAATAAATTTTCAATCAATCAATAAATCAATTTGCAATTGATCGAGAAATTTATTTGAAATCAATCATGTGATCAATTTGTGATTTATTAAGCAATTGATTAAAAGGGGAAGGTGGAGATGGACACTGTTTTGAGGGTGAATGAGTGGGTGGGTGGGTGGGGGTGGGATTGGGGAGTTGGAGGTAGATGCTGAGTGGGTGAGGTTGGTAAGGTGGAGGTTTTGGGGGAGTGGGCAAGGTTTGGAAGGTGGGGGTGGTGAGTGAGGTGGTTTGGTGAGGAGGGTGGGTTTGGTAATGCTGAGGAAGTAGTGGACCAGTGAGTGAGTGTGGTGAGATGGATGGGTTGTAGTGATGAGGTGGAGGGGAGGGGTGGGTAGTTTGGTGAGTGGTGAGGTATGAGGTGGAAGGTAATGAAGTCCAATTTTTTTTTTCTTTTTTTGCCTAAGTCCAACATGATAATAATAATAATAATAATAATAATAATAATAATAATAATAATAATAATAATAATAATAATACTAATAATAATAATAATAATAATAATAATAATAATAATAATAATAATAATAATAATAATAATAATAATAATAATAATAATAATAATAATAATAATAATAATAATAATAATAATAATAATAATAATAATAATAATAATAATAATAATAATAATAATAATAATAATAATAATAATAATAATAATAATAATAATAATAATAATAATAATAATAATAATAATAATAATAATAATAATAATAATAATAATAATAATAATAATAATAATAATAATAATAATAATAATAATAATAATAATAATAATAATAATAATAATAATAATAATAATAATAATAATAATAATAATAATAATAATAATAATAATAATAATAATAATAATAATAATAATAATAATAATAATAATAATAATAATAATAATAATAATAATAATAATAATAATAATAATAATAATAATAATAATAATAATAATAATAATAATAATAATAATAATAATAATAATAATAATAATAATAATAATAATAATAATAATAATAATAATAATAATAATAATAATAATAATAATAATAATAATAATAATAATAATAATAATAATAATAATAATAATAATAATAATAATAATAATAATAATAATAATAATAATAATAATAATAATAATAATAATAATAATAATAATAATAATAATAATAATAATAATAATAATAATAATAATAATAATAATAATAATAATAATAATAATAATAATAATAATAATAATAATAATAATAATAATAATAATAATAATAATAATAATAATAATAATAATAATAATAATAATAATAATAATAATAATAATAATAATAATAATAATAATAATAATAATAATAATAATAATAATAATAATAATAATAATAATAATAATAATAATAATAATAATAATAATAATAATAATAATAATAATAATAATAATAATAATAATAATAATAATAATAATAATAATAATAATAATAATAATAATAATAATAATAATAATAATAATAATAATAATAATAATAATAATAATAATAATAATAATAATAATAATAATAATAATAATAATAATAATAATAATAATAATAATAATAATAATAATAATAATAATAATAATAATAATAATAATAATAATAATAATAATAATAATAATAATAATAATAATAATAATAATAATAATAATAATAATAATAATAATAATAATAATAATAATAATAATAATAATAATAATAATAATAATAATAATAATAATAATAATAATAATAATAATAATAATAATAATAATACTAAAACCATGATCCAGCCTAGGATTCTTTTTTAAACAAAAAAATACTGTGATGGGATTTTTTAACCATTTAAAAACCAAATTTTAATCATCAAAGTGAGCACGTTTGAGGTGTAGAATCCACTCTCTCATGGCAGAAGGTGAAAGAAAAGATGAGATGGGGATGAATTGAGGAGTATTGGGAATATTTTATTCAAATATTTTGTCCCATTCATCTTGGATGTTGGCCAAAAGGTTGTGAAGTTTGATTGGACATGTTGAGAAAGACGATTATTTGATGTGGGGTGATGAGATGATGATGGGATTTTTGTGAAGCAATGGAGATGAGATGTGTGTTAAGCAAGGTAGATGGAATTGGTATGGATTTGAAAATGGGGAGGTGTGGATGGGTGTTTTGCATGAATCGGGTGTTGGATGGATTTTATGTTTGAAATCCACCATTTCCATGAAACACACCATGTTATAATTATGGCCAGCAATTAGCTTAGGCAAATGAGCAGTATTTAAAGCAAAAGTAATGCTGGACACCTTGTGTCAATAATTGCTGATGGGCTCTCACAATGGGGCTATACGTTGGATGATATTGGTGATGAATTTGATTGGATGATGAATGGATGAAGGAAAACAGCAGGGAGAAGAGCTCCTTAAGTACAAAAGATTGGCCTCTTGTGAGCCCATGATACAACAAGCCAAAAGGCAAATTTTCCGCCACAAAAGAGCTCTACAGGCTCTACAGGCCTTGTTACTTGGTTTGGGCTACATCAGCCCACATGGCATCAGTCCCTGTACCCTTACAACCAGCCTATTCCCATTATTTCTGGTATTTCCACCTCAATGGGGCTGAACCAGCCCCTTAACTGTTCAAAACCCTGGCTGGTTGTCTATTAAAACTAGCCTGTTACCTCACATGCTGGCTGGTTGCCTCATGCAACCAGCCCCTGGCCATAAAAATGGCCAGGAGGGACCCAGGACACACCTGGGTCCAGTCTCAGACACACTTGGGGGGGGGGTGACCAGCGGACATGCTGTCCCCCCCTCTTTCTCACAGATCCCTGGAGGGGGCGGTCAAATCCCCCTACCAGGGGCCCTGGGGGCTGATACCCCCAGGGCGTTGTCATGCTAGGTGGGCTGGGGGGGTGGTCAGGTCCCCTCCAGCCCGTTTCTCCTCCCCCTTGGTAAAGGGGGGGGGAGGGGGGGGAGAGAGCACCCCTTTGGTGGTGGTGGGGGGGGGGGGGGTGGTGGTGGTCAATTACCCCTCACCGCCGGTCGCCTCAATGCGACCGGCCTAGTTGCCACTTTTGGTGGGGGGGTAATCAAGTCCCCCCCACCATGACCGGTTGCTCCTTGCAACCGGTGTGGTGCTCTTTTATAGACGCAAGCCGGTAAAGGGCTGCGGGCGGCGCGCTCAGCAATAGCGGCGGGCTCAGCAGTGGCGGCATGCTCAGCAATGGGTAGGGACTTGCCGCAGCTAGCCGCGCTGCGGGCTCAGCACCTGGAGACAGGAGATGGACGGATTGCGCAGATTGCGGACCAGACGGATTGCGCAGATCGGAAAGCTTGCGCGGATTGGAAGGCTTGGGAAGATCAGACGGATTGCGCGGATTGGAAGGCTTGCGCGGATTGGACGGCTTGCGCAGATCAAGCGGATTGCGCATTGCAAGATGCGCGGATTGGATCACGCGGGTACGCCCCGGATACCTGGAACGGGTTGTTGGGCGGACACATCATCAGAAGGACAAACCAGCGGGCAACACAGACGGGGCATGGGGCAGGGGAGGTGGAGCATGGGTTACGGGATGGGGGACGGAGGGATAGGGTTTGGCTAGGGTTCTGTGGCTTAGGGGTTGTATTCCATCATTCTTGCTTACTTGCGGTTGTAGTTAGGACTTAAATACTTCACTCTCAACTCCGGGTTGTAAGGGAGATCATCACATCAGATTGGATTGGATTGGAAAGGAAGGAACCCATCTTATTATCACTCTATCACTCTCTCTTGACTGGCTGCATCCAATCTCCTTACAGATGCTTCAATCAATAACTTCTGGACTTGAGGACAACTTAAGAGGTGTAGCCCACCTTCAGTTTCCACACCGGTCGCTGGCTGGTTTCATCCAGCCAGCCCTCCCCCTCCTCCTTGCAATGGCAAGCAAGGGGAGGGGGAGGAGCTGGGGCTTCCAGCCCCGCGGCCGCCACCCAGTGCGGCAGCCGCAACCGGGGTGGGGGGGCTCCATTTTGAGTCCCCCTGCCCCCTACAATGGCCCCGCGCGGGCGGTTGGGCCCCATAAACGGGCCGTAAGCAAAAAAAGAGGCTTAAAGCGGGCTGCAACATGGGCAGAAGCCCCAACTGGGCTGCAACACAGGCAGCGGCCTCAATGGGTTGCCCCAAGCCCAAAAACTAAGTTAACCATACTTTGGAGGGCCATCCCGTCTGGCCAAGTATGTCCAAAATAAACCTTGGGCCCAATTATGCCCATACAAGCCCATCCAGCTGTATTTGCCCATATAACTCACCAAGCCTGTTAGGGCCCGTGTACCAATAGGTGTGTTTCACACGTTTTGAGGCCAGTTTCCCCAAATAAGTGACATCCACACAGGCCCGTATGGTCCGTGTGAGTGTCCAATGGGCCGGAGAGGCCCATACGTGCATCCCATTTGTATTACACTTATACGTAGCACAGGCGTAAGTGCATACGTATTTTAACACATTCCCTTAATCCAAAAGGGGTGTCATCCGCATGTTAGTCACAGAGCCTTGATGCTTGTTCCTATCCAAGGCCTGAGTCAAAATATCAGCAATTATTGCTCCAGTGGGCATGAACCTCAACACAATCTCCTTGCAGTTAACTGCATTGCAAATATAGTTATAGTGAATCTGTCAAGCTAAGAAGAATACAAAACCACTTGTTGATTCCCTAGTGTTACCATCTGCCCAACTTGCATCAGAATAACCAACCAAATCAAATTTTGCTGAATTTTTAAACAACAGTCCCAGACTGTGTGTTCCTTTAAGATACCTCATAACTCTCTTAAACGCTGACCAATGCCTCATGCTTGGCTTCTCTAAGTGTTGCAACAAGACACCAATTGCAAAGGCAATATCAGGCCTTGTACACTGCCCCAAATAATTAAGCAATCCAAAAGCTGACCTGTAGTCATTACAAGATTGAACAAACTCCAGATACTCATCATCTGTAGACTTCTCCAAACAAATGTTTGACTGCATGGGAGTACCAAACTCCTTTGCATCCTCTAAGCCATATTGCTTAAGAAGTGCTTCCACTTAATGGCTCTGGTCTAAATTAATACAATTCTTGCTCTTACTGACTTTCATCCCTAGCACCAGTTGCGCCAGACCAAGATCTTTTATCTTGAATTCCTTTTTGAGTGTCTCCATGACTCTCTCTTTACCATTTCCAATAATGATAATGTCATCAACCCATACAAACAAAATTGCATCCTTTCTTACAAAAAGACAAGGGTTGGCCTCAGAAGTCTTGAAACCAATCTGTATCAGTTTCTCACTCATGGTATTATACCACAACCTAGCTGCTTGCTTCAATCCATAAAGGGATCTACACAGCTTGAGGACATATTCCCCTTTATCTGCTGAAAGAAAACTTCTAACACAGATTTTCTTCATGGTTTCTGGTTTAGTCTCTACTAACCATTCATGAAAACCATCAGGGATTGACATATAAACAGTCTCCTCCTCTCCAAGTTTTGCATTCAAGTATGCTGTTACAAAATCAGCTTGTCTGATTTCTTCACCCAACTCCACTGCCAGAGCAATGATTTACCTGAAGGTGGACAGCCTTCCAGTTGGTGAGAAAGTTTCTTGGTAATTGATACCCTCTCTCTGCTTGAAGCCCTGTGCAACGCATCTAGCTTTGAATCTTTCTAAAACTCCATTTGTGTCAAACTTCTTGTTTAACACCAATCTAGACCCCACAATGGTCTTTCCTTTTGGAACAGAATCCCGCTTAAACACTTCAAAGACACTATTATTTTCTAGAGAATCAAATTCCTCAAAAATAGCACTCTTCAAGTTGGCTCTCTCATCAGAATTCATAGCTTGGCCAAAGCCATTTGGGTTAACCCTGTTACCCATTTCTGAACTCAACTCCAGGACTTCATTGAGCATATACTGTTCCAGAAATGTATCTTCCTCATATCCTGCGGCAGCATAATGGGACTTCCATTCACCGTACCTATCAACTGGTACTGTAACCCTACCACTCCTTCTAAATGGAGGTGGAGGCTCATCAGGTTCTGAATTAACAGACTCCCCTGAAGCAGGCACTGAACCCTCTGGCGGCACGTCTGCCATCTCTTCATCTTCTGGAACCACATTTCCCGCAGCCTTTGCTGGTGAAATAGGTACTAATTCTATTTCTTGCTGTGACTTATTCACAATAACATCTTCACTCCTATTGAGTGGAAAGGTACTTTCATCAAATTTTACATCCCTACTATGGATAACCTTTCTTGTCCCTGGACAATAGATCCTATAAAATTTGCTTATTAAATCATAGCCTACAAGTGCCCCTGTTCTGGCTCTAGGGTCTAATTTTCCAACCATCTGGTTATGGTGGACACTATAATACACCAAGCAACCAATTTTTCTTAGGTGTGATTTTTTGGGGTACAACTTCCAAAACTGATAATGAGGACTCTTCCCATTAACACTTACAATGTTGTGCAACAGACAGACTGTACACATCAACTCAGCCCATAAGAACTTTGGTAGACCAGATTGAGACATAATAGTTCTGACTTTGTCCAGTAAAGTCCTATTCATTCTCTCAACTATTCCATTATTTTGTGGATTACTTGAAGTAGTGACTATATGAATGATACCATAATCTTTCAATAACCTCTCAAACTCTTTACTCACAAATTAACCACCTCCATTGGTGATAACCCTCTTGATCTCCTTCATTAGACCACCTTGTTTCCAGACTTTGAAGATTACAGAAACCTCCTCTGTGGTCTGATCCTTAGATTGAATTGGTTTAACCCAAACATAATTAGTTGCAGTATCAACTAAATTGATGAAGTATCTTGCCCCACCAAGGGACTCTGGTGTGAATGGCCCTGCCAAATCAATGGAAACTTCCTCTCTAGGAAAATAAGTGCAATTTCTACTCTTTGAGAACACATTTCTAGTATTAGCCCCCAAGGTAAAACTCTCACAGTTTCTGTCCTTTACCTTATGGCCACTTCTATTGTGAGCAAAAGTGCTCAAAGCTGAGATTTTGAACAAGCTTGCACACAAAAGCTTGTTCCAAACCTGTCCACTAATAAAAGTTCTCCCATTCATATCAGTAACAAACTTATCTTCTTTAAGATAACAAATCTGGAAACCTTTTTTCCACAACACTCCAAGGGACACAAGGTTATAAGGCAACTCTGGTACATAGAACACTTTCTCAAAAGAAATTTTGAAACCCAAGTGATTTGCAAGAATAACTTTTCCAATTCCTTTAATCTGAATTTTTCTGCCTTTCTGACCAATATTTACAACTCCATCATAATCACTAAGATTTGAAAATAGATTTGGTTCAAAGAACATGTGATCTGTACAGCCAGAATCAATCAAAACAAGAACATCCTCCTTCAATCCTCCTAATAGGAAAGAAGCTTTATCAGTCACTGATAAGTTCTCATCTTTAAGGTTTAGATTACTCACTTTGTAATCAATCAAGTCCATTTCTTGATCCTCATCAATTTTGGCCTTTTTGTTGGAACCTTCTTCCCCAACAACCATTTCCATTGAACCATCAAACGCCACCATTGCAATGTTTTCAGTAGTGAGATTGACCTCCTTGTCATTCTCTTTGGACTTCTTCCTCTTCTTGGCCTCCTTGCAATCCTTAGAATAATGCCCCTTATTCTGAAAATTGTATAATAAGACCTTGGACAGATTCTTTTTTGCCTTCTTGCAAGATTTTCCAGTCTTTCCAACAAGGGCTGTTCCAGAACCCCCCTTCATCTTGAACTGAAGATCATCCTTTTCAATACTTTTCAGCACATTGTCAGCCTCTTGGATGCCAAGACCCTTGCTATCCTTTAGCTATCAGAGGTGATAGAATAAATAATAAATATATTATTTAATAAATGAAGCAAAAATCCGTAAAATATTTGGATTAAGCTTATTGCAAGGTTAAGTGGTTTGGTTATGGTTTATTGTTTTAAATCAATATGAATAAATTGATTATTAAATATTTTTATAGAGGGGCCACAATTATATTGGGGATCTTTAAAACCTCTCTTCAGGGATTTCAGTATGAAAACACATAGTCCTGTTTACTTTGGGCTCTTTAGTTTAAAGAATATTTTACCCAAAGATAATATGTATATAACTACACAGTGGAGTGGCAGGGCCTTGTAGCCAAGCTTCCACAATGGAGAAAGTATAATAAAACTCACTGGTATATTATTAAATCCTTTGGGTATCTATTTGAGACGTGCACTGATGGGTTGAACCTGTATGCTGGGGTTATAAGGTTGTTCAGCAGTTTTAATTGATAAAAAGAGGTTGAGGACGGATATTATTGATCAGACCTTGCCATAAATCACTTACTTATCTCTTATAAGTACTTGATTACCTTGGCACGGTGTCTGGATATAAATATAACTGGGTCTCTGCCCATCAATATCCTCAAAAGAGCTCTTTATTTATAGCTTTTGGAGTCCCAACATTGTCCTTCTGAGGGGTACAGGGTCTCAAAGGGACGGACACTAAGGCTAGCAGAGTAACCAGGGGTAGCCTGTCATGTGTTCTTGGTGCTATAGCACGGGTAGCATCTAATTCCTCAGGGTATGGGAGTTATTCTACTTTATAATAGACATTAGGACGTGTGAATGACACTAATCTGTCCTATTTATGTATTATTTAATTAATTATCCTTAGTAAATGTTCCCATTAATTTAATAATTACATAAATAGAAATTTCTACGGAAATCCTGATGTCAGGTGAGTTCTCATTATGTATTATATAATTGGAGTAAAAGTCATAATATTGATTTTACTCCTTATTTTCGAGTTCCAGTTGATTTACTAAGATAATTACTTAAAAATATAAGTCATGGGAATTCATGTAATATTTTTACATCATTAGTTTTCTTAGTATGTCAAAAAGATATTGATGTCTAGAAATTCTCATAAAAGTATATTAATTATTTTAATATATTTTTGGAAGTTGTCATTGTCTTATTTTCGACATTCTTGGTACTTTGAATTATATTAAATAAAAAATACGTATAAGGATTATTTAAGTATTTTTATATAATATTATGTATTTTTAGACTATCTACTATCCACAGGAACATTTATTACATATGTAGAATGTTCCCATGTGGGTTGTAGCATGTTTACGCGGTACCTGAGCCTCTCAGGCCGCCTGTCACTCTGTCAACCCGTAGTCCCACAGCTGCGTACTTGTCAGAGGCCCGGGGCTGCGTACACAACCTTGACGGAGTGACAGGGCTGTATCTCAGCCGCGCCCGGATGCATTGGCTGCCGCGGCTGCGTGCGGGCATTGTGACAAAACACATTTCCGTCCGCAACTCCTAAAATATACACAACACCTAAATTCTGACTGAATTTTAGGGGTGAAGCCTACACCTGACAATGTGTGTGAAATATTGAATTGACCAAAAACTCAATAGTGGAGCTGTAGTATTTTGGTCTTTCTTTCTTTAATTATTTAAAAATATAAGGAGTTGGATTTCAAGGGTGGGGTCAGTGAGTGACCCTACCTAATTTTGGGTGGAGAATCCATTTCTGTAATATTATTTTTTGGTTTTTCTACTCCTTCTTAGGTTAATTATATTATTTTTATTTTTATGTTATCTTTGTTACTTTTGCAGCTTGCTCTGCAATAGTAGCAAGCTGACACACATCCTCCTCCCCAGGAAGAGGATCCAATTGAGAAATAATTCTGACTAAAGAATCAAACTCCTTTGGTAGCTTCTGAAGGATTAAGAGTGAAAAACACTCAGGATCCATTTTAAGTCCTGATGACTTAACCTTGGCTATGCTAGACCTAGCCTCTGCAACAAACTTTTTACAATTCAAATATTGTAACTTGAACAGTTTATTAAAATCTATACCCTTCTGGTGAACAGAGTCACAAGCATACTTGGACTTAAGAAACTTCCAAAGGATGCTTCCCCTCCTTCTCTCATCTTCCCTAAGAGTTTCAGCAACCCATGTCACATGATTCTCATCAAGATGCCTAAGGATGAGATGATAAGACTTTTTCTCCACTTCTGAACTGATCAAAGTGTCATCTGCATCCATTATCTCCCCAAAATAGATGTTATCCAGCTCACTATCCATAAGGAAAGCCCAAGCATTATAATTCTGAGTGTTCAGAACTATCTTGGTGGAGCTAACATCAGGGATATAGGACATCTTGTTGAGATTCTCAGCCTCAATCCCGTCAGGCGCGCATGGGTTGCTCTTCTCTCCCCCGGTTTTCCGGGTAGGCACTCCCAGCTATTCATACCACTCACGCACCAGAGACTCAGGGAGGGGGAGCAGGGGAGCGGTCAACACTCTCTGCCGGCCCTCAGAACATAATACCTTTTGTACTTCTTCATCTTCATCCTCATTTCTATTCCATTGTCTTATTTTCTTCAGTCTCCTCTTCTTTCTGTCTCAACCTATCACTCCAACTCAACCTCAACTTACCTCCAACTCGACTTCAACTTGACGCTGTGAATGCCTGGTGAGATTCATACCTCACTGACTTCTCAACAAACTCAACTAAGACACACCTTTGCTGAACACACAGCTGGCCCAATTCAACCACAAACTAATTCTCTCCAGACAAACCATTGTCTCAATCTCAACCAACTGGCCTGCTCAACATCCTCAGCCATGTCTGGCTTCCTATGGTCTACGCTTCCTGTTTGTTTCAGTTCTTGTGCTTCATCTCAGTTTGGCTGTTCTTTTTTCTTACTGTCTGCCATCTTGTCTTGACTCTAGCTCTTAGTTCTGTGATCAATCAAACCTCCTATTTCTCTTCACGGTTAAAAGCCAAAAGGAACTCTCATCAAACTTCACCAATCACCAACTCAAAGACTAAGAGAGGAACATACCTAACCGGGCACAATGGACGTCTTTAATCAAACCATGCTCAAGACCGCTCTCAAAACAATTTGACTCCTCGGAGACAAAAATTACGGGATCTGGAGAGACAAGATGGATGCCTTTCTGGACGTTAGGGGATGCGCCGACATTATCAACGACAAGAAATCAGTCTTAGACGCCTCCATTAATGAAAAACTGAAGCTTCTCCTCATATCAAAGCTTGATTCCACTGCCCATGAGGATATCATCACGGCCAGAAACAGGAACTCAGCTAAACTCCTGTGGAAGGCCATTATTCACAAATTTGCCTTGTCTCAAGCTTCAAATTGTGCTTGGGTCTTCAACACCTTTCTGTAACTTTCATTCAATCCCAATGAAATTGTCAACTTCATCACTCAAGTCAAAGTTAGTCTAAAAAAGATGGCTGAGGTTGGAATCAAGCTCCCCAACAACATTTTGGCTTACCTTATTCTCTTCAAATTTCCCACCTCCATGGACAACTTCAAGAGACAGATCATGCACTCCAACAAGGAACTCTCTGTGGAATGCGTGCTGAACCATCTTACGCATCTGAACAACAAATCCATGGCTCAATTTTCCATCTCAAATTCAAAGTCAAAGGGCTACGTTGCACTCTTTGGGCAAAAGACCTCATCTCACCGGCAAGCCAACAAGGGTTTGGATCCAAGATGCTGTATTGAAGGATACCATCATCCCAGACAAGAAAAGAATCACTCAGCCAACAACTGCTGGCACCTTCATCCTGAACTAGCTCCTGAGTGGTGGAGAGACAATCAGGAAAAATGGAAAGCAAAGAAGAATTCTCAAAGAGAGAAAGCGGAACCCCCCTCTGCCCACTAGTTGGCACTCCTCAACCTGTGGGTTGAACACGGAGACCCCAACCAAAGATTCCTGCTGGACAGCGGTGCTTCTATTCACATGCTCAACAACAGCCGCTTCTTCAGCGAAATGGAACCTTACAACGGCAATCCAATCAAAACAGGCAAAGAAGGAGCCAGTCTTCCCATCAAAGGAAAAGGGACCGCCACTCTCCACTGGAGGGACCTCACCCTGAAACTCACAAACGCATTCTACGTCCCAGACATGACAATCAATCTCATCAGCGCTAGGGCCTTGAACAGCAAGGGCTGCACAATCAATTCCTAGGACAATTGATTCACGGTTTCCCATGGCGGGAGGCTGGTCCTGAATGGAACGATAAAGGACAACCTCTACAGTCTGCCCACGCCTTGTCATAGCCCCTCCACATCTCTCAAATCTCATGTTTCTACTCTTTCCACCACCCCAGAGGACTCTCTGCTTGAGATCCACAGAAAATTTGGTCATGCTTCCCTAACCAGGCTAGGTCCACTCATTCATCACATTCCAAGCAAAGTCAAACACAATTTTCAATGCTTTGAGTGTGTCAAGAGCAAGATCACAAAAGCATCATTCAATTGCACTTTGACAGGATCCTCCAGGGTCTTTGACAAAATCCACCTGGATCTCATGGGTCCAATACGACCGCCCTCCAAGTCCGGTCACTGTTTCATCCTGACTCTTGTGGAAAATGCCAGTGGATACCTGGCGGCTTTCCCAATGAACTCAAAAGACAAGACGGCCGACATCATCATCAGCCTGCTTGAGAAAGAACACCAATGACGCAGTGTGTATCCCTCAGAGGTCTGTTCAGATGGGGGGACCAAATTTGTCAACGCAAGATTGACGTCCTTCTTTGAAGAAAAACACATCACTCACATCATTTCAGAGCCTTACCATCCCAAACACAACGGACGAGCCAAACAAGCCAACCAGACCATAGCAGAGTCTACAAGAGCCACACTCAAGGATAGTTGCCTACCCTCCACAGTTTGGCACAAAGTTGTCAAGGGCTGCTGCCTTATGCTCAACCACATCCCGGCAAAAGACAATGAATCAACTCCTTGGACAAAAATGCACGGCAAGGTACTACCCTGCAATTATCTCAAACCAATTGGAAACCCGTGCATCTTCCTAATCAACAAGAGGCCAAAAGGGGAAAAGAGGGCACTTTAGTAGGCTTCAACCCACTTCTCCTATGATATTGGGTTCTGAAAAAACATGGTTCTATTGTCTCTTCAAAGCATGTCAATTTCCTTCACTTGCCCAGGCCAAATGCACCTGGAGCTGGACTGAACATTGAAGACAATCCCTGGCTGAACAACTCCAACTCATCTCAACCTCAGGAACAGGGTCCAGAAGCTCCACCCCCTCCTTCAGCTCCGTGGACGGGATATTGCGACCGGGACAATGATTCAGCCAGCTCTGCAGATAAAAACAAATCCAAATTGGAATTGGGGAACCGGTCATCCAACACTTCCAAATCATCAAAACCAGCAGCTCAGTCAAACTTGATACCTGTACAACAACCTTCAGCACCCTCAGGAAAAACTCTAATAGACCGCTCTTGCATTGCTCCTCCACAAAGGTACGGATTCTACCACCACTATGAGCCAAAATTGTACAAAGACACCCAAAGATGCAAGGAACATCTTGAGTGGACTGAGGCAATGGACAAGGAACTGGGATCAATCAAAGATTTACTTGTGTGGGAAGAATACAAAAGTCCAGAGCCCAAGAATGCACTCAAGACAACCTGGATCTACAAAATCAAACAGAACTATCATGGCAACCTGGTGAGATACAAGGCTCAACTGTGTGTGCAAGGCTTCAATCAAATTGAGGGAATTGACTACACAGAAACCTTTGCACCAACGGGGAAGCCCTCCTTGTTACGCTTATTGTTGCTTTTTGCCCTCAGATCTAAGCAGAAAATCCAACAATTCGACATCAAGAGTGCATTCCTACACTTGCCTATCAACAAGGAAGTCATAATTCACACCCCCAAGGGATCAAAAAGGAACTCTCAATTCCTCAAGCTCCAAAAGTCTCTCTACAGCCTCAAGCAAGCACCAAAGAATTGGTATAAGACCCTCACAGCTTGGTTCAAGGATGTGGGATTCAAAGAATTGTTGTGCAATCCATGTCTCTACCTGTCTGATGACGGGAGGCCCCAACTCTTCTTTCATGTGGAAGACTTAATCTTAGTTGGGGACAGCAATGGTTTCAAAAGAAAGTTCTTGGCTTGCTTTGCTGGGTCCACTGCCAAGGACCCAGACACAATACTGGGCATTAAAATAGAGGTCAAAGATCAGGAAATTCTCCTGAGCCAGCCAAATCACATTGCGTATGGACTAAAAGAACTTGGCCTCAAAGACGCAAGGACAAGCAAGTCTCCCCTGACGCAAAACCTGCAACTCAAACCCGCCACGGACAAAGAATTCAAACAGTTCCGGGCTCTGAACGTCAATTACCAAACGGCCATTGGTCTCCTCAACCACATTGCCTGTTACTCCTGGCCAGACGTAAGCTTTGCAGTTTCCAGCCTGTCAAGATTCAACATCAAGCCCGGCCTGCCTCACTGGAACAAGCTAAAGAAGAGCTGGAAGTACCTCAAAGGAACTCCGCACATCAAGCTCCGGTTGAGAGTGGACAATCCCGCCTCTCTGACTGCAGCATACTCTGACCCGTCCTGGGCAGATGATCCCACCACCAGACAATCTCAAACTGGCTACCTCTGCACCATCTATGGATGCGTGGTGTCATGGAATAGAAGCAAACAGAAAAACATCACCTTCAGCTCCACGGACGCGGAGTTCAATGCGTTTGTTGACGCATTTCATGAGGCCACCTGGATTAGGGCTCTGACTTGTGAAATCTTTTCTTCCAAGCTTTCCACAATTACTATTCACACTGAAAACAGCGGGCTGAGGGACAAGCTTGAAAAATTTGGGTCCAACTCAAGAACAAGACACCTTGATCTGAAAACCAAGGGAATGAGAGAAGAATTGAAGTCAGAAAGCATCAGGGTCCAACTCATCAAGTCAGAGGCTATGCCAGCGGACGCTCTCAAAAAAAGCGCAGGTCTTTCCAGCCTAAAGCTCCTTCAGTCTTCTTTCTCCTCCCTCAAGGAACCGTAGCTCACTTCCTTTTCTTGTTGTCATCTCTTCTGTTACTTTCCTTCCTTCTTTCTTTGTGCTTCATGTTTTCTTCTACGGCTCTCTTGCCACCAGCCAACGCCTGCCTCCTCATCCTTGGTCTTCATCTCTCCAGGCACAGGGCGTGTTGAGATTCTCAGCCTCAATCCCATCAGGCTTGCACGGGTTGCTCTTCTCTCCCCCGGTTTTCCGGGTAGGCGCTCCCGGCTATTCATACCACTCACGCACCAGAGACTCAGGGAGGGGGAGCAGGGGAACGGTTGACACTCTCTGCAGGTCCTCAGAACATAACACCTTTTGTACTTCTTCATCGTACTTCTTTGTCTTCAGCCTCATTTCTCTTCCATCATCTTATTTTCTTCCGTCTCCTCTTCTTTCTGTCTCATCCTATCACTCCAACTCAACCTCAACTTACCTCCAACTTGACTTCAACTCGATGCTGTGAATGCCTGGTGAGATTCATACCTCACTGACTGCTCAATGAACTCAACTAAGACACACCTTCACTGAACACACAGCTGGCCCAATCCAACCACAAACTAATTCTCTCCAGACAAACCATTGTCTCAATCTCAACCAACTGGCCTGCTCAACATCCTCAGCCATGTCTGGCTTCCTACAGTCTACGCTTCCTGTTTGTTTCAGTTCTTGTGCTTCATCTCAGTTTGGCTTTTCTTGTTTCTTACTGTCCGCCATCTTGTCTCGACTCTAGCTCTTAGTTCTGTGATCAATCAAACCTCCTATTTCTCTTCACATCTTCTTTGAAAACTTGAGGTCTTTGATGTTTTACAGAGTGAGGTACAAGGGTCTAGATGGCTTGGAAGTAATGATGATTTTGGTACTGATAATGTTTTATAATTATGGCCAGCAATTAGCTTAGGCAAATGAGCAGTATTCAAAGAAAAATAAATGCTGGACACCTTGTGTCAATAATTGCTGATGGGCTCTCACAATGGGGCTATACATTGGATGATATTGGTGATGAATTTTATTGGATGATGAATGGATTATGGAAAACAGCAGGGGAAAAAACTGCTCCTTAAGTACAAAAGATTGGCCTATTGTGAGCCCATGATACAACAATCCAAAAGGAAAATTTTCCGCCCCAAAACAGCTCTACAGGATCTACAGGCCTTGTTACTTGGTTTGGGCTACATCAGCCCACATGGCATCAGTCCCTGTACCCTTACAACCAGCCTATTCTGGTTATTTCTGGTGTTTCCACCTCAATGGGGCTGAACCAGCCCCTTAACTGTTCAAAACCCTGGCCTGTTGTCTATTACAACTGGCCTGTTACCTCACATGCTGGCTGGTTGCCTCATGCAACCTGTACCTGGCCATACAAATGGCCAGGAGGGACCCAGGACACACCTGGGTCCGGTCTCAGACACACTTGGGGGGGGGGGGGTGTGACCAGCGGACATGCTGTCCCCCCCCTCTTTCTCACAGATCCCTGGAGGGGGCAGTCAAATCCCCCTACCAGGGGCCCTGGGGTTTGATACCCCCAGGGCGTTGTCACGCTAGGTGGGCTGGGGGGGTGGTCAGGTCCCCTCCAGCCTGTAACTCCTCCCCCTTGGTAAAGGGGGGGGAGAGCGCCCCTTTGGTGGTGGGTGGGTGGTCAATTCCCCCCCACCGCAGGTTGCCTCGATGCAACCAGCCTAGTTGCCACTTTTTGTGGGGGGGTGATCAAGTCCCCCCCACCATGACCGGTTGCTGGCTGGTTTCATCCAGCCAGCCCTCCCCCTCCTCCTTGAAATGGCAAGCAAGGGGAGGGGAAGGAGCCAGGGCTTCCAGCCCCGCGGCAGCTGCAACGGGCTCAACAGCCGCAACCGGGGTGGGGGGGATCCATTTTGAGTCCCCCTTCCCCCTACAACGGCCCTGCATGGGCCTTGGGCCCCTTAAACGGGCTGTAAGCAAAAACAGCGGCCCCGAGCGGTCCTCAACAGGGGAAGCAGCCCCAACCGGGCTGCAACACGGGTGGTGGCCTCAATGGGCCGCCCCAAGCCCAAAAACTAAGTAAACCATACTTTGGCGGGCCAGCCCGTCTGGCCAAATATTTCCAAAATAAACCTTGGGCCCAACTATGCCAATACAAGCCCATCTGGCTTTATTTGCCCATATACATCACTTGGCCCGTTAGGGCCCATGTACCAATAGGCCTGTTTCACATGTTTTGTGGCCAGTTTCCCCAAATCAGTGACATCCAGACAGGCCCGTATGGTCTGTGTGAGTGTCCAATGGGCCGGAGAGGCCCATATGTGAATCCCATTTGGATTAAACTTATACGTAGCACACACGTAAGTGCATATGTATTTTAACACACCATTTTGAAATATATGGTCTGTAAAGCGTGTTTGGGCGCTGAGCCAAGTTATTCCAAAATTTGCTAAAGCGCGCATGGCGCTTAGCAAAGTAAACTTGGTGCCTGGCAAAGCCTTCTTGGCGCCTTGCCAAGGTTGACTTGGTGCCTGACCAAGGTTGACTTGGCACCTGGCCAAATTGGTCTGGCGCCTGGCAAATTTTATCTTGGCGCCAATCAAAGCTGGTTGCATCGACCCAACAATTGCATGATCATAATTGAAAAAAAAACCACTTGAAGTTGGGGGGAGGGAGGCTGGTCAATTTTGGTGAGACCAGCTTTGATTGGCATCAAGGGGAGCTTGATTAGGCGCCAAGATTTAACCCCTGCAAGCCCAACCTAATCAAACTCCCTGGGCGCCAATCCAAGTCCTGCTAGGCGCATGCCAAGTCAAACTTGGACAGGCACCCAGATTCACTTTACACACCATACCAGTTAGGGGGTATGTGTATTTCATAAAACCACCATTTTTTTTAAAAAAATGGCAGGTTTCTAATGGGGGGTTTGCTAACTCTGATACACCCTTTAAGATAAACACTTAATGAAAAGAAATTCAGGCTATTTTAAATGGCCTAGGTGCCTTCAAAAGTATCCCACACTGCTTTTAAGGGGCTCCCTGCATTGATGGATTTGGTGGATGTGGAGGCTATTAAAAATGAAACAACATGAATTTTTAATGGCTTTGAGGGCTTTTAAATCCATCAAAAACATGATAAATCCATGGTTTTGATCACTTTGGGGGCCATTACAGCTGTTTAAATAGCAGTTATTGAAAGTTTCAATGGCTTTGATGGCCACTTCATACATCAAAGGGGGGCACCACTTTGAAGAAGTTTAGACTGGTTTGAAATAACACATGAACTAAAATTCCATTTAGAAGGGCATGCAGGAAATGCAGGGAATCCCCCCCCCCCCTAAAAAAAAAGAAAAATAGAAAGAGAAAGAAAAAAAAGAAAAAAAACCTGTCAAAGGGGAACAAATTCCCCTGGGTGGGAATTAATTTTTCATTCCTTCCTTGGGTTTGAAATCATGTTCAAAGGGGTGAATTTATTATTAAAGGCTTTGATCAATCAAAAAAAAAAAATCTTAAATTCACACCTTCAATGAATTTTTGCTATTTATTCTGTTTGTTTTGTTTTGTTTTGTTCTTCAATCAAAAAAAAGTCAATTCAAGAGCTTTTGAGGAATTAGTTCATCATTGGCCTTTTTTTTGCCTGATCTCTCAGAAATTTTATACTTGATTTTGAAACCTTTCAAGGTCTGTTACATTAAGAGCATGGTTTTCAAGTGGAGTTAAGTTTCACTCATTCTAAAACAACTCCAACAAGAAAACATAACTCCAGGCCTTTTTAAAATCAAAATTAAAGGGCTTATAGAGAAAAAATTAGACATTAAAAATAAAAATACTAAGAAAAACAAAAAATTATGGTACCTGTGAGTACTTGAAATGAATAAGTAAAACTTGAAAAAATTTGAGTGTTTTCTAATCATTGGAGATTGTTGCTTTCTAGTTTTTTTTTTAAAAAAAAAAAAGAAATGAATGGCATTGTTGGAAGGAGGAAAAAGTTTTTGGTGAGGGAGGATGTGGAGTTCTGGGATTATCAACCTTACCAGGATTTTATTCACATGATGGAGAACAATAAATCCAAGCAATTGAATACTTGTACATGATGATGAGATTTTCTGTTGAAAATTAAATGATGAGAAGGTGCATCAAAACAGTTTGAGATAGAGGCTCTTCTCCATTTTTTTTATTTTCTGTTCCTTGGTATATCCATGATTTTAAAAAATTTATCATTTCATTCTTTTTTGATTCACAAACAAGAACAAAAAGAAAACAGCTGTCATATTCAAAAAAAAATGATGACTTAACAACTTTGGGGATAAACTCATGCCCTCTGGCATTTTTTTTGCAACCAAGGAATTTGTGAAAACATAAATTGGATTGAAAGAAATTAGTTCATACCTTTATTTTGTTTTCAATTTAATTAAGAATTTCTCAACTTTTACAGCTGGTGAGATTTTTGAAAACAAGCTGAAAAATTTGAATCAAAATAAAAATGTTGATGTTCAATTCACAACTCACAGTTGTGTAGGAGTTTTTGGGGGCCCTAAATGGCCCATTTGACGCATAGGGGCCAATACAAGCATCAAATGGGTTGCTCCAAACACACACTGCAGAAACTCCTGTGGGATTATATAAACAATATAGCAAATAGCTTGCTTGCAGTCCTTGAAGGTGAATTTAGTAATACTTCTACTCCTTTAGAGTATTAGTAAGACTAGGGCGGTTTTGAATTGCCTTCCCTTCTAGTACTATAGTAAGTCTGCACAATAATTTTTTTAAATTTATGGCTGGTTTCTTTGAGACTTAAAATAGGTCTCAGATCAGACCTAAATTAATTATTAACTGTTATGGGTATGATTCTGTTGAATAATGGACAAGATGTATTGGATTATTAGCTAGTGATTGATCAGATATATTTGATCTTGACCAATATCCCAATATTAAATTCAAGGGTTTATCAACGGGTTGGTTCAGGAAAGGACCCAAGGATGGGTTTACCCACAGGGGGCCGGGTAGAGGAAAGGTTTTTAGTTTCTTTTTTTTGTGCTTTTTTTTCTTTGTAAGGGTTATTTATTAATTGATAGGTGGTTCTTCTTTGAATTGGTGCTGAATATTTAGGTCACAGAAGAACCTTTATTCAAGAACTTTTTGGGTGGTTTAATTGGACAAAGATGGGTAATAACTTGGTTTCTGATTTCATTTTTGCTTATAATTGGTTCAATAATAATATTTATCTGGGTAGGTACAACAGATGGATGGGCCAAGAGGGCCTGATAGTTGGTTGATGAGTGATGAGTGATGAGATGATGGGTGGCAAGATGGCATGGTGATAAAACTTGGATAGGGAACAGAGGCCCTGCTTAAATAGAAAATTCCTTCCCCCAGGGGTTCTCAAGGCTGCCCCTTTTTCTGGTGAGGAACAGTGAGATACAATTACATGAGAAATTTCTGCTTGTTGGAAAAAGCTTGTGCAGTTACATGAGGCATTTCTTCTGGTTGGGAAAAGCTTTTACAGGGGTTTCATGCATTCACAGCCCTACATAAACTTCTTTGAATTGCAGATAAAATATATTCCTGTGCAGTACTGGTGGTTGGTTTGGTGCTACTTTATTTTACCTACATGTGTTTCTGTGCATTCACTGGTGGTTTGTTTGGTGCTACTTGCTTCTACCTTCATTTATTTCTGTGCATTACTGGCGGTTTGTTTGGTGCCGCATGGTCTTTACTTCCTGAATATATATCTGGGTAGCCTATGGTGGGATTTTACTGGTAGGTTGTTTGTTACTAGATGGTCTTGGCTGCCTACATAAATTGCTGGGTGGTGCTGGGGTTTTTTGGTACTGGTAGTTTTCTTGGTATCACATGCTTCTGACCACATAAATTGCTGTGTGGTGCTAAGGTTGTTTGGTACTACATGGTTCTGGCTGCCTGCATATATTTCTGGGTAGCCCTGTGCTACTTCTACTGGTGGTTTGTTTGTTATCAAATGCTTCTGACTACATAAATTGCTGTGTGGTGCTGAGTTTTTTTGGTACTGGTATTTTTTTTGTATCACATGCTAATGGCTGCATAAATTTCTGTGTGGTTCTGTGGTGGGTTGGTTCTGGTAGTTTTTTTGGTTCTGGTTGAGACTGGTTTCACTCCCTCCTGCCTGTAATGTTCCTGTATACTCCTGCACAGCATTCTGTATGTATATTTGCTTGTTTGTTTGGTTCTGGTTGAGACTGGTTACACTTCCTCCTGCCTATAATGTTCCTCTATACTTCTGAACAGCCTCCTGTATGTATATTTTCTTCCATTCTGGGTGAGTTGACAGGAGCTGAACTAGTTGCACTGCCTCCTGTATCTGTATTTCTGTATCCTGGCTGAGGTGACAGGGTTGGTGTATGGTCCTGGTGTTGAGGGTAAGCTTTTGGTAGTATGTACTTGAGGGTTTCCAAGTTATGTCTTTATGCCTTCCACAGAGCTGTGACACCTGGTTGGGTATGATTTTGCCACAGTTGAAGGTTTCTTGGGCTGTATCTTCTAATCCATGAGGGATAGGGGGGTACTTTGGCTGAGTGACTATAGGTTATTTTTGATTTAGAATCCATTTCTGAGGTTAATTTGAGGGTTTGAGCTGTTTTTATACTATAAAGTTGAGTTTGATGGCTATAGGACAGGATTGGTCTACCACAGCGCAACCCCCAGACATGACTCCAACATGTTGTTCCAAACATGTGTAACCCCTGTAAACAGCATTTTTGGGTTGTGTACCCCTGTACACAACCACTTAGATGTGTGGATGGGGGTACATAACCCCCCAGGGGTTGTGCCAAAATTTTTGAGACCCCCTGGACCACATTTGGTTCCATCAAACCAAATTTTGGATCAACACATACTATGTGGGAATATTGGACCACACCTAGAAATTATAAAGTGAACCCTAAAGTGAAACTGCAAACACAATCATTTACTTTGGCAAAAAAAAATCTTTGAAATTTTGCCTGTCCCACAAAGTAGACTCTCAACCTGCCCGTTGGTTTCAGCCTCCTGGATGCCAAGGTCCTTGCTACCTTTTAGCTACTAGAGGTGATAGAATAAAGAATAAGTATATTATTCAAAAAGATGCAGAAATGATCCATAAATATATGGATAAAGCAAATTCAAGGTGAGGTGGTTTGGTTATTAATGATTGATATTAATAAATAAATAAAAAGAGGGGCCACAATGGTGTATTGGGGATATTTAACACCTCTTCTTCAGGGAATTCACTTGGTAATCCGTGAACCTGGTTACTTCAGAACCTTTAAAAATTATTAAAGGAATTATTTCCCAAATATAATATATATATATAATACATGGTGGAGTGGCAGGTCCTTGTAGCAGAGCTTCCACAACCAAAAAATGATAATAAACTTCCTGGTATTATATTAGTTCCTTTAGGTACCTGTTAGAGACGTGTACTGATGTTTTCAAACCTGTATCTTGGGTTGGAGGTCTTTCAGCAGCATAAATTGATAAGAAAAAGGTTGGTACGGATAATATTAATCATACTCAAGCCATAAATCACTTAATTATCTCTTATAGTTATTTGATCACTTTGGAACAGTTTCTGGATGTATATATAACTGGGTCTTGGGTATCAATAACCTCAAAAGGGATCCTTTATTTATACCTTTTAGGGTTCCACTTCTATCCCTCTAAGGACTATGGTGGCCAAAGGGGATGGGTGCTAAGGCTAGCAGGGTAACCAGTGGTGGTTCATCAAGTTTTCTTGGTGCTATAGCATGGGTAGGATCTAATTCTACAGGGTATGGGAATTATTTTATGTTTTTGATTGAGCTATTCAGTAATTATTTTTCTGAGATATTCACAGATATGTTGGAATGTCTTTATGAAAAGGCTTTCTATGGTCACTTTTGTTTCATAATAATATATAGGCCAATTTTAAATTTGCAACCCCGTGGTTGTGAAGAGGTGCAAAACGCCATTTGCAACCCATCTGAGTTGTGTTGTTATAATATATATGCATTTTTTATTAATTTTTTTTTAATTTTTATCTATTATTTCTTTTTTTGATTTAAATAAAAAAATAAAAAATAAAAAACAAATAAAAAATAAAAAATAAAAAAATAAATCAATTGATTAAATTAAAAATATAAATATAAACAAGAATATGAATAAATGAAATGAGATGAAATAAATAAATAAATAAATAAAAATTAATTAATTAATTAATTAAAATAAAATTTCATATATGTATATATATATATAATGAAATAAATAAAATCCACATTTTTTTCTTTTTTTTTGCCATTCACTACCCAAAATGGGTTGCGTGGCGTGGTTTGTGGCCCAAAATGGGTTTCTAACTGCAATTCACAACCCACCTGAGTTTTTAATGGCCTTTTGAAACTCAAATGGGTTGCAAACTGTGCCATGTGACCCATTTTGGTTAGTGAACAGGGGGTTGAAAGGTCACAAATTTAACATTGACCTAATATATATATTTAGTAATTATAAGCCAGAATAAAAGTCTAGTGAAAATTCTAATGTTACTTTTTTGAAATAAGTAGTAATTACTTATATTAAATAATAAAAAATACATACTCTGTGAAAATATGTAATTTATTTACATATTCATTTCCCTTAGTATTTCACAGTAATTTTGGTACCCTGAAGTTCCCATAGATGTTATTTTATGATAAGTCCTGGGACTTTCTAATCTGTTATTACTTCTTTTCAAAGTTCTCAGGTTTTGCTGACATAATTTGTTAAAATATGTAACAATAGCCTTTTTAGGTAATTTATTTATTCTTATGTACTTTTTAATTATTTTCTACCTGTTGGGGAATTTATTACATATGTAGCTTGTCCCCATCCAGGTAGTAGCATGTCTAGGCGGTACTTTAATTCTTATTCCATCAAAAATTTGTCAAGACAGTCCATATTCCTGCGTCTGTATACTAGTCAGGTGCCCGGGACTGCATACCTGCCTTTCAGGTTTCTTAGACAGGATGGCAGCGCTGCTGCTCAGCCATGTGCAGAAGTCTTAGCTGCCACCGCTGCGTGCAGGAATTGTGACAGATCACCTCTTTGTGCATAACTTCTTGAATACACATAATTCAAAAATTCTGATTAAATTTTCACTTTGAAACCTGTACATGAGGAATCACTTGAAATATTAAAGAATGGCCAAAATTTCATAGCCGTGCTTTCTTTGAATTTATTATTAAATATTTAAAAATATATGGTGTTAGAATTCACGGTAGGTGTTGGTGAGTCACCCTACTTTAATTTGGATGGAGAATCTAAATTTGAAATAATATTTTAATATTATTATTTTTTCCATTCCTTAATGTTTTTTTATTTGTTTTTATTATTTTTATTATTTTTCTTTTTTTTTGTTACTTTTGCATATTGCTCTGCAATAGTAGCAAGCTGACAGTTGGACAACGTAAAAGTAAATTTTTACTGCCCGTTGGTTAACTTGATCTTCCTCAACTCAAAATTGAGCAAAATTTGTAGTTGTTCAATTGAAATTTTGATTGAATACTCAAGTACCATAGCATTTTTTTTTTGCATCATGGGAACAGTGGCAAGCCCTCCTGTTTATGACATGGCTGCGTTGAAGGACTAAATTGATAATTCCATTAACAAAGCTGCAGAAAAGAAGGGTTTGGGTAATGAAACATTGGAAGCCCCAATTTCATCCTCATCTAGGGTTACAATTGAGGAAAAAAAATTGCAAATGGACATGAACTCTAGTTGTGAGTAACATTTTATGTTACTCTGGCCTTTGCTGGATTTGATTTGATGTAAACTGAACTATGATATAAACATTTTATTGGTGCCAGATCCACTTGAACCACCTCCTGTGAGAGCCTGTGCTGCTATGGAAGAGGCGCAAAACTACTTTCAAACATGTGCAATGAAGCATGTTTACGCTTTGACAGTTTTAAACTCAAAGCATGATAAATATGTAGATTTAGCCTGTGATAGACATGGTTCCTACTCTGGTAAATTTCTCACCAAAAATTCAAGGAAAACTCACACAAGGAAGGTTGAGTGCAATTTTTTGATCCATTAAATTCACACAAAGGCAGACCCCTTGTGGCAAATCTCCTACAGATATGATCAACATAACCATCAACCATCTCCACACCCCTCAGTGCATCCTCACCTCAGGAGAATCTCTGGGGTGGCCTTAGTGAATTTAAAAGAAGGCATGAATGATGGGCTCAAGACTATTCAAATTAAAAGTAAATTGAACAAGATTGATGGTGGCAAATATGTTGATGACCACACAATCTATAAAACTAAGCGTAAGGTAGTGCCTGCAGAACTAAGGGGAAAAAGTGTTATGGAGGTCCTCTTTGAACAACTTGGTAATTAAGGTTGGGTTCATCAAGCAAAATGCAGTGCAGAGGGCCACTTGGAGGCCCTATTCTTGGCCCACCCCAAGTCATTAAATTTTTGCAAACAATTTCATCATATAGCTATGTTTGATTGTACCTATAAAACAAATAAGTAAAACATCCCCCTATTGCATGTTGTAGGAATTACAGCCAACCAAAAAACTTTCACAAAATCTCTTTTTTTCATAACAAGAGAAACATTTGATTTCTACAGTTGGTCTGGAAAAGCACTAAAGGAGCTGGCTTATGATCCTGAGAGACTTCCCAAAGTCTTGGTGACGGAATGTGAAAAAGCTCTGATTTTTGCAATAGAACATAGTTTCCCCAAGTAAACAAGACAGTGTTGTCTGTGGAACTTGTCTAAAAACATAAAAGAAAACTGTAAAGTTTGCTTTAATAATGATTTTGAAGGGTGGCAAAGCTTTATTTCCCTGTGGGCTAAGTATGGAGCCTCTAAAACCAAGGAGGAGGCAGAGGTCAATGATGCGGAACTGAGAGTAAGGTCCAAATCACTGCCTCTACCATTAATCTTCCTAGTTTTGGGTACTGACATTATGACTTGTATAAAGTGTCTCTTGGAAGACCATGAGGATGTGCTTGAGTATATGGAAAATAACATCTTTCATATCAAAGAGATGTTTTTAATGGCTTGGACTTGCAAATACCTTGACTTTGGAAATAAAAACACATCCTGGGTGGAAGGGGACCATGCTAATCTCCAACAATTCCTTGCAAATTCTTTGGGAAACATTTTGGCTGCTTGGAAAAACCTAGATGGAACAGTTTCAAATCAAATCAAATTGGTTCAGGAATTGCTTTACAACTCTTGAATAAATTTAGGAATTTCTTCCCACTGAACTGTTAACATTGCAATAAAAGTTGTCTTTAGAGGAAATTAAACTTGTTGTGGAACAATTTGAGAAATTAAAGTGGAACCATGATGGCAATGTGTGCACAAAGTCATACTCCAAGACTATGGGTTTGCCCTGTTCACACAAGATAGGTGACCTACTAGCATCAAGAGGATCTTTTGTGCCTGAGGATTTTCATCCTGAGTGGAGGTTGGATTATGACCCTTGCAGTTCTAGTTCTGTAAGTTGGTTTAATGGGATTAATGCTTTTTGATGGATGATTCATACTTTACTAATGTTTGATCCTTTTGAATTTTAGAAGGTTGATGTTGATGAAATTCTTTACAATTTTCATTTAAATGAGAATCCCAATGCAATTATCTTGGGATTTCCTGAACAAGATCACTGCCAGCTGTTGAAGAACCTTATTTAGAAGACTTCAAAGTATCAATCAAAGCCAAGACTTGAACCAAAAGTATTGCAATCAAGTAGAGGTTGGCCAAAATTGACAGATACCCGCAGAGATCCTTCTTGATTTGAACACATTGAAAATGAAATCAAGTGGCAAAAGGGAATTAGAAGGGAACCAAATAAGAAAAGAAAAAAAATTGTAAGTATTTTATTTTTAGAAATGTTCATTTGTTTGGTTTAATGAACTGATGGGAAAATGATTTCTGTAGTTCAAGGAAGGCTTCTCATCTGAATTTCATAGTTCAGTTGAAGATACTGAAAGTTCATTAGGGTCCCTTCCATTGGAATCAGATTCCTTTTCAAAGGAGGAAGAAGAAGAAATTGAGGAGTCAAACAGAAGCTCATCTTTGGTGAGTATCAATTTCTTTAATGAGATTAGAATTTTGGCTAAGTAATTTTTTATTGTAGGAACCAAAATTGAATTATCTCAATCAAATACCTAATAAATTAAATAATTTCTTGGGGGGAGGTTTCAGGATCCAGTTGATGATGAGAATTGTGGATTTAGAGTCATTGAAAAATCACTTGGGTATGATGAGACTGGATGGTTTGAAGGAAGAAAGGAAATGGTTGAAACATTGAGGAAAAATAAGAAATGCTATTCTAAGATCCTTGGTGGCAGTAAAAATTTTGAAAAGATAGAGCAAAGACTTGATTTCAATGACATCAATGAAAAGATTCCCTCTTCAAAATGGATTTCAAAGCTTGACATGGGTCAAATAATAGCTGATACTTATGGAAGACCAATATTTTTCATTTCATTAGATTCATGTTGTACTTATACTCCTATAAAAATGGGTTCAAAAGAAGCATCAGACCCAATATTCATTTCATTTTTTAATAATAACCATTGGGTCCACCTTGTACTTAAGGGAGATGTGATTCCAATCCCACCCATACTTTCCAAACCACATTCCATGATTTCTAAAAAATCCTCTTGTTGGGTTGATCACCTCAAAGATCAACCTTATTTTTATTCTAATTTATAGACATCATTTTGATTTCATCATTTGGGTTTGGTCTAACATGCTGATTTTGTAATTCTATTAATATAAAGGGTTATCACATTTTGAACATCATTATGTTGAGTGTTTTGAGTTAATGTCCTTATTTTGAGGGTTTTAAATGAAAATTGATTGGTAAGTCAGTTCAACTTGTGTTGCGCTGATCCCATCTTAAGGAGTATTTTTACTTCTTGTGATGGGATCAGCTTAACACAAGTTGAATTTTCTTTTTTGGTGTTTTTACTTTAGGGCTTGTCAAGTCAAACTTGTTTCTTTTTTGGTGTTTTTACTTTAGGGCTAGTCAAGTTGAACTTGTACTTTTTGGCACTTTTACTTTAGGGCTGCTCCATAGACTCTTTCATGGTTTATTTAATTTTGGGTGTTTTGGTTGTTTGTCTTCATTCTTTTTTTGTTTTTATTTTATTTTTATTTTTTGTTTTTTTAACCAAAAAATCAACATTTTTTGATTTTTTGGTTGATTTCTGTTTTTTTTTTTTTTTTTTTTTTTTTTTTGAATTTTTAGTCAATTTATTTTAGTTTTTGTTTTTTTATTTTTTGGCCCACAATGCTTGTAAACATGTGGCACAGAACACAACTACATTTGAGTTGTGTACAACCCCACACAACTCAAATGTAGTTGTTTGTGGTGCCACACAGCACCAAACCATTGTGTGGGGGCTACACAACTCAAATGAGTTGTGAATTTAACATCACCCTAATAAAAATTCAATAAAAAAAATATGAATGAAAACACATGCTTTGAATGTTTTTTTTTGAAGTATCTTTCAAGTATGATCAACAAATCACTAGGATTTATCAATTTCACTGGTATCAATATATCCAGGCCCCCCCTTCCGTTTTTTTTGATTGACAAAAACAAAGAGGGTCAAGTGATATTTACAATTCCAAGGCTGCCATAATGTTGAGCTGGGTCAACTGGAGTGCGATCTAGATGGGGGAACATTCAACACTCGATGATCAAGCTACACATTCATCAACATCAAGCATCTCGAGGATTGGCACCTCACACATCAGTGTGGAGGTTCCTGCCTCTTTTGCGTGTAGATATACACACATACGCATACCCAATCACGACCAAGTTGCCTTCCGCAGTCATGAGCCGGTGCAACCACATTCCCAAGGGGAGGCGGGGGCCCTGGTGGAAAGATTCTTAGAAAGAGAAAGCGAGTAGATTGTAATAGAGACCATTGAGATTCACAACGTTTGTTCTAAGTTTTTTATATATATAAATTTATAGATCATCATCACTACTATTGTTATAGACAAAGACTCGTGTACAAAGGCAGATATGATTGAGGAGGGGAAAGAACTGATCGACGTCATCATCATAAGATCGATATCGGTCGGTTGGCTTTGGATTTTTTTTTTTTTGATACGGCTCGATGCAACTTGTTGTGGTGAGAACCGGATAAAACAATGATCTTCGTCGATCTCCCACTGATCCTTCAAAAGATATCTATCCCTAGCTTCGGTTCGATGTAGAGAAAAACAACCAAACGATGACATGATACTAAATAATCCAATAATCACTACTCAGACGAAATTAAAACTCTGATATCCATACAAAGAAGTGAGAGTAAAGATAGGCCCGAGGACAGCGCAAAAAACGCCTCGTTTCTACTCTGGTCTAGATGAGGGGTGCGCTAGGGATGCACAGTACTCATTTTCAAATATTCAGGGCTTGGTCAAGGAATTGCTGGTAGAAAAAATAAGGAGAGAAGTCAAAGTTGTTCGGATCAAAAGATCAATCAAAACAAACTCGTAGCCTCGTCAAAAAAAGGGGATAATAAAAGGAAGAAACTCACTTGAATTTCCTGAAGATGTATTTTCTTAGAGCCAGTGGCCACCGAAGCATCTATCAATGAACAAAGTCAATATTCCATTGAGAAAACAGGACCTGAACGAAAATGGAAGAAAGGAGAAGGAGATCGCGTACAAGGAGGTCGACCAGCATACAAAACTTTCTTTCCGGCATGCTGCTCGGTTTGATTCATAGCGTTTTCTAATCTGGGAGCTAGATACGAAAACGCACCACCTAGTAAAAAGATATTGGTCAGAGTGAGCGGTAAAACGAGCCGAGGCAGAATCCTTTCAATGGTCTCAGAACGTAACTAACCATTCACGGGCTCTTCCTGACAGTACATCACATCACTATTTGGATACGTCTCCAGGGCTTTTACAATTTCATAATAGGGCACGGGCGAAAATTGCTCGATTCGGGTGATGGCAATATCATTAATCTTCAGACATGAATCGATGATATCAATGTACCCAATCAAATAAATATCAAGGATTCGAGGTCAATTCCTTGATTTACGGTGGGCAACAGCCTAGACGACGCCATGCTCGGGGCATAAACTCAAACTTACATTTCTTTTCTCACGTTCTTGAATTAATGTGTAGTAGACTTGTCCTGAGCAAAACTAAAATAATCAATATTTTCCATATGGATTCATGTACTCAGTAAAACCGCTTTAATAATTACCCCATCAGAGCGAAACAAACAAAGTGACTCAACGATATGGCGTCGGACTTGATGATTATCGACCATGCCGTTGAAGCCGGGTTCAGGCAACAAAGGTTTGAAGAAAGTGCCAGGTTCCATCTCGGTAAGGCTAGACTTAGCCAATGGATGTCTTAACAATGATTTGGAGAAGAAGACGATCAAAGGTTTCCTGAAGTCGCGATGTATCTGTCTCCTCAAGACATGGAAGTAATTCGAGGGGGTCGTACAGTATACTACTTGCATATTGCAATCTTGGTGGGTCCTTTGAGCCTTCTCGGGTGTTGGAAACTTGAATGGATCGTCATCACATAATTGTAAAAACCTTTCGATCCTCGCACTCGAATGTTCAGGTCCCTGACCGTCATATCCATGCGGTAAAGACATTACCAACCCGGTTCTTTGTAACCACTTTCGTTCACCTGAGGAGACGAATTGATCGATAATACATTGTGCCTGTGTGAACCGATCATAAATACAATCATAAGAGAAAGGCCAACGGGACTGATTCTCACACAGTGGACTAGAGAACATGATCCAGCAAAACAAGAACGATTCAAGTGAGGCATACGTTGTTTGCAAAGTCCCCAAATTGAGCTTCCCACATCGTCAGAAGGTGGGGGTCGACCAAAGAATACCCTAGTTCGAAACCAAGAGCACCGAATTCGGACAGTGACGAATTGCAAATAGTGAACGGACCCACTGGATCAGGGCCAATCGGCTTTAGATGACGCAAGGGAATGTAGGTTTCGTCGGTGGTCTGATCGTGCAGGACAGCATGTCTCTGCGAAAAGGTTCCTCGTTCAACATCTTGACCAGAAACCCTGACATGGTTACCTTCTAGAAGGAGGGAGCCAAATGCCAAGGCCTCCGCTGTTGACCAATCAATTTGTCCACCTTCAGCAATCGCCTTGCCTCGGTTCTTAAGAATCCTACCCAGGTTCTTGTGAACCTCAAACTTGTCCGGCCATTCTCCGTAGATAGTCTCACCGATTTGAGCCATAGTTGATCTTTCCACCCCAGTAGGTCGAGCTTCAAGAATGTTTTCTTTCAACTCTTTGGGAGACGGAAAACCATCCCATGAGCTTGATAACCACTCTCGCGAGGTTGGATTGTAATCTTGACTCCCTGCATAAGCTTTCTCCATCATCCCCCAAACCCATTC
The DNA here is from genome assembly GCA_025617555.3 of Puccinia polysora. Taxonomy (NCBI): domain Eukaryota; kingdom Fungi; phylum Basidiomycota; class Pucciniomycetes; order Pucciniales; family Pucciniaceae; genus Puccinia; species Puccinia polysora. The sequence goes on along the minus strand of CM062616.1, from coordinate 35,316,328 downwards.
CTTGTGCTTATTAATCTCTTGTTCCGTAAAGCTTCCTTCTTTGATCAAGTGATCTGTGTAAATTTTCAGAGTAGGAGGCTGTTTTGCAATGGCTTGATACATCTTGGGTTGAGTGAAGCTCGGTTGATCGGTTTCGTTGTGACCGTGACGACGGTAGCAGACAATGTCAACGACGACGTCCTTTTTGAAGGCAGCTCTCCAATCAGCCGCGAGTTGACAGACAAACGTAACTGCTTCAACGTCATCCCCATTGACATGGAAAATGGGAGCATCAATCGATTTTGCAATATCTGATGGGTAAGGAGTTGAACGGCCTTGACGAGGATCGGTGGTAAACCCAATCTGATTATTGATTACCAGATGAACCGTACCGCCCGTACCAAAATGAGGCAAATCGTGAAAGCCCATAGTCTCATAAACTACACCTTGACCAGCAAAAGCTGCGTCACCGTGGAGTAAGATTGCCATAACATGTTCAGTCATGCCTTCACCATCAAAGTGTTGCAAAGCTTTTGTCTTGCCTAAGACGACAGGATCTTCGGCCTCCAGATGAGAAGGATTGGCAACGAGAGAGAGAGCGACTTTCTTTCCAGTGGGCGTCGGTCGGACGTAGTTAGCACCGATGTGGTATTTGACATCGCCACCACCGTCATGAGATGCATCGGCTGTACCAGAAAATTCATTGAAGATGGCCTCCATGGGTTTTCGGATGACGTTCGTCAGGACATTCAATCTACCACGATGTGGCATTCCGATCACAATACTCTTGACGCCAGCATCAACGGATCGATCGATCAAGGCCTTCATACCAGGTATCAAGCTTTCGCCACCTTCCAGACCAAACCGTTTTTCGTTGGGATGTTTTGAAGCTACGAATCGCTCAAAGGAATCCGACCAGATTAGTCGATCAAGGATCATTCGTTTCTCCTCCAAAGTGTAACTCCATGGTACCGGTAGTTCAACTCGCTCTCTGATCCAGTCGCATTCTGTGCGGTCGGGCAAATGAACGTACTGCAGTCCAATGTGACCACCTAATATGATATAAATGTAAGTCAAACAAATGGATGGATCAGATAAGCCATGCGAACTTGGAGAAGTGAAGGTGATTGACGCGATGACACATCAAGACATGGCGAGCAAGAGGGGATCGCTCACAATATATCCTTTTGCAGGCATCGATGATTTCTCTCAACTTCATCTTTTCGCGGTTTGGAGTGTGGAAGAGAGGTAAGATACCAGGTCCCAGGGAGAATTCTTTTTCATAATCAGTATTTTCGTCAAAACCATAATGTTTCAAGTCCAGCTCAGGTGGTTTGTACGTTTGACGAGCGGCCTCGGATAAATTCAAGGGGTCAAGGTTGGCAATGTGGTGACCTCTGACTTGATAAGCTCGAACTAGTAGTTGAATCTATTTGTTTGTTTGTTTTTTCGTCAAAAAAAGCAGCTAAATCAATCACAGAAATCTGTCCGCGGCGATAAAATCATCACGAGAGGATAAAGTGAAAAGGTGGGATGTCTGAGCACCGGATTCACAAGAGCTTACTTTCATGTGATCCTCCACTTCACCACCTGAACCAGATATTGCCAGCATAGGAGCCCCACCAGCAGGATTGGGTATGCTAAGAAGACCAGGTGGGGGTCGAAAGGCCGACTCGGAGGGTAAACCCTTTTCTAAACCAGAGAAGTACACGTTCCAGGATGAATGAACCAAGTTTGGATCCTTCCTCCATAGCCGATACACTATCGGTGGGGTTCCAACGGTTCGAGAAACAAACAAACAACGTGGTGAGTGATTCATGTCATCCCCTGATATCTGACATGATCAGACAGAGAAAAATTGGATAGGGATGATGATCATTCCAGACGACTGACTCTCTTCCATATAATAACTGTTATTCGAGTTGACGAATCCGTCGACGGGAGATGGAGCTTTTCGAAGGACTTGGTCGTTCGTGGCCGTCGCCAGTAGTCGTAAGTTTTGATTTGAGTGATTGATTCTTAACCGATGAGAACTTGTCAAGGAATTGGAGACCATCCTTGGGACGGATGGAATTTTGCGAAGGTTGAGACGATGCATGATGGAGAGGGGATGTCGAGGTAGAGATGGGATGTAATCTAGCTTGATGAAGATGACTCGAGAGTGGGCGTGATGTGAGCAAGTATAAACAGGCTCGTTGTGGATGTCTAGTCCTTGATGATGAACCAATCCACCAACGGAGAGACGTAGGATAGCATAAAAGTGTGGTTGGTTGGAGGGGGGTATTTGAAGCAACCTTGGTGGTTGGATGGATGGATATTAGTTTCAAGAAGGAGGGCTGTGACGAGGGGGCCCGGGGACCAGGTAGGGGGACGGGGTACGGGGGACGCCGGAGACTAGAGTCCGACGGGGATCGATGACGTAGAGAAATTCTCGGTACTTGATGGATCGCAGCCGGGTTGAGTCGGGCTCGGTCCAGATGACGCAGATTCTGTGGCAAAAGGGAGCGGGCGGGGCGAGCCCGCTGGATAAACACAGCCGTTGGTTAAAATAATGCCAAGGTGGCACAGGGCTGCTGCTACACAGCTCCAGCTCCGTCGATAGAGCGACATCCATTCACATCCTCACTCGGCATCAGCATACATACAACCGTCCACACCTCTTCCTACATCCTCAAAAATCCCTGACAGAGCTCGACGCCGCGTCTCCAGACTTGAGAAACCCCCGAGCAAAGCGCACCATCGAGTCAAGGGAGAAGCTTGAAACCAGCCTAGCCTGCAAATTGTATGCAAATATGCACGACATACATACCTACGCTCAGTATCACCACTGCTTGATGTTCGGTATCATACGGTATCTGAGCTGATCAAGAGGATCGGTAGGATGGGAAACGTCGGGCCGCGAGCGACCGGGATGAGGTGTAAGGTCATGTCATACACATCAAGGATCACGCTATGTATGTCTTTAGTTAGACTGACTTGATCAGCCTCGACCATCCACACATCCGGAAGCACACAAGGAAACCCACGGGGGACGCGGCTCACCCCGACCTGCCCTTATGATCGGGCGTGCCGAGTACGCGAAGACCTGGGGAAGGCTGGCGGAAGCAGCCGCCGATTAGGTGCGCAACCGCCAGAACCCCCCAGGCATGACCGATCGATCATGTCGATCCTAATTCCCCGGTCATCAACCGTTCGGTGACCGTCGGTAGCTTGAACCCTTCGACTGGGATCAGAGCACGCGACTCTGCTTCTGGAACGACCACAACCCGGCTGCGGCCATCGGGCGGCTTCTGCTCCGCGGGTACTTTCCTTATTGGTACCCATTCCGGTGGCTCCACTTCGATCCTGTAACGGTCTCAAGTTAGATAGATATCGGATAAATAATAGATAGTATAGATTTAAACAAGTTGAACCGATGAGGAGCCTATTACAACGCATAATATCAGTCAATTTATAGTATGGACTTTGCCTGAGGACTAGAGTGCCTGAGGATCTTATATTCTGACGGGGGCGGTAGTAATACTGGGTAACATGTATGTATTTACACAATTATAAACTGTCTGTGTTAATTATCCGAATTTTCCATGAGTGGGATCCTGACAATTACGGTCCTCCCTTGCTCGGAGGTCTACCAAAGTAGGGAAGCAACAGATTGGTGTTGAATACAGGATGAAGTTTGGAGAAGGGAGGGAATAATTCAAGCCTAGCAGCATGGGATCCGACTAGTTCTATAATACAAAATGGGCCAATGAATTTGGCATCTAGTTTATTAGAGCTCCTTTTTGTTTGAATGTTTTTCCTCAAAAGCCAAACCCATTGGTTTGGTTGTGTCACGCTTCGCACTTAAGGATTATTGTCTTCACCACTTCGACATGTCCTCTCCTCAGTACCATCTACCTCAGTCTAAAAGCGTGACACAAATAAAAGCACAACATCAATGGTGTGATCCGCTATTTCCTCTGGCTTGCGCTGACCTTCCAATCTCGGCAACCAACTCAGTATATACTTGCAAACTTTGTGGTTAACTCCATACCGGTTGGCCATCCATTATGAGATCCAATCTCCTTCCCTGGCCAATCAACAGCCTCGGACTTCCATCTTTGGTCATGCATTGTTCGTTAGTTTGCATCTACGTCTAACCAAGCCATCACTACTGTATAGTTTGCAATTGGACTAGTCCCTACCCTGCATACACTATTACCTCTCATTTGCATTACCTTCAACGTCACTTGCTCCTATCCCAATTTGTCATGCAATTGTACGCTCAGATTCTATTGTCTTGCACTTACGTTAAGACCTTGGATCTATACCACTGCTTCATTTCCTATTCCATTCCTGTCATTCATTGCCTCACTGCTTCACCTGTAGTTAGCTCATCACCAGGTTGTATCTAGTCACTTTGGATTACCTTATAAGGGCTATCCCCTTGCCTGATGATTGTCTCCTCAGTTAGTTAATTTCATACGTTCTTGCATTTTGCTGCAACCTAGTTATCACATTCGACTCAGGTTGAGTTTCCTTCTTCGGAACACATTCCATTCATCTTGCCGTTTGTTGAGTGGGATAACCAAGTTTGCACTTTGCAACTGGGTCTTGCTATTCACACTTGCCCTTGCACTTGGTATTCCTTTGCGCTCACAATCATCTAAGAATTGCCCTATAGTATGTGGGGTGGTTGTGTGACAGGTTGAAAGTTTTTTAATTTGTCTGATTTCTTGTTATATTGCAAGGCTTGGCCCAATTTTGAGAGGTGGAGGTGATGCATAGCACTGAGCTGGGCGTCAATTAGTTGTTTGATGAAATCGTCTGTGTGAGGTATGTTGGAGGACTGGATATTTGAACCCAATCTGGGGTGGTAACCTTTTTCTAGGAAAAAAGGGAGAATAGCTGTTAGAGGATGAGGTTGAGTTGGACCATGCAATTTCAGAACTAGCTGTCAGTTCCAACCAGTTGTTTTGTTTTTTATTGCAGAAATGTTGGAGGTATGATTCTAGGATGGAGTTCAGGCATTTGGTCTGCCCATTTATTTGGAGATGGAAATAGGTTGAATAGGAGGGGGAAATCTCTAGTCTGGACAGAACTGCCTTCCAGAATTTAGAGACAAAGGTAGTTCCGCAATTGGAGACAATTCTATTGTGGAGACCATGATAGCAGAAAAACCAGTCAATAAAGCAGTGAGCCAAGTCCTTGGCTGACCAAGATTTGTTTGCCGGGATGAAATGGGCACCTTTAGTGAAATGGTCCACTATGACCAAAATAGAGTCAAATGAACTACTCTTAGGCAGTTTAAAAATGAAATCAATGCCAATGGTGGCCCACAGTCTGTCTGGGGGATCAAGAGGTTTCAATGGGTTCCTTTTTGACTTTTTTGGTTTGTTAGCTTGGCAGAGAATGCATGTTTTAACAAAGTCTTTAACGTCCTTTTGTATAGATGGCCAGTCAAAGGTCCGGTGGACCAGGTCAAGGGTTTTGAACACACCCCAGTGACCCATTAAGGGGAGATCATGGAAATGGGAGATGATTGTCTGTCTTAAACTGAGGGGGGAAAAGATACAACCTCAGAACCAAAGGATGTCATCTTCCCAATGGAGGTTGGGAAGATGAGAACTTTCTGCTTCCAACTTGGCTTTCTTTTGGCGTAACAATGAAATGAGTTCAGGAGAGGGTGCGCAGAAATGGTTTAGGGATGTAGCTATGGACAGGATGTCCTGAGAAGGAACATCTAGCTCAGAGGGATGGTCCTTGTATTTGTCAGAACGGAATTGAGGTAAACATATTTTGGTGGAGGGATCTGGAATGTCTGGGAGGATGGGTCTACTGAGGGGGTCAGCTGGATTTTCCGGGCCTTTAATGTAGTGTATAACAAAATTGAAGTTTGACATGAATGAAGCCCAAAAAGCCTGCCTTGGAGTAAAAGCTATGGAACCCATAAAGTATTTGAGATTCTGATGATCAGAGTAGACTAGGACTGGGTTTTTTGTATCCATCAACCATGATTGCCATTCAGCAAAGGCGGCAATTATGGCTCCAAGCTCTATATTGTATATCTTCCACTGCTTCTCTGACTTGGTAAGGGTGCGGGAGTAAAAGGAAACTGGTCTGATATGACCTTGATTATCAGGCTGGCATAGGATAGCCAAAATAGAAACCTGGGAGGCATTGGTTTACAAGATCCGTGGTTTTGAGAAGTCAAAGTGTCAGAGAAGAACTTCTGATTGGAAGGATTCTTTCAGACATTCAAATGACTCCTTGACAATGGGCAAGGCAAGAGCCTTGGAAACGTCAATCCCCTTCCTAGTGGCATGGTGCAAAGGTAGTGCCAGGGTGGAGAATTTGTAGATGAACTTGCGGTAGAAATTCAAAAATCCTAGGAAACGTTGGATACCTGTGATATTTTTGGGTAAATTCCCCTGTGTGATCAAATTTTTTTTTTCTGGGTCCATGCTAATTCCCTTACTATTAATTACAAATCCTAGGAATTTCACAGAATCCACAAAAAAGTGGCATTTTTCTGGGGAGGCCTACAGCTTATGTTAATTGAGTTTAGACAGGACTTTCTCAAGGTGGAGCTTGTGTTCCTCTATATTGCAGGAAAAAACTAGTATATTGTCATTATAAACAAAGCAAAAGAGATCTACAAATTCTCAGAGGACCCAGCAGATGAAGTGCTCGAAAGCGGAAGGGGCATTGGCCAGTCCAAAGGGCATAACTAGATATTCAAATAAACCAAACTCTGTCATGAAAGTGGTTTTCCACTCATAATTCCTCTTTATTCAAAGGAGGTTGAAAGCAGATTTAAGATCTATTTTAGAAAAGAAGGTACAGCCTTTTAGTTTAAAAAGGAGGGTGGATATCAAGGGAAGTGGGAACAAGTTGCATATAGTGATCTTGTTAAGACTGCAGTAGTCAACACATGGGCTGTTTTTCTTTCCAGGCTGTTTTACAAAAAAGATAGGAGCTCCTGCAGGGTAAGAGGAGGGGAAAATAAAAACCTTTTCTAATAGATCATTTACATAAGCCTTCATTTCCTGCAATTCCAAAGGAGAGAGGGTATAAACTTTCTCAAACGGAAGCATGCAGCCTTCCATCAGGTTAATGGATAGGTCCAAGTCATGGTGAGGAGGGAGGAAGTTTGAGGGCTGCGGTTTAAAGATGGCCAGAAATTTAGAAACAGGGAAAGGTAAGGGTTTTTCTGTCACAATAGCATTAACATCTGGGAGGTGCTCACTGGAGTTGGAGTCTTCCATGCCCAAGTTCAGGATAATTAAACCTTTAGGGCTAAACTTGATGGTGACCCCATGAGCAGTCATCAATAAGGTTCCCAGGATCATGTCATAGTTGTTGAGGTGAGTGAAAAAAATTTGTCAAAGAAGGAAATGCTGCGGTCTTGGTTGGATACTTGCACCTGACCTCCCCAGACGCGGTCAATAGTGGAGGAATAACTGTTGAAAACTGTGCATGTAATAGGGGCAGGCACAGTTTTACAGGGCAGTTGTAAGGCGTCAACTACCTTCTGGCCTATAAAATTTTCCATGGTGCCCGTGTGTAAGAGGACTTCCACCCAGAAGTGTTTCCCTTTGTGGTAAACTTCTGCATTGAAAAAAAAGCGGGTGGTGGAGGAAGATAGGTTGGTAGACTGGATGGAGGAAACACTGGAAGAGTTGGTGGGAGTGTTGTTAGCCACGTTCTGAAGGTTGTTATCTACAGAGTGAACCGTGGTCCAATTCTTTGAGGCCATCTATCTCCTGAACCAATTCATTTTATAATTTAACAAGAGACGGTTGTTGGGACAGCGGAAGCCATCAATAGTAGAGTGGTTATCATTGAGGGACTGTAGGCAAATAAAAAATAGTCCCTGTTGGCAGCATTCTTGACAGAATTTGGCTAAGGGGGTGGACGGATTGGCTTTAAGGGGAGGGGGAAGATATTGTTTGGATTGAACTACGTCCACATCCATCAAGTCAAGGGGCTGGGGTGGGAATGACAGGAGTTTTCATTGAATAGGGGGAAGGCTTTCCTTGGAGTTGATGGAGCTCCTCTAGTTTTCTAGCGGCTATGAGGTTCAAATCCATTTTCTCTCTCAGCTCTGTGGCTATATCCCATCCTGGGAGCATGATTGCAACAGCTTCTAGATCAGTGTTTAAAGCAGAAACATATTTTTTTATCTTTGAGGAGCTGGACAGGTCCACAGCAGAAGCCAACGCTGCAAAAAAGGAGTTGAAGTTGGAAATTGAATTAGGCCCCTGCCTGCAGGAGTCAAAATCTTTCTCTAGATTTTCCTTGGCTTGACTATCACCAAAGGCTGAGAACAGCGCATGGCAGAAATTATCAAGATTGCAAAGTTCAGCAAGTATTTATGGGAGTCCATGCAGGTTCCAGGTTGTATGTTCTCTGCCATTCTCCACAGCATTCTGACAAAGGAGAGCAGGGAACCAGGTATTGGCTCCCAAAGCTTTGGGGCCGTCTTTGAAATGGAGAGAGATGAAGTTGATCTGTCTGGCATTTCTGGCAAATTTCTGATCATGTTGTTGGATGAAGTTGCAGATGGTGTCCAAGAAGTAGGACAATTCTTCTGAGAAACCTAGGAAGCGGAGTTGGGTGAGTGCCAGCTTGCAAGTTGGCTTTTCTTTTTTGGCAAGAAGGAGATTGCTTTTGACCTCCAACTGGTTTTTTGATGATTGTATGAGGTTTTCCTGTTGTTGTAGTTGCACTTGCTGTTGGTGGATAAGCTGTTTGTTGCGCAACTGTTCTTCTTTCAAACTGTTAAGGGTGGCAGTGACTAAGGCTAGATTTTGGCTAAGAGTTAGAAGAACCTCCTTCTGCTTCTCATAAGACTTATGAAGAAAAGCAACATTGGGAGCCGGGGGTCAATCAAGGTTGATATTTCCTAGTCCGTTTCCCAATTCTTTGGTTTTGGGATTCATCATGGATAGAGGTGGATTTGTTTAGGAGCAACAAGGGCTGTTAGATTTATTAATCCTTTTCTCTTATTTAGTTATTATTTATTCTCTGTTATAAGGCTTTTGAATTCTCTTTTTAAGATTGGAACAAAATGTAACGGTCTCAAGTTAGATAGATATTGGATAAATAATAGATAGTATAGATTTAAACAAGTTGATCCAATGAGGAGCCTATTACAATGCATAATATCAGTCAATTTATAGTATGGACTTTGCCTGAGAACTTGAGTGCCTGAGGATCTTATATTCTGACGGGGGCAGTAGTAATACTGGGTAACATGTATGTATTTACACAATTATAAAATGTGCATGTTAATTATCCAAATTTTCCCAGAGTGGGATCCTGAAAGATCCACATGAGGTGTTCCACCATGAACTGGCACCAGGATGAAGGTATGACATACATACAGCACAAGCAATGCAGTTGAGTATGACATGGAAGGAAGTTGTGATGGTTAAGCCTTCATTTGAGGGTCATTTGGTGAGCCCATAAAACTCAATCAGATTCACCTGAACTTTCCTTCAACCAACGGCTGCAACAATGAGGTAAAATGACCGGTATCACAATTTTTGATAGACCATTTTCCAATGCTGGGGAGTATGAGCTTATCATGCTTTAAATTCAAGGTTTATTTTTTGAATACAACTTTTAAATATCCCCTCTCCTTGGTATCTACATCAATCTAATAACATGGCACCAAAAGCACTCTAACAACTTGGTGCATTCTGCTTACTACTTCTGACATTGAGCAAGGGACTAACCTATTCTGGAATCTCATTCATTACTTGCAAGAAATCCTCTAGTTTGCAGTTCATCATCTACAACTAGTGAAAATTAACTCTGTGCTTGGTCTTTGAACCTCTCACAATTCAAATCAATGTTAGCTATGGACTTTGAACCTAGCTTTCACCCAATCCAATTCCAGTCACCATTAAACAATCAGTTTTCACCTTTTATTTCACATTTGCAACAGATATTACTTATCTAAATGACCATCCCTGTTATCCCCAGGATCCATTCCTTATTGCTTCTTAGATTGATACCTTAATTAATTACCATATTTGCATTGTCACTCATTTTGATCTTCCTTCCCTTGCAGTTGTGTTTCTCTGTTATCAAACCCCATCTTACTTTTAGACTATAACTTAGATTATCTCATTTCACTATGCCTTGTTATCTCATTTCACTATGCCTTGCATTTCCATACACTAATTACTGCATTTCTTCATCCCTAGGTATATGGAACATCTACCAGGTTGTATCTAGTCATCCCCTCACAACATAGATTGCCTTTAAAGGCAAATCTTTCTTTCTGAGGATTTTTTCTTGGTTTTTTCTCATTCAATTAATATCATGTTTTATGGCAAATTGCTGAGCAATAAGTATTAAATTGAGGTTGTCTCAGTTTCCTTATTAAAACACTTCATTTTTGCATATTGCAATTGGCTTTGAAAACCCACTTTGAACTTTGAAGGATAGCCTTACTAAATTTGAAATTCCTTCTAGTTTTGGTCAACTTCTTGTTTGAACCATGTTGACCTAATCCCTTTCCCCCCCTCAGTACATGGGGTGGTTGGGTTACAGAACTGGGGTGCAGTATGGAGCTCTTAATTTAGTGATTAAAATTCAAGCCAGATGAGTTCCACAGCTGTATTCTGAAAATGGAAGCTGTCATACATGCCAATGTTACATGCCCACCCCATTTTGTGGTAAAGAAAATTGGAAAAAAGCCATGGGAGGGAGAAAGGAACAGTTATGCAGAGGAAGAGAAGGATTTGGGATGGTGTAGCTCCACAAGGCAGGATTTTAGTTTCAGAATGATGGAAAATTAATTGAAAATTTCAGAGTGTGCAGATTGCAGGGATGATTTGAGTAATTTCAGAGGTTGCATTTGAAGATTTACAAGATAGAAGGCAGAATGTTGGCACCTCAAGAAAGAATTTTGTATGTGGAATTTTCACCAAAATTGGAAAGAAGGAATGGGAACTAAAGACATGTAGAAGCAAGAAGTTATTTTTGGGGGGACAGGAAGTGAAAAGTTGACACTCCCAAGTTTATAAGATTAATCAACAAGGATTGACCAAGGGATGCATTGCCCATTCAGATAGGAAAGTATGGCATGGGAGATACTACTTGAAGAGGTTTTATGATATCATAAGGAGTAGTGGTAAAGAGGCCAAAAGGAATAGAATTTTACTCATTTCTTCAAAATAAACTTCTCATAGAATTCAAATATTCATGACCTTCAGCTATTGGGATCAAGCTCTAGGCTCCTCAAAGGTCTAAATTTGAGAACTGATTGTCTATATGAAATAGAACTAAAGGGTTCAACATAGATGGAACCAAATGGGTACTTTTTTAAATTAAATTGGTTTAGGTTTCTATAATAAACACAGATAAAAAAACTCTATCCTTCTTGGAAAAAATACTGCAGAATAGCCAGTTTTTGGATTTATTGGTTGCAGAAATGCTTTTGCTAAATTTTCTGCTGTCTGGTATCAAATTTTCACAGATTCTTGCTTTGAGAAAGAGTGACCCAAAATTTGCAGAGGGCCAGGCCTGTAAAGTTGATCTTGTGAGCATATTAACAATGATCAGGTGGGTTATCTTTTTTGAGAGCTGAAAATAAATCAGCATAGTCACAATTTAATTTTAAAAAAGTTTCTCTGATAATCCATAAATCCTCTAGTTCATCATCATCTTCAAGGATTGATTTAAATATTTGGATTGTTGGAAAATTATGAAGTAGATCAAAAGAACCCCTTGAGTAGGTACCGAATTCTCTCCAAAAATCTGTAAATATGAAAGTTGGATAAATAAACAATGACTCCTAGATCATTCAAAGAGGGAAATTTGGAAAGAAGATAAGAATATTTGAAATATTTTGGTGAAAAATTGACATAAAACTCAGTGAAAGTGTTGATTAAGCTGTTCAATTATAATTTGAAAGAAGAAAGGATACATTGGAGACATGAGGTTCCAAGCTTAGTTACTCCTTCTTGCCAACTTGTATCAGGATTGAAATTAAAAATTAAACTGAGGCCTGATGTGCTTTTTTAAATTCAAAATATTTTCAGGAAAAGTTAACCCTAATTGAAGCTGGGAAAATTTTAAAATTAAAAAAGTCCATTTTGCCTTATGGGAAAACCAACAAGACACCTCAGATGTGCTACTTACTAAATAGATGGGAAATTTTCCTATCTAAAAGCATGCAACACTATGAACCAGTCTAAATTAATGCTCTGGGATTTACTAGAAAGACACATTTTTATAAAAAGGGCATGAATGTAGTATTTTTTAACTACATTCACACTTTTGGCTTTTTTTTTGCCATGCCAAAAAGCATGAAACATTGAATTTTGAAGGTTTCAAAGCTTTTTCTGGGATGAGACAGTTGTGCACATTCCTTCAAAGTTGCAGGGGTTGGGATGAATCTTTTGGGGGCATTCTGCACCTTCTGCCACTTCAGCAGCTGTGCAGTGGTTTCAATTGCCCTGTTGAACATGCTGCAGCTGGGGTTGCCTTTCTGTGTTTTTAAAGGGCACAGGCTTTCAAAAACTCTTTGAAGAGTGGTTTCAAAAGCATCAAAAACCATGTTTTTGGTTTCCATTGACCCCAGCCTTTTTTTAATTTTTACTGTTTAATTTTTTACTTTTTTACTTTTTTACTTTTTGATTTTTACTTTTTATTTTTCATTTTTAATTATTTTTTATTTTTCTCCTTAGATTTTGAAATGAGAAAACATTTAATTTGTAATTTTTGCAATGTTCATATATTTCTTACTGATTTATTATTGAATTTTTTTATTTATTGATATTAAAATTGTGATTTTATTTTATAGACACAACCTAGGAAGTGAACTGTGGCCAGAAACAAAAGTGGATTAGAACTTCCACCATAAATAAAAAATCAAAGAAAAAAAAAGAGAAAAGCAGGTTTCATAGGTTTGCAAATGCAGAGAGCTGATAGGTCAGAGAACAAAGCATTTTGCGGGCTACCAAAAATGGAAGTTGAGGGATTGGGCAAGGCTATCCAAATTTGGAAAAAAATAAAACAGACCTAGCATGGATGGGAAATTAAGCAAAAAGTGCAGGACCAGATTGGGCATAATTAATTCAAGGGACCAAAGGAATGGTGTGCAATCACAAAAGGGTTACCTGAGAGTTTACCCTGAGGCAATTTTCAAGGACACTGGAGATGTGAGGAAGATTGAGGGTCCACATTGGCATGCAAAATTCCTTGAAGATGTTTTCAAGTGGCAAGGGAATGGGAAAGGATTCCAGGGGTTTGCCACATAACTTCAGACAAGCACTGGAGAGTAGATTGGAGCTGGGAATTCAGGGTCTGCACCATCTTTTGTTTTACTTACTATAAAAGGGGAGTGTATAAGAGAGGATGAAGGTCATCAAAAGAGGGCACTACATAATGAAGGTTAATATAAAAGTAAAGGAAAAAGATTACCAGTTCAAAACCAAAAATTTCAGAATATTTTCCAAAAGCTTGCAGAGCCTGTTTTACTTACAAATTAACTTCACTGAATTTTGGAGTGTTACCATTCTTACTGGACCAGATTTTTTTATTTAAATTTACAAGAATCAGAGCCTTAACAGAAAAAAGTGGAGCAATGATTGTGGAAGGGCTAACCAAACTCTGGATCAGAACCTATTCTATATCTGGCCAGGTTTTCCATACCACATATTTGGGGGCCTCATCATGAAAAATCTTTCTATTTATTCTTCATTCTAAGTTGCAGTTATTTATCTCACTCTTATTATTACTAATTTAGAATCTTTTCTTTTACTATGGACACCCACATTTATGCAGAGTGGTATGGCCTTCCAACTGCTGGCCGCTATCTTGGTATCTGGAGCTGCTGGTGGGTTACCCCTTCCCCCACCAAGGGCAAGCCACACCTACAGAGTTCAACTGGAGATTCCAGTTAGATCTCACCAGGTTCAATTCAGAGGGGCAATGATTTGACTTAAAGACCACCCAGCTGTTTGGTTACAAAATGACAAAATTTACTGATTTCTTGACTGTTTTGAGAATGCAGCAGCTAGTGCAGGGTTAATGGAGGAGGAAAAGGTGTGGAAAGTGGTCAAACTCATACTGAAGGAGGAGAATTTGAAGGATGTGGATTGCATGGAAGTGTATCAGTGAAGGAATTGGGAGAAGCTTCAGGAGGAGATGGTGGAAAATTGAGGTAAACAGGAGCAGAGGTTCTGGGAAAGTGCTCTGGAGTAGCTAGAATCCAATGCGCTTGTAACAAGAGGGTAAAGCTTGCAGAGATATTTCAATAATTACTGTTCTGTGTTTGATAGAGTCCTAAAATAGCTATTCCAGAACAATATTTTTGTGCAAAAAATTGGATCAGTCAAGAAAATATTCCTTTCTGAATTATATGAAGAGCTGAGAACAAACACCCATTGCTACCTGTACAAGCAGAACTTGTTGCAGAGGTCACACAATGGGGGAGTTCCACTCCTTGCTGACATGCAGATACTAAAAGATGGTGAATGGGGAATTGGATCTGTGGGGGATCATTATGGAAGGAAAAACTTCTAGTGGGCCGGTTACAACCAATTCAGAAAGAGAATACCTGAGGGTGGCCCCTGTGACTGAGGCAGAAACTACACAGGTCCACAATACATTGTAGCAGCTAAAGATTTTCTTTGTGCAGGTGGCATCAGGTAGCTCAGCCAGGGCATCAGTTGTTTCACCCAGAGTTCTGAACCCACAGACAATTTCCACAATATATGTTTTTTGATGTTTGGTAAAAAGGGATTTAAATTTAACTGGAAATATTACATTTTTTGTAAAAAAAGTGAATTCTGATCAATTTTCTCATTTTTCTTGAATTTGATGAAGTTTTTTTTCAAATCTGAGGTCAAATTTTAATTCATTGAAAAAAATAAATATTATGGTTTAGCAGAGTTAAGATTTTTAAAAATTTAAAATGCTTAATTCAGGAAAAATATCAATTTTTCATAAAATATTTTCTTATCAAAATAAACAATTAACCAATGGTTTCAACTGAAAAAAAAGGTTTTTTTTGAAAAAAGGATAAGCCTGGAATCAGCCATTTAATCTTTTGAAAATTTTAACTCTGATAAACCCTATTTATAGAAATTTTACACATTATATTTGCTCAATTGGTGTCTATATTTGAATTCTCCAGAATTTTTTTTTGCATATTATATTTAATCAATTGGTGTCTAAATTTGAATTCTCCAGAAATTCCTGCCCCAGAAACCACACAGGGGGTCTTGCAGCCTTATTTTAGCCCCCCAGGGCCTCAATTGATGTTTACAGGCCTGTGGAGGGCCAACACTCCATAAAATGGTGTTTTGTCCCACATCAGGTATCCCTTGAACCTTAAAAAGGCTGCAAATCTTTCTGGGTTGGGAAGGCACACCAAAAGGCTTCATTATAGCAAGAAAAGTACTATTATGATTCCAATGAGGCCTGTTGGTGTCATTTGAGAAATTGTTTGCCAAAATTAAGCCTTTTGGGGTCATTGGTGTGTTTTTAGTATTTTTTTTGGCATTATTATAGCCTGGGCCTTTGATTAGATGAGGAAATTGTTGGTCCAAAATGTTTAATAATGCCTTAATCCTTCTCTTCTCATCTTCTTTTATTCATTTCTTTTTTTAAGATTATATATCTCCATTCAATGCTGTTTCTTTTCTCATATGTATTTTGTTGCCTTCCACCTATGATCAGCTCAATTTCAGATTCATGGAACCTTCCATGACCAGTGCACATACTCCATTCCAACTCAATCTCTGCACTTATCTTCCAGAACCAGCTCAGTACCCAGTATTCATTTTGCTTGTGTGGATTCCACTCTGCACCATTTGCATCCTGGGCATCTGAAGCTGGTGAGTGAGTACAAATTTCTTCTTTTTACTTTTGCACTGTCTCATCTCCAGCTCTCTGCAAATTCATCATCTTCCATCTTAACTAATTTCTCTCATTGTTGTGGTCAGAATCCTCCTTTCTCATTCTTACTGCATTTCAACTAGACCAAACTCATTTGTCAACTCCCTGTCTCTACTCACCTGCTCACCTACATCCCATCACTTGTGTCTTGTTTTCTTCCCTTTTTTGGAATAGAGACTTTTATTTAAAGATGTGATGGTCTGATTTTGTTTATTTTTCTCACTTTCTTTTAACCAAAATTTATCTCTTCTTTGAATCCTGAATCAAAAGATTTAAAGTCCCAAAAACTTTGACAGAAAAACCAAGAAAATTCTTTCCATGACAGATCAGGAAGACAATCCCAAGCTGAATATTCCACTTCTCAACAAATCAAACTTTCCAAAATAGTTGCTGAGATTGAAGAGATACTTCAGACAGAAGGGACTATTGGAGATTATATCAAAACAAAACCCTCTCCAACCAGCTACAGTAGCACTCAAGAAGAGGATCTATGAATCCTCAGATATCATCATTCAAATTCTTGGATAAAAAGTCTAGGAAAACATTATAAAAAAATTCAATGAAGCCAACCCTCAATAAATCCTCAAAGCTATTCAAAAATGTTACACCTCACTGTCTTCCAACAACCAGGGATTCTTGTGAATAAACTTCATCTGCTACCAATACAAAGGACATCTGAACCAATACATCAAAAAATGCTGGAAACTTATGAAAAATCTATCAATTGTCAAGTTAGAAGTTCCCCAGAAAATTCTCAGTTATAAGCTTAGCCAAGACACCTAGCTCTTTCTACCACATTGTGGTAACTATACTCCTCAAAAACAAGCTCCTTAAAAGACCAACTGGATTTCCCATCAAGCTGAGAGAAATGATTCATCTAGAAGCTTTGATAAAATAAGACACTTCCAATCAAACCAAAAATTTTGGAACCTCCACCGCACTCCTCAAGACTGGTAATCACAAGAAGTCAAAAAAAAAAATCCATGCTCAAAAGGGAAACATAGTCCTCTAGAAAAACACCCAGAGGAGCAATTCTGGATCCTTCAAGTGGAGCTGCATCCAGAAAACTCCAAAACCAAGATCTGATCCCATCTCCACTCAGAAGTAAAAAGCTCAGAAAAAAACAAAAATAATGAGACAGAGAAACCTCAGGCATTCCTCAATGCCCAGCTTGTCAGCCTCCTGGATGCGAAGATCCTTGCTATCCTTTAGCTAACAGAGGTGATAAAATAAATAATAAATATATTATTCAATAAATGCAGCAAAACTCTGTAAAGAATTTGGATAAAGCTTATTGCAAGGTTGATTGGTTTGGATATGGTTTAATGTTATAAATCAATATTAATAAATTGATTATTAAATAAATTAACAAAGGGGTCACAATTATATTGGGGATCTTTAACACCTCTCTTCAGGGAATTCAGTATGAAAACATGTAGGCCTGGTTACTTTGGAGCCTTTAATTTATATTCTTAAAGGATATATTGCCCAAAGATAATATGTATATAAAATACACGGTGGAGTGGCAGGTCTTTGTAACCAAGCTTCCAAGACAGAGAAAGGATAATAAGACTCACTGGTATATTATTAAATGCTTTGGGTACCTGTTTGGGATGTGAACTGATGGGTTAAACCTGTTTACTGGGTTTAAAGGTTGTTCAGCAGTTTAAATTTATAAAAAGGGTTGGGGAAGGATATTATTAATCAAACTAAAGCCATAAATAAATTACTTATTTCTTATAAGTATTTGATTACCTTGGAACAGTGTCTGGATGTAAATATAACTGGGTCTCTCAGTATCAATATCCTCAAAAGAGCTCCTTATTTATAGCTTTTTGGGTCCCAATATTGTCCTTCTGAGGGATACAGGGGCTCAAAGGGACGGATACTAAGGCTAGCAGGGTAACCAGTGGTAGCCTGTTACGTGTTCTTGGTTCTGTAGCACGGGTAACATCTAATTCCACAGGGTATGGGAATTATTCTACCTTACAATTGATGCTTGGATGTGTGAATAACACTAATCTGTTGATTTTGTTTATTATTTAATTAATTATCCTTAGTAAATGTTCCCAGTAAGTTTATAGTTATTTTAATAGAAATGCCTACGGATAGTCTGATTTCAGGTGAGTTCTCATTATCTATTAAATAATTGGAGTAAAGTCATGTCATTGATTTTACTCCTTATTTTCGAATTTTAGTTGATTTACTAAAAATAATTATTTAAAAATATAAGTCATGAGTATTTATATAATATTTTTACATCATTAGTTTTTTTTTTATGTCACAAAAATACTGATGTCTTTTAGCTATCATAATTGTAGATCAAAGTATTTTAATATATTTTTAGAAATAGTCATTATCTCATTTTCTACATTTTTGGAATTTTAAATTATATTTAATAAAAAATACATATAAAGGTTATTTAAATATTTTAATATACTTTTATGTATTTGTAGACTATCTACTATCTATGGGAACATTTATTACATATGTAGAATGTTCCTGTGTAGGTTGTAGCATGTTTATGCGGTACCTAGGTTTCTCAGGCCGCCTGTCACTTAGTCAACTCATAGTCCTGCGGCTACATACTTGTCAGAGGCCCGGGGCTGCGTACATGGCTTGACAGGGTGACAGTACTGCAGCTCAGCCGCGCGTGGGTGTATTGGCTGCCATGGCTGCATGCAGGAATTGTGACAGAACACATTTCCATCTGTAACTCCTAAAATATACACAACACCTCAATTCTGACTGAATTTCAGGTGTGAAACCTATACGTGACAATACATGTGAAATATATAATTGGCCAAAAAAGTACCATAGTGGTGCTGTGGAATTTTGGTCTTTCTTTCCTTAATTATTTAAAAATATAAGGAGTTGGATTTCAAGGGTGGGGTCAGTGAGTGACCCTACCTAATTTTGGGGGGAGAATCTATTTCTACATTAATATTCATGGATTTCCTACTCCTTCCCAAGTTAATTTTAATACTATTATTTTTATTTTATTTTTGTAACTTTTGCAGCTTGCTCTGCAATAGTAGCAAGCTGACATTACCCCACTCCAAGATATGGCCATATCTGAAAAAAAAATCTGGAGTATGTTGGGAAAAAAATTCAATTCCATATGTGTTTCAGTTCCTTTTGCTGTCTCTGTAGTTTCTAAGATGTATTTGTCCATCAGGTATATCATTCTCTGGTAACCATTCATCTTTGTCCGCAGATTCTCCTTTTTATCTTTTTAAGTATAGTCTCACATCTTTTACTTACACTCTCTCTTTCTTGTCTCTCAATATCCTGCTTACTTTCCCTTTTTCTTTCACAGGGTCAGGTTCTATTGGGATAATTGCTGGAGGGAGGTCGCTACCTTCTCTTGGTTGAAAGTGTTTTACTAGGCTAACAGGAAATACTGGGTTTTTTGTTGATAATTCTTCACTCAGGATTACTTCTACAGCATTTTTTCCATGCATCTTTTTGATAAAAAATGGTCCAACAAAGGCTGGTTTCAGCTTTCTTTTACCTACTAAATTGTTGAAGTTGTTAGTGGATATCAAGATCTGATCTCCTATTGTAAAGTCAGGTCCTCTGTGTGATTTATCCCATCTCTGTTTGTTGTATTCCAATGCTTCTTCTACACATTTCTGAGCATGATTATTTACCAGGTCTATCATTTTCTTGAATTCAAGAGATGTTGGATGAATGGTGGGTAAGTTATAGTTTAAGTTATTCCTAGGGAGTTTTGGAATCCATCCCCTTTCCAGTATGTAAGGGGCTTCTTTGGTAGTAGAGTGTTTACTGCTATTATAAGCTATCTCCAGGGCTGGGAGTAGGCTTACCCAATCATGGCAATAACCATCTGAGTTTTTGTACTCTAGACCAAAGCTACAAAACCTTCTTAACATATCCTCCAAGTTCTGTATCATTCTTTCAGCTAATCCATCATTCTGGGGATGGTAGGCCATAGAGAATGCTAAAGTAGTACCCAGTATATCATGTAGATTCCTCCAAAATTCAGAGGTGAATTTGGGGTCTCTGTCACTGATTATAATCTTGGGTGCACCAACATCAGCTATCATCCTATTCCAAAATAGTATAGCTACATCCATAGCACTATCTTCTTTGTGGTTAGGTAAGAATTTTGCCTTTTTTGAGTATCTGTCAACTATAACCAGGACAGAGTTATATGAATGAGTACCTCCAGGGGGGAGGCTGGTGACAAAATCCATATCAATGATTTCCCATATAGTTTTGGGTTCAGAGATCTTCTGTAGGAGTCCAAACCTTCTGCCAGTAGTTTTATTAGATTTTTGGCAAGTATCACAGCTAGTAACATACTTAATAGTGATCTCTTTCCAGTCTATCCACCAAGCAGTTTGTTTTACTTTCTCCAAGGTTCTTTCAGTGGATAGATGCCCTGATGAAAAGTTTTCATGGCATTCCTGGAGTATGTGTTGTATATGTTCTTTGTTACTTAGTACCAATACACTGGAATGTTGGTGTCTGTAGTAAAGGAGACTGTCCCAAAAAGTGAACCTTTCTGCTTCATAGGGTTTAAGTAATGAAGCAGGTAAACTATTTATCAGGGCTTCTTCTGGGGATTCACATTCCATAATGGTAATCAGAAGTTTGATATCAGAGGAGTAGTTTTCTTTCACTAGATTGAAGAAAGCAGTATCTAATTCACATAAGTGGATCCCCATGATTGGAGCATCTAATGCAAAAAGATTGATGTTCAAGATAGGAAAGATATCCTGATCTTCTGGGTCATATTCTGGTTTTCTAGAGTCATTAGGCAAAGCATTCCTACTTAGAATATCTGCATTCTGGTGTTTAGCTCCAGCTTTATGCACTATAGTCCTCTGGCCTCTATACTGTTGTATAGCAATTTGCCACCTGAGCATATGTCTGCTGGGGGTCTTCATGTTCATGAGAGTTCTTACAGCATTACAGTCCGCGATCACTTGGAAAGTGGTGCCTTCTAAGTAATAGTGTAGCTTTTCTAGAGCCCATACTAGAGCCAAGCATTCCATCTGACTGGTTCCATATCTCCTTTCTGTGTCTTTGATCTGTCTAGATATAAAGAGTACTGGTTTCTCCACTGGGTTGTTTTCTTCTATTCTTTCTTGATTTAGAGCAGCTCCTAACCCTTCCATACAGACGTCAATGTAAAGCTTAAAGGGTTTGGAGTAATCTGGTTGAATGAGTAGAGGAGTGGAGGTCATAGCTATTTTTGGTTCCTTTTAGTTTTTCAATCTCTCATGTGTCATTTAAAAGAGAGTGTTATTGTTGCATATTTCATACAGAATTTTAGTTAGCATAGCAAACTTTGGGATGTACTGTCTTTAGTAACTGAAAAAACTAATGAATGAAAGTAACTCTGATTTATTCTGAGGCATGGGTCTGTTCATTAAAGCAGCTATCTTATTCTGATCAGCAGCTAAAGTTAGACCAGAGAGTATATGCCCTAGAGCTTTCAATTCTCCATATCCAAAGTTGAATTTCTTCATAGAGACTTTTAATCCTGCTTTGATGATAGTTTGGAGTAATAATCTTATTTGGTCTATATGAGTATCCCAATCATCATAATATATGATAACATCATCTATATATACCATCATCCACCCTTGTCTGATGTAAGTGCCTAGAACTGTATCCATTGTTCTCTGGAAGTGTGATGGGGCATTCTTTATACCAAAGGGCATCCTAAGATATTCATATATTCCCAAATGACAGATTATTCTCATGAACTTTCTGCTTTCAGCGCTTATAGGTATCTGGTGGAAAACTTTAAGCATATCCATATTAGTGATATATCTGGCTTTGGACAAGTTATGTAGAGCATGATCAATCCAGGGTATAGGATAATAATCTGCCTGAGTATAATTATTGAGAATTCTGAAGTCTCCTACCATCCTTGACTTATCATTATGCCAAGCTATGATTACAGGTGTGGTCACATCTACTTGTTCATTGTGCCCTACTTTCCTTAATACTTGCAAGTTTATCAATTCTTGGATATTTTCCTCAAGAGCTATTCTAGATTTAGTAATAGAGGGATAAGCTGGTCTTCTTAGGTTTGGAGGATAAGGAGGCTTAATAGTCAATGTTAATACCATTTCATGTGCTTTGATATCACCAATGGGGTAATCTTTAGTTCAGAAAGCATTTTGGTTCTCAAAGCAGACTGTCAATATATCTTTCTTCTGTTCCTCAGAAAGTTTCATATTTAGAGCTTCTTGAGATAAGTATTCTTGATTGAATTCTTCTAAATGCTTTTGATAAGTGGAAGAGGGGAAGTTAGATTGGATGGAGCATATCTTAAACTTCTTTTCCCAATTACCACCCACTGTAAAGTACCTCCCTTTACTCTGGAACACATCTATGCCATATAGACATAAAGAATCATTTCCTATTATCAGGTAGTCACATAATCCATTGAGCAATACTGAAAATTGCACTTGTATTATCAAAGATCCTTTAGTATGGGGTAATATTATTGGAGAAGTCTGTTAAGTATTGTCAAATACTAGGATATTACGGACCTGTCCTCAAAGGTTGCTCAAACTTAGATGGGTCCCCCAATGATCTGTCCTGTGACACTCAGGAAACCTCCTTTCCTCAGCTAACTCGGATCCTGGCCTCAGAAGGGGCTTGGGCTCCTTCTTCTTTCTTTTTCTGGGCTGCTGTCTCTTTCTTTCTCTTCAATACCTTTCCTCTCTTCTTTCTTTCCTTTCTCTCTTTTCAGTCTGCTTCCTATATCTTGTCTTTTCCTCTCAAATCATCATTGACCTATCTTCTCCTCTTCAACCCTCTATCCACCTTGATCCGGTTCAACCTCATCCAACTCACCATTCAATCAAGTCCTCATCCACAAGTCCGTGCCTGGTAAGAACATGATCCTCAAGATCACTCTAGCTCGACGCATCTGACAATCTAGTTCCACACTTGCAGCCATTCTCCTGCATATTCTTTCCTCTACCACTTCTGTGCTGCCAGGGTTCTCTTCTCATCTACTCTTTAAAAAACGTCTAAGCTGTTTGTCTTTTCATCTTTCATCTTTCTTCTCATTTTGTCCCGGTTGTTTAACTTTCTAACTCTGGTCTGAAGTCTGTTGGTTTTCAGTTCTAGTAAATATTGTTGCAATCTTATCACGGTTAAAAGCCAAAGGACAACTCTACCCCACCAAGAATGAACAAACCAGCTGGAGCAAACAAATATTTCTATCAGGTTGCACTCAAGGCCTCTGTGGACGCTATTCCTCCTCTCAACGACTACAACTACTCCATCTGGCAAGATAAGATGATGATGCTATTCAATCTCAAAGACATCAAGGACGCCATAACCAGAAACTTGGGCCAATTACCTGTAAAGCAAGATTGAGAAATTAGAGCAATAATTTTATCTAAACTTGACAGCACAACCCATGCCAACGTTGTAAACGCTGCAAACATAACATTGTCTAAACTACTCTGGGACGAGATCACCCGCCGGTTTGCCTCATCTGAGACTGCAAATAGAGCCCGTATCTTCAACAAATTCCTCCATGCTCCATTCAATGAACACGCCATTGAGGGATTCATAACAGACATTCAAAAAGCTCTCACTTGCATGGCCAACGTTGGAATAGAGCTACCCAAGGATATTTTGGCGTATCTTATCCTTTTTAAATTTCCACCTACTCTAGAGAACCTAAAACAAAAAATTATGCATGGGGAAAAATTGGTGACAGTAGAGGCGGTATTCAACCATCTAACTCAGTACAATAATGAGCACAAGGCACAACTCAAAACAGGCAAGTCCACCTCCAACATCAATTTAGTGACTACTAATAGCAAGACAGATCAAGGAGACATAAAGACTTGCATTTGGTTCAAAGAAGGCTTCCGCAACCCTAATGAATTGCATCCAGAGTCCTCTTGCTTTCACCTCCATCCTCAAATTGCTCCAGCCTGCTGGATAGAACAACAGAACAAATGGAATAATCAAATTGAGAAGACTCCTACCATCAACTACCACACTTTACTTACACTCTGGATCAATGCTGATAATACACCTAACCTTCTCTTGGATTCTGGCGCCAATATCCACATATTCAATGATCTGAAGTGCTTCACCTCAATCAACTTGCAGGACGAGTTGGACAAGATCAAAACAAGCAAACTAGAAGCCAATCTCAAGATATGGGGAACAGGTACTGTTTGACTGGAATGGAAGGACTCTGTTGTCACTCTTGAAGAATGTATGTACGTACCCAACAACGTAGTCAACCTTATCAGCCCCGGTCTCCTCGCAAAGAAGGGATGTAATCTCTCCCAAGAACAAGATCAATTCAGAGTCACCCAAGCTGGCCAGACAGTACTTAAAGGACTGATCCGCGAAAGCTTATTTGTTATTGAGAAACCCAAGATTGCTGGAAATAATTTATTGGTTAATCTCTCAAATCAATCCTCACCGTCTCCATCAATCCAAGTTCAATTGCTCTCTGACCTCCATAAGATGTATGGGCACGCCTCAATATCTACACTCAAAACTATTCTCAAAGATCAATACTCTAAAGACAAATTAAGTTACTTCCAGTGCAATGGTTGCGTGAGGAGCAAAATCACAAGGGCTCCATTCTCAGCTACCTCAACACCCTTGTTGAAGCCCCTCAAAAGAATTCATCTAGATTTGATAGGACCAATCACTCCACAATTGAAAGCTGGCCACAGATATATTCTAAGTCTTGTGGAAAACTGCACAGGCTACCTCTTGGCCTTCCCCCTTATGTCCAAAGAAGAAACTTCAGATGTCATCATCAGCATCCTCAAGACTGAAAGTAAACCGTTCAACTATTACCCAATGGAGATCTTTTTGGATAAGGGGACAGAATTCACAAACAAAACCCTGAAGAGCTTTGCCAAAACCAAGCACATCAAGCTCTTGACATCCAAACCCTACCACTCTCAACATAATGGTCAAGCTGAACAAGCCAATCAAACAATCATTGAATCAGCACGTGCAACTTTCTCATCTTCCAGATTGAATAAGAGCTACTGGCACATTGTGGTCAGAAGCTGCTGTTTCATGCTTGACCAAGTCCCCAGGGAAGGTAATTACCAGTCCCCTTGGGAACTGATGTTCAACAAGAAATGACCCGCTAAGTGTTTGAAACCTGTAGGATCCTCTGTCATTTACCTCACAAATTGCCTACAAAAGGGAAGGAAATTTGATGAGAAAGGACTGGAAGGAGTCCTGATTGGGTTCAATCCCGTTTTCTACTCTTATCTTATTCTCAACTCGTCTGGCAGCGTTGTCAAAACCAAACACGTCCAGTTTCTCAAGGATTCTCTCTACGACTTTCCCTTCTTTGAATTTCCTGGAATGGATCTCTTCAGTCAAACAAACACCAAGTCAAGAGAATCCAACTTCTCTTAAGTTGAAAAAAAATGCACCATACAAGAATCTCAGGACAATTCTTCAGAATCTGAATTGGATTGGGAAGACAAGGCATTGCTAGCGTCATCATCTACCAATCCTCCTTCTCTGCCTTCTCCAGTTCCAGAGCTTCCTATTCAATCTACCTCTCAAAGGCCCAGGCGCGAGACAAGAAAGCCCCAAAGATATGGTTTCCATCACTACTACAAACCCCCCTCTTACAGAGCTGCAAGGAAGTGCCCTGAATGGCCAAAATGGAAGAAGGCAGCCGACAAAAAATTGAACTCCATAGAGCTCCAGGACGTCTGGGAAGAATATCACGATACTCTGGAAAAAATTCTGAATATAACTTGGGTCTTCAAGGTAAAGGAGAATTGCCACAGCAATCCTATCAAGTACAAAGCCTGACTCTGCATCCAGGGATTCAACCAAGTTCTAGGGATTGACTTTAATGAAACATGGGCACCAACGGGCAAACTCGGCTCACTCCAAGTCGCCCTCACATACAGTCTAAAGAAGAAAATGAAATTGACTCAATTCAACATGAAAGGCGCATTCTTACATGCTCCTCTCAAAGAAAAAGTTATCATAAACACTCCAGAAGGATCCAACAGGAAGGCTCCATATCTAAAGCTAAAACAATCTCTCTACGGCTTGAAACAATCCCCCAAAAACTGGTATGAGACTCTGACCTTGTGGGTCAAATCTCAAGGCTATCAAGAGTCAACTAGTGATCCCTGCCTATATCTCAACCCTACAACAAAAGAAATCATCTACTTTCATCTCAACAACTTAATTCACGTAGGAAATTCTCAAGTCTTCAAATCCAACTTCCTCAAACAATTCAAGAACTTGTCTTGTCATCCTCCCAACACCATCCTTGGAATGCTTATGGAACTCAAGGACAATAAAATTCTCCTGAGCCAACCTAATCACATTGCTTGAGGCCTGGAAGAACTAGGCCTTACATCCTACAAGGACGTACATGCTACACTGACTCAAAATTTGAATCTCAAACCCGCATCCAACACCGATCACGCCAAATTCCGCCAGTTAAACATCAACTATAGATCAGCTACTGGACTCCTTAATCACCTAGCTCAGTATACAAATCCTGAAATATCTTTCTCTGTGTCTATCCTGGCCAGGTTCAACGCCAAGCCGGGGATGAATAACTGGAGAGAAGTCAAGAAGGTGTGGAAATACCTCAAAACAACCAAGGATTTCAAGCTTGTCATCAGCTATGACCCCAAACAAGAAATTCTCTTGAGCTTCAGCAATGCCACCTGGGGAGACAATCCAACCTTCCACAAGTCACAAACCGGATATATTATCCTTCACTATGGAAGCCCAATCATCTGGAACTCTACTCAACAAAGAAACATTACCTATTCCTCCACCAAATCTGAATTAAATGCGCTATTGGATTGCTACCTTGAACTCAAATGGATCAAAAACCTCATTGGAAAAATATATCAAATGCACAAACCCAAGCCTGCCTTATACATCAACAACAAGGGCTTGGACAACAAGATTAAAAAGTTTGGATCTCACTCAAAATCCAGACATATAGATATCAAAACAAAAGGGTTGCGCAAGGACTTTGCTAACAGAGAGTTTACTCTCAATCTGATTCAAAGTCAGTCAATGGTTGCTGATTCTCTCACCAAAGCTTCTTCAATGAGCTCCTTGGAAGTCCTCCAAAAGAAAATCTTTGCCTCTCCAGACAACTAATCTTTTGGATAATCCCCTCACTAGTCATGTGGGGTGTTAAGTATTGTCAAATACTAGGATATTACAGACCTGTCCTCCAAGGTTGCGCAAACTTGGACAGGTCCCCCAATTATCTGTCCTGTGACACTCAGGCAACCTCCTTTCCTCAGCTAACTCGGATCCTGTCCTCAGAAGGGGCTCAAGCTCCTTCTTCTTTCTTTTTCTGGGCTGCTGTCTCTTTCTTTCTCTTCAATACCTTTCCTCTCTTCTTTCTTTCCTTTCTCTCTTTTCAGTCTGCTTCCTATATCTTGTCTTTTCCTCTCAAATCATCATTGACCTATCTTCTCCTCTTTGACCCTCTATCCACCTCAATCCAGTTCAACCTCATCCAACTCACCATTTGATCAAGTCCTCATCTACAAGTCCGTGCCTGGTAAGAACATGATCCTCAAGATCACTCTAGCTTGACGCATCTGACAATCTAGTTCCGCACTTGCAACCATTCTCCTGCGTATTATTTCCTCTACCACTTCTTTGCTGCCAGGGTTCTCTTCTAATCTACTCTCTAAACAACCTCTAAGCTGTTTGTCTTTTCATCTTTTATCTTTCTTCTCATTTTGTCCTGGTTTTTTAACTTTCTAACTCTGGTATGAAGTCTGTTGGTTTTCAGTTCTAGTAAATATTGTTGCAATATTATCACAGTCCATACTCCAATAGCATTCATGGTAGAGTTGCAAGAGCTAAACTTGGCTTTTGGGACGTGAAAAAGGTTTTCTTTCCAATTGTGATCCCATTTGTTTAAGAATTCAGTACAGACACATGAGAAAAAAGCCCCACTATCAATTAATAACCTTATAGGTCTGTCTTTATACAATCCTGTTTCAAAACAAGTTTTACCAGTAGTATAAATCTTACCACTCATAGGCTTAACTGTTAATGGTTTAACATCCATGATATGTCTAGGAATTATGGTAGGGTCCCATTGTTGGGGCAAACTGGAGTCACCATTGATGTTATTGATTTCTATAGAAGTGTCTATATCTCCTTCTATTACATTGACAGGGTTGGTCAGGATCACTTCACATTCAGAAAGGGATCCTTCAGTATCAGCTATATCTTCATATTTCTGATTCCCTTCAACCTCCGGCTCTCCTTCCAAGACTGCTATCTTTCTTTTTGGTAATGGGCAGTCTTGTCTCATATGTCCTGTCCTGTTACAGTTCCAACAAGTTCCAGGAATTCTCTCTTTATCCCTGTTCTCATTAGGTTTCTTATTGTCAGATATATTTATCAGAGGGGGGTTTTCTCTGGTTTTGTTAATTTTGAAGTTCTCTTTAGGTCTAGAAGGAACTTTCTTGTCTAACCCATTCATTTCTATGACTTCTTCTAACACATTGATTAGAGTTGGTAAGTCAGCATCCATACTCATCCTGTATCTTACACTATGTTTAAGATTTCCAGGACACAACTTGAGGAGTATTTCATTTACTTCCTCTTTATCAGAATCTGTATAGAAGAAGTCTAGTCTTCTCTTCTGTTCTAAGCACCATTTTTGAGGCTTATCCTTGAAGGGGTCAAATGAGGAATTTTCAAAATTTTTCATCATTTTTCTTTTCCACATTCTAGAACCAAATTGTTCTTTAACTAGAAGTTTCCAAGAATTCCATGGTAAAGATCCCACTTCTTCTCTTTTAATAATAAACCAGTCTGAAGCTACTCCTTCAAATAGTCTGGGCATCCTGACTACAGCTACAGCTTCTGGTAGGTCATAAGAGTTTATGGTATAGTCAATAAATTCAATGAAATTTATATGATTGTATTCTCCTTCACCAGAGAACTTAGGCCATTCAGAAATTGGGGGTAAATGTTTGAGGGCTTGTTCCATTTCAGGAGTATTACTAGGCCTGAAAGTGTCACTCCTATGCATTCCTGATAAGGGTGGTGCATAAGGAGTAGTTGTTTGTCTGGGAGGTTTTGGTTCCTCTGTGGTACTCCCCAAGGGGTTGGTCAGACGGACTTTTAAGTCTCTAAGATCATTCTTCATCAGATTAAGTTGAAGGTCCACTTTATTGTTAAGCAGATCTAATTTCTCACTAAGGGAAAGAATGGAGCTGTTAGTAGTATTTACCAATTCTTCTTTTAAAGGCTGAAAAGACATAATAAAATCTTCTTGGATACCTGATAACATATTCTCAATTGTTTGGGTCTGTCTAATTTCAACTTGATTAAGTGTCTCCAATAATTGTTCTGTATGCTCTTTAATATCTTCCATTCCTACAGTTTTTGTTTGGTTATTAATTAATTTGGCTACTACTGAGGTTAGCTTTTCCATTTGGGTGTAAACACCATCCAAATTTCCACAAAAAATCTTGAAATTATGGCGCATATCATTAGAAAAGGAAGTAATTACATCAGAGGTTGGTTTAGACAAGTTACTGGGTTCAGAATTAGAGGCTAATTGTTGTACACCTTTTTCCATTTTTGAGCTAAGGATCTTATCTGATCCCAATCCTTCTTTCCCTTTGGCTTTGGATGGGAAGAAGATCTCTTCTTTCCTGATCCTCTGCCTTTCAGTTGGGCTAATTGATCCCAAGGATTCCACTTTCTATGTAGGATTCTACCTCTTTCCTTGGAATCATTTTCTGAAGAGCTATCTGGGTAGCTTTTGCCTGGGAGATTATCTTTTTCATAGATACCATGTCTCCTTGGCTTGGGCTTCTTTGAACTCTTCCCAATATTTCACATACTCTCTGACTAAGTCTTTGATCCTGGCTTCCTTGGCCAGGTTCTGCTGGGGTGGCTTCAGGGAACCTTCTTGTAATGGAGGGGGGCTTAATTCTACTACCTTCTCCAGCTCTAGGTTGTGGGAGGGAAACAGTACTTGGGGCTGTTCCCTGTGCACCAACATTTGATTCACGGGTTCCAGTCCCCTCATGGTTGTCATTATTTGTGGTCTCACGGTTACTGGGGGCTCCTGGCAAAGATCCATAGGAGGGAATTCTCCCTGAGGCTCTTGTGTTATGTCTATTCATATTGAATAAAATGTTTCCAAGTATTTTTTTCTAAAGAAAAAATCTGTTTAAATAAGTTTATTAAAACTTAATTAAGCTGATATTCAAAGGTACTAAGACTTTATTGGGATTAAATTGGTCCTTAATAGGTAATCCTATGGGGTCTTGGTGTGTTCCAATGAGGTCTTCACCCGTCCAATCAATATTTTCAGGGCCTCCAGAGATATCTGGGACTTCTTGGTCCAATAAATCAACTTCAGTGACGGTGGTTTCTGGAATAGGAGGGTTCACTGATGGTTAAAAAAGATATTTCATGGGTCAATCAAATATATTAATATTATTTCAATAAAAATAATGTGGTAATACAAGTTTTTTACTTACTTTTATATTTTAAAAAGGTAATTTGTACAGTATTTTTTCCAAGCTTTATGTTCTCTTAATAGGGCTTGAAAGTTGATATGCCTCTCAAGATCTTCTTGTTCAAGGAGTTTATCTAAGTGTTTATGTGCAGAAGAAATATTAAGTTTCTCAGCTTGAGTTAAAGCTTCCCAACCAGTTGGTTTATAATTTTTAATGTATTCTTCTTTTCTTATCTTTAAAAAATTTAAATAATATATTATTAATTCTGCATTGGTTTTTATATCCACTGCAAAGGAAATTAATGATAAATCACGGTTAAAGAGTCAGATAAATTATCTTTGATTTAATTTTACATGAAATTTCTGGCCCAAGGTATTAAATATAATAAAATGGAATATTTCCTGGCCAGACCCACAATTTTCAGCCTCCTGGATGCCAAGATCTTTGCTATCCTTTAGCTAACAGAGGTGATAGAATAAATAATAAATATATTATTCAATAAATGCAGCAAAAATCCGCAAAATATTTGGATAAAGCTTATTGCAAGGTTGATTGGTTTGGATATGGTTTAATGTTATAAATCAATATTAATAAATTGATTATCAAATAAATTAACAGAGGGGCCACAATAATATTGGGGATCTTTAACACCTCTCTTCAGGGAATTCAGTATGAAAACACGTAGGCCTGGTTACTTTGGAACCTTTAATTTATATTCTTAAAGCATATATTTCCCAAATATAATATGTACATAAAATACATGGTGGAGTGGAAGGGCTTTGTAACCAAGCTTCCACAACAGAGAAAGGATAATAAGACTCACTGGTATATTATTAAATCCTTTGGGTACCTTTTTGGGATGTGCACTGATAGGTTAAACCTGTTTACTGGGTTTAAAGGTTGTTCAGCAGTTTAAATTGATAAAAAGGGTTTGGGATGGATATTATTAATCAGACTAAAGCCATAAATCACTTAATTATTTCTTATAAGTATTTGATTACCTTGGCATGGTGTCTGGATGTATATATAACTGGATCTCTCAGTATCAATAGCCTCAAAAGAGCTCCTTATTTATAGCTTTTTGGGTCCCAATATTGTCCTTCTGAGGGATACAGGGGCTCAAAGGGACGGATACTAAGGCTAGCAGGGTAACCAGTGCTAGCCTGTCACGTGTTCTTGGTGCTGTAGCACGGGTAACATCTAATTCCACAGGGTATGGGAATTATTCTACCTTATAATTGATGTTTGGACATGTGAATAACACTAATCTGTCCATTTTATTTATTATTTAATTAATTATCCTTAGTAAATGTTCCCATTAAGTTAATAATTATTTTAATAGACATTGCTACGGATATTCTGATTTCATGTGAGTTCTCATTATATATTAAATAATTGGAGTAAAGTCATTTCATTGATTTTACTACTTATTTTCAAATTTTAGTTGATTTACTAAAAATAATTATTTAAAAATATAAGTCATGAGTATTTATAAAATATTTTTACATCATTAGTTTCTTTATTATGTCACAAAAATACTGATTTCTTGTAGCTCTCACAATTGTATATTAAAGTATTTTTATATATTTTCAGAAATAGTCATTATCTCATTTTCAAAATTTTTGGTATTTTAAATTATATTTAATAAAAAATAAGTATAAAGGTTATTTAGGTATTTTTTTATACTTTTATATATTTTTAGACTATCTGGGAACATTTATTACATATTTAGAATTTTCCTGTGTAGGTTGTAGCATGTTTAGGCAGTACCTAGGTTTCTCAGGCCACCTGTCACTTAGTCAACTTGTAGTCCCGTGGCTGTGTACTTGTCAGAGGCCCGGGGCTGCGTACATAGCTTGACAGGGTGACAGTAATGCAGCTCAGCCGCGCGCAGGTGTATTGGCTGCCGCGGCTGCATGCGGGAATTGTGACAGAACACATTTCCGTCTGTAACTCCTAAAATATACACAAAACCTCAATTCTGACTGAATTTTAGGTGTGAAACCTGTACGTGACAATACATGTGAAATATTTAATTGGCCAAAAAAGTACCATAGTGGTGTTGTGGAATTTTGGTCTTTCTTTCCTTAATTATTTAAAAATATAAGGAGTTGGATTTCAAGGGTGGGGTCAGTGAGTGACCCTACCTAATTTTGGGTGGAAAATCAATTTCTGCAATAATATTCATGGATTCTCTACTACTTCTCAAGTCAATTTTAATATTATTCTTTTTATGTTATTTTTGTTACTTTTGCAGCTTGCTCTGCAATAGTAGCAAGCTAACACAGCTGTACCTACTTCCCACGAACTCAACTAATCTACTACTGCCAGTACTTGACTCTGGAGACACCCATCACATTTTCAATAAGGCCAAGTACCTGTCAGGATCTAGATCTAACTCAATGTGGATTGGCACAGGAATCAAAGTTTCCTCTCTGGTTGCAACTTCCATTGGCAATTCAATTCTCATCAACCATCTAGTCCAGAAAATTGGGCTGCAAGATGTACTGCTGGTCCCAAACCTCAACAAAAGCCTGCCATCACTACCCAAAATCACCAATAAATCAGCTAAAATTAAGGGAGTTGGATATTCTGGTTACAAAATATTTCTGGAAAACTTTTCTCTCATAGGTACAGCAGCAAACCACCTATTTGAAATCTGAATTAAAAAATTCAAAATCTCTTCTCATTTCAAAATTCTTTTGAAAAAGCCCAAAGAAAACATCTGGAACCTGTGTCTGGGCCACCCCAACAATAAAAAATGTGGAATATCTCTTTCCAAAAGGTTCACCACAGGCCCACTGCAACATCTGTCAAAGCTGCAAGATTACAGCCACACATTTCCAGAGCCACTTCAAACCAGACACCCACTTGCTGGAAATCATTCACCTAGAACTTGTAGGCCTTTTGCTAGTTAAATAAAATAGTGGGTATATTTATTTTCTGACAATAGTCAACCAGTACTCTGTTTTCAAGTCTGTTTCCTTTCTTTTCTCCAAATATCAAGCATCAACAGCCATTCAAAACTTCATCCACCTCTCCAAGAGAAAACTGAATTCCAGATTGGCCAAAGTTGTTTCATAAAATGGGGGAAAATATTTTAATGAAATACTTACCACCTAATTCAGATAAAGTGAAATCAAACACCATCTGGCTCCTCCCTACACTTTCCAAAAAAATGGAAAAGCCAAAATAACCAATTGCTCTTTCCTGGATAAGGCTTTCTGCCACCTTGGCCAGAGGAAACTATCCCCTTCCTTCTGGGCTGAAGCATTGAAAACTGCTACTGATCTGCTCATCCTCCTCCAAATTGTCTCAAAACACCACTCTGTCCTGTAAAAGACTTGGTTCAATAAGCCTTTCAACTAAAACTGCCTCAAAACACATGGATGCACCATACACTATCTCATTCCCAGGGCCAAGAGACATTCCAAGCTGAATGCAAACAGAGCTCAGGGCATCCTGCTGGGTTATATTAATGAAATTCTCCTAGTATAAAATTCTGGATTTTCAGTCAATGCAAGTATTTACAAGTGCAAAAATTAAATCTCTTGAAAACTCCTTTGACTATAATTCAAACATAAAAAAGGGCATACATGGCTTTCCTCCTAACCTCTTCTTATTCCTCTGAACTAGATTCATTTTCTCCTATTGTAACTTCCTCTATCTCTGAAACATTACCTCCTTTCTCTCCTCCTGAAAATGAAGCTAACTTAACTCCTGATTGAAGCATGCTTTCCAAGCAAAATATCTTACCTCACACTTTTTTTAACACCCCTACTCTGCCTCCTCAAGGGAACTCAAGGAATCTCAATATAAAATCCCAAAAGCTTGCTAGAAGCCCTGCAGAGTTCCTACAGGTTTAAATGGATTGCTACAATGAACAAAGAAATAATAAATATTCTATCTTATGATATCTGGGAGGAATGAAATGATCTAGAATTTCCCAAATCCCTGAGGTGCATCTGGGTGTATAGAAAAAAGTTAAAAAAAATAAAACAGAATCACTGGATTCAAAGCTTGACTATGTGTCCAAGGGTTTCACCGGGAGTGTGGTGTCAAATACACCAATGTCTTTGCACCCAAAGGCAACAAATCTTCACTCCATCTGCTCATTTCATATGCAGTTCAGAAGGGATACAAATTTCACCAGCTTGATGTCAATTCTGGCTGACTTAATGCACCACTAGAAGAAACTATTTATATAAATGTTTGCTTGAACTTCCCATTCTCCCCAGTAAAGTTGGGGAAATTGAAGAAGGCCTTGTATTTTCTAAAGCAAGCTCCCCAAATGTGGTAAAATACTCTGAGTGATTAGCTTTTGAATGATGGATTCAGTTTTAGAAAATCTGATCAATTTTTATTCTGGAAAAAAGACACTTTCTTGTATGTTCAAATTCATGGAATTGACATTTTTATTCCACAACCCAAAACCTTTGTCAAATCAATTGGTGACAAGTTCAAAATCAAGTACCTTGGTTTTGCCTCAAAAATCCTAGGAATGAATGTTAGACAATTTGAGATTCAGGTCCAACTCATCCAAGGAACTTATATTGCCTCTCTGGTTGCGCAATACACCTTAACTCAACACAAGCACTGTTACACCCTATCCAAGGCTTTTGCTAAAATCCTCCTGGAAATGGATGAACAACACACAGAATTTTTTTTAAATGGGTTGGACTAAATCAAGCTAATTGGTGAACTCAACTACATCAGCTGCAACGCCTGCCCCAACATCAATTTTTCCATGAACTATCTGGCTAAATTTCTCAACACTCTGGGAAAGAATCACTACAATTTGGGTGTTTTAATCCTGAGCTATATCCATTTCACCAGCCATCTGGGGCTTGCCTTTTCCAGGAAGCCAGTTGAATCCAACCTGAGTGCCTACGTTGACATGGACTGGGCCACCTGTCCAACTACAAGGCACTCCATCAGTGGCTTCATAGTAATCTGGAACAACAATGTTGCAAGTTGGAAATCTTGCAAGCAACCCATAGTCACACTATCAACCACCAAGGCAGAGTACAAAGCAGTGGGGAGGTATCCAAGGAGGTACTATGGAGGAAATTTCTAGCTGCAGAAATCTTCAAATATATAATTGCTGAACAAATTGTTGTCCATGAATACAGCCATGAATGAATCAAATTGGTAATCAACATTGCCAACCACTCCATCTTCAAGAAAAAACACATGAACCTTTGATATAATTTCTTACGCAAAGAAGTGGAGAAGTGCACAATTTCAATCAAAAAAAATTGACTCCAACAGCAATCTGCAAGATTTTATCACCAAACCAAAGTCTAAAATCTCTCTGCTGCATCAGCTCAAACACATTAATGTAGGGCCCTGTTTCCAGGAAGGATGAATCCAGGGTGGGTGTTGAGTCTAAAATGGTTACTTATGCCTTAATCCTTCTCTTCTCCTCTGCAGCTCTTCATTTATTTATTTAAGACAATATCTCTCCATTCAATGTTGTCTCCTTTCTCATATCTCTTTTTTTGACTTCCACCCATTCTCAACTCAAGTTCAGAGGTGTGGAACCTGCCATTCCCAGTGCACATACTCAATTCCTACTCACTCTCCACACTTATATTCTGGAACCAGCTCAGTACCCAGGATGCCTTTTAATTGTGTGGATTCTGCTCTGTATAATTTGCATCCTAGGTATCTGAAGCTGGTGAGTGAATACCAATTTATTATTTTTCCTTTGGGGCTTTATCATCTCCAGCTCTCTGAAACTTTGTCATCTTCCATCTTAAATAATTGCTCTCCTTATTGTGGTCAGACTCCTCCTTTATCATCCTTCTGGTGTTTCAACTAGGCTAACCTCATTTGTCAAATACCTCTCTCTACCCACCTTCTCACCTAGATCCCATCACTTTTGTTTTATTTTCTCCCCTTATTTGGCATAGAGCCTTTTCTTTAAAGGTGTTATTGTCTCCTTTTTTTTATTTTTATCTCTTTACTTTAATCAAAGTATATCTTTTCTTTAAATCCTGAATCATCAGAAAGGGAAGATGGAGCTAGAGGATTTGATGAGGAAACATAAACTGGAACTGGAGCAACAATCCTGAAAAGTGTGTGGATTTTTTCTTGAGACATCTTGATAAGATTTTTTTTTTTTTGAATTGAGTTCAAGATTGGAGTGGAGGTATGATATGGGTTGAAGAAAGATAAAATGAGAATTACATAAGATATTCAGAAGAATTTGAGTTGAAAAATGGATTAAGAGACTTTCTATTGAGTGGAAATATTTTTTTTAGGTTTTCATTGAGTTTTATTGATTGGTTGAAGATTCTAGCTGAAAAGTTCAAAAATGTCACAAAATATTATTGAGGAGTGAATTTTCTTGATTTTTTTATGGAAGAATTGGATTCAGGAGTGTTCATTTGGTAGTTTTGGAGTGTTGAATTGCAGTGATGATTTGTGGTGAGTGATGATCACTGGTGTGGTGAGTGATGTTGATTGGTTGTGGAGATGTGTTGGGGGGTGAGTGGAGCTCACAGGGGATGTGGTGTTTGAGGAGAGAATTGGAGTACTCCAGAAGGTGAGGAGGGGCCTGGAAATCATTCAGAACAATCAAATTGAATATGGGATTATGCAAGAGGGATCAAAAGAGTAGATCCCAGACCAAAAGGGGTTTATCTCCCACCTTTTCCATTCTCTTTTGGTTTGATTTTTGAGGCACAAATAGTGCCTCAAAATCACCAAAAAATAATTCCTGAAAAATTTGAAAGGCTTATTTTGAAGCATACAGCCTCAAATTTTTCAAAATTGGTTCAGAAAAACAAAAAAAAAATGGATTCAAAAGTGTGGACCCCCCTCCCCCTTCTTGAATTGAATTATTATCATTGTGACCAATATTTTGGGGTGTACAAACCCTCAAAAAAAATCCAAAAAAAACTTTTTTTTACTGTTTTATTGGTTTTATAAAGGCCCAAAAAAGAGAATTGAAATACAATTTGAGGCTTGATGTTTTAAAAAAATGTTGAAAAGGATGAGTTTATCATCCTTCTTTTCTTTGGGTTGGCTCCAATTTTTGAAGGCCAAGCCTCCATCCAAAAAATCATCAAAAATAAAAAATAAAAATAAAAATGAATTAAATTAAACCTCTTCAATTGATTTCATAACCTTTTGTAAATTCAAAATGCTCAACAAAACTAAGGTAAAAGGTAATGGAAATGGTCCAAGAATATGTTGTAAAACATTGATTTTTGGATTTTTATGGATTGATTCTTGAAGGCCTTCAAATGTTTCAATCAATCTGTAGAATTTTTCTGGAGGCTTCAGACACCCAGCTCTGCGGCTGCAGTGTCAAAATTTCCAAAGTTCAAATTTCTTGAAACACCAATGAGTTTAAGGAATTAACCATGGAGAGTTTATGTTCCAGTGCCATAGTTTTCCCCATGAGTTCAAGGGTAGGGGACATGAGAAAAACAATACCCAAGAAAATCATGAAAAAGGAGAAAAAAGGGGCTGGAGTGTGTATTTGGTGCTTGGAGCAAAGTGATCATTGTCAACAGGTCTTCTAGGAGACCAAAATGCCAAGCTTGATTTTCCTTTCCTTTCTTTTTTTTTTGGTCTCTTGGGGTGTTGGTCTCCATGTATCAAGTTTGTCAACAACACAAGGCCAGTTAATTTTCCTCTGCAACCCAACTGATCATAACTCTCAACCTCCTTTTTTTTGAAAAAAAAAAGTTGGTGATGGTAGGGCAAGATTGATCCAATACAGCACCCAACCATCTATCAAGTTGATTGTGTTGTAAAAACTACGTCCTCGAGCTCCCACTTGAGACTGAAGCCCGTCATTCTGGCATCCCGGTACAGGCGCTTCATTCCTGGCTCAACTCCAACAGACCTGCACACGCGGTTCTCTCCTCCTCTCAGCCATCCAACTGTGACTCTGACAAAGCTCAGAGCATACTCATGATCATTCTCCACATCATTTGCAACATCTCATTCACTTCCATTTCCTCTTCTTCATCTCTCACACTCACACCTACAAAGCACGCCTCAACAAATTGATCAAGTCTGGAAGCCTCTCAAGCGGGTAAAGATTGATTCAAAGCATTTTGAGTAATCCACTTCCATGCATTGATTGAGCCCAATCCACAGATCCTTCACCACAACTCAGAAGACTTCAAGAAAACTTCCTTTCATCTGAAGACTATACTGCCTAAATATCCGCGCATTTAACTCAGGCCATGAAGAAACTTTGCACTTTCTGATTCAACAACCAATCAGAATTATATTGCTCCTGATGGTCTGATCTTTCATCCTGATCTTTATGTTGTCAACTACTGTTGTTCATTTCATTTCTTCATTCTTTCTGTTGAAATCAATCCAGAGGTCCTGGTTTCCAACAATCTTCTTCTCACGGTTAAAAGCCAAAACAACTCATTGAGATGACCAATAATCATTCAACACCAGGACCTGGGGGTGACAGCACAATGCAAACAATCACGCTCAAGACACTCGTAGAATCCACTCCTCTCCTAAATGAGGACAACTACTCAATATGGAAGGTAAAAATGGAAAGTTTATTTGATCTACAAGGCATCCTCCACATAATGGAAAGCACAAGCAATGACGTTCAACTAGATCCCAAAATCAACAAGGACATGGCCGCATTTTTGTTAGCCAAGTTAGAACCAGCTACACATACCAACATAATCAATGCTGGAAATGTACGCAACGCCAAAGAAATCTGGATTGCAACTAAGAGTTATTTTGCTTCATCCCAATCAGCAAATCAAGCAAGAATTTTCAAATCCTTTCTTTATCTTCCCTTCAGTGAAGACAACATCAACAAATTCGTAACAAATGTACGGCTGAGTCTCAACAAGCTCTCAGAAGTAGGAATCAAACTACTGTCAGACATACTTGCGTATCTCATACTCTTCAAATTCCCATCCACTCTCAAAAGCATTGCATCTCAAGTAATGCACAGCAAGAAAGAAATAACCATTGAAAGAGTCCTGGATCACCTGGTACAACAAAAGAATGAAATATAAGATGCAAAGGTCAATGAAGGTGCCTCTACATCCAAAGCCAACATGAATATTTACTCAAGCTATCCACGCTGCAAGAATGGCGTCCATAATCCAGATGTTCAGAATCATCCTTGTGAGAAGTGCTGGATTGAATTTCCAGAACTTTGACCAAAAGGATTTAAATCCCAAAAACCAGAAAAAAAGAAAAAGGAGGAAATATCAAATTTCTTCTCATACTATTTCTGTTTCACAAACCTGTTTTCAACGGATTCAAAGCCTTTCATCTTAGACTCAGGATGTATGATTCACATGCTAACAAATAAAGATTGGTTCAAGAGGATGAATGCAGAAGACGGGTCAAATGTGATCAAGACAGGAAAACCTGGCACATTGCTTGAAATAAAAGGGAGAGGAATGGGATCAATCAATACCACTTCTGGAACTATTGAACTTCAGAATTCTGCCTGGACTCTGGACGCCTGCGTCAACCTGCTCTCAATGGGAGCATTTCTCAAAAAGGGAGCGAAGTTAGTTGTGAACAACCAAGAAAATCCACCCACCTTCAAACTAGTCACTGATCAGTCAACTATTCTTCAGGGGAAGATTGTCAACAACCTCCTGCACGTGGAAGGGGCCTCAAATCAAAGTTATCACAGGGCTGAGAATCCTGAATTGGAAAAAGTCAACAAACTCCACCTCAAACTTGGAAACTCAGGAATCACCAGGATGGAACAATTCCTAGGGAAATCCATCTTGGCAGATACAAAGAACAATTTTTTGTGCTCCAGCTGCAATAAGAGCAAGATCACTCAAGCAAGCTTCAAAGGCTTGTCAGCCAAGGCAAAAAAAGTGTTCCAGCGTGTCCACGCCAACCTGATTGGGCCAATGACGCCAACATCAAAGAACGTGTTTTGATATTCTCTTACAATGGTGGATAACTTCAGTGGGTACATTATTCCATTCCCTTTGAGAAACAAAAGCAACATAGCCAAAACAATCAGATTCATACTCTCAAATTAATAAAATTGGCTTGACTATTTCCCCTCAGAATTCTGCTGCAACGGGGGAGGTGAATTCATAAGCAATTATCTCACTCAATTCTTCAAGGACAAGGGGATACAAAGAGTAATATCTGAACCATATCATCCACAACACAACAGAAGGGCCAAAAGAGCAAACCAAACAGTAGCCAAATCCATTAGAGCAACCTTTGCTTCTTCAAAACTCCCAAAGCACTATTGGAATGAAGTAGTCCAAAGCTGTACCCTGGCTCTGAATCAAATAACCAACTCCAAGGGACTCACGCCATGGGAACTAATGCATGGAAAACGGTTACCAATCAACTATCTTTAACCAATAGGAAGCAGCCTCTATTATCTGGACCTTGGGAACCAGTCGCCAAAGAAGTTAGACAAAAAAGGCTTACCCAGAAGACTCATTGGATATGTCCCTAAGCTCCTGTCCTACCAAGTATTAAACAACACCGGCAGCATCATAGAAACAAAGAATGTAAAATTCACCAAACCTCCATTGATGATGTTGGACGAGTACCCAACAGATCAAAATGAACCCACCATGGGCCAAACTCATTCCTCAACCAGGTCTCCAAGCACCTCCAAATTCCCAAACGAGGCAGATCCTACTGTCAAAGAAGAATCCAACAAGTCCAACTCAGAACCAGAAGAAGACGCTGATAATGAAGTAATGCAAGAGCTGGTTCCAAAATTGCAAACTCTTTGGAATTGTCAGTAACTGAGACCTCCAGAACGATAAGGATACTTCTCCAAATCAGTTCCCAAATCACCTGAAGAAGCTCTTTGCTCTCCTGTCTGGTCCAAGTCCCTAAACAAGGAGCTGAATACCTGAAAATACTTCAAAGTTTGGGAATATTACAATGGACCAGAGCCAAGCAACTTACTCAACGTAACTTACGCATTCCGAATCAAGGAGAACACACATGGAGAAGCCCCAACTTACAAGTCAAGATTCTGGGTGCAAGGATTCAATCAACGCTACGGCATCAACTACTTCAAAACCTATTCCCCCACGGGAAAGGTGGCATCCCTAAGGGCAGTTTTACTGCTAGCGGTTGATCTTGATCTGGAAATGCTGCAGTTCAACGTCAAAGGAGCGTTCTTGCATGCTCCTCTTGAGGAAGAAGTGTTCATAAGACAACCAAATGGCTCAGAAAGACAAAATCCAATTCTCAAGCTCAAGAAGTCCCTATACGGACTCAAGCAAGCACCAAAGAACTGGTACAAGATGTTGAGCGAATGGATCCAAGATCAAGGTTTCACCCCCTCAGAAGCAGACCCATTTCTTTAACTAGGGACCAATCAAAAATCAGCCATATTTGTTCATGTAGATGACTTACTCATGGTAGGAAATGTTCAAAAATTCAAAGATGCATTCCTCAACAAATTCAAAAACTTGTCAGCTCACCCTCCTAATACCTTACTTGGCATGAAGGTCAAACAATCTCCAGAGGGTATAAGGCTATCACTCCCGATGCACATCAAAAAGGGCCTGGAGGAGCTGGATCTTACAGACTGCTAGCCAATGAGCACTCCCTGCACTCCTGGGATCCATCTTACACCAGCCAGTATTGACAAGATAGAAGAATTTAACAAACTGGGGGTATCCTATTGGTCTCCTATAGGAAGACTTAACTTCATAGCTGGACTTTCTTGGCCCAATATCAGCTATGCCGTCTCATCTCTGGCAAGGTTTTCCAAAAACCCTGGGATTGCTCACTGGAAGGAGGTACTCAGGGTATGGAAGTATCTTGGAAGTTCCAAAAATCAACAACTTCTGATCTCCAAGAAAAATAATTCGGACAACCTCATCTGTTACAGCAACTTGACATGGGCTGATGATCCAATCACTAGAACTTCACAATTGGGGTTCATCTGCTTCTACCGGGGATCACCTCTCTACTGGACTAGTCAACGCCAGAGAAATATCACATACTCATCAACCAAAGCCGAGTGCAACACCCTCAGCAACGGTCAACTTGAATGCAGATGGATCAATCACCTTATCCATGAACTCTGGAGAAAGCCTATCAAAGCAATCATCCACATGATCAACAATAAAGGTTTGGACGACAAAATAAAAAACTTTGGAAGCAACACAAAGACAAAGTTCATCGACCTGAAGACCAAAGGACTTTGAGAAGATATATCCAATAAAGCAATTGAAATCCAACTCATCAAATCAGATCAAATGGTAGCCAACGGACTCACCAAAGCCGCCAATAGAACTTCAATCCTGCAACTCATTCATCATGTCAGTACTTAGACCTCTCACACTTTGAATCAAGGAGGGCTGTTGTAAAAACTACGTCCTCAAGCTCCCACTTGAGACTGAAGCCCGTAATTCTGGCATCCCGGTACAGGTGCTTCATTCCTGGCTCAACTCCAACAGACCCGCACACGCGGTTCTCTCCTCCTCTCAGCCATCCAACTGTGACTCTGACAAAGCTCAGAGCATACTCATGATCATTCTCCACATCATTTGCCACATCTCATTCACTTCCATTTCCTCTCCTTCATCTCTCACACTCACACCTACAAAGCATGCCTCAACAAATTGATCAAGTCTGGAAGCCTCTCAAGTGGGTAAAGATTGATTCAAAGCATTTTGAGTAATCCACTTCCATGCATTGATTGAGCCCAATCCACAGATCCTTCACCACAACTCAGAAGACTTCAAGACAACTTCCTTTCATCTGAAGACTATACTGCCTAAATGTCCGCGCATTTCACTCAGGCCATGAAGAAACTTGGTACGTGCTGATTCAACAACCAATCAGAATTATATTGCTCCTGTTGGTCTGATCTTTCATCCTGATCTTTATGTCGTCAACTACTGTTGTTCATTTCATTTCTTCATTCTTTCTGTTGAAATCAATCCAGAGGTCCTGGTTTCCAACAATCTTCTTCTCAGATTGAAGCATCCTTGCTTGAGGGGAGTGGTAAGGATGAAGTCTAGTGAGAGGGCCTAGTGCACATTTAGAATGAAGTCAAATGCCTTCAGCGCTGCCGCAGTTGCTTTTGAGGATTGATAGAGAGGGGAATTCAGAACAGCTGTTACCTGGAGATTTCCAGTTGTAGAGCTCAAGTGGAGAGATGGATGGCCTCCAACTTTGAACAGATGCTTGTCCTTTCTTCAAACTGCCTGTGCCAATCAAGATTGCCTAAATCTCATGACACCCCTCCCCCCCTCCCTAAAAACAGTCCCATCTGCGCCCCCATGACACCAAGCAACTTCAGTATTACTAGTTGGTGACTCTTGCTGTAGTAGCCATTGAATGTCATTGAATCAGACATGGTCAATGTTCTATTTGTTTATGCAGTGGGTGTTGCTGGCTGCATGCTGGATACTTCGTGTTACCGTAGTTAGGATACGAGGGCTAAATACAAGGGTGCAACCCTCGAATTGAGCGGTAATGAGAGCATCCTAATTTGCGGGTAATCCAGCTCGATGCGTGGTATTCTTACATATTGTTATTTGCATAACCAGGGGAGGTGGTCTCAAGGCAGACATGCATACGAGCTGATTGAAGATCAGCAAAGCATTATGGAGCAGCTTTGGGTCTCATGTATCGCAGTTATTCAGCATCTTTTTCACATTTTAGTCTGGGCTCTGGCAGGAAAGGTGATCCTTGAAATGCCCTTCGGGAAACACGAGCGTCATGTTGAGAACTTAGTCTAAGACGCTCCATGAGGTTTAATTCGGACTTCTGAGTCAATGAAGGCTTCCATGTGAGGCTTCCATCAATGCTTTAAGAACAACCAACAAACCCACTCTGCCGCCGGAATAATCAGAAAGCTCGCGCGGTCGCAATATCATGATTGCCATCAAGGGTAGTGACCTAATCCCGAAACTAACAGCTACGAGAAAGAAAAAGAATGTCCTCAGATCATTCAAGTTCGACCACTCGATCACAACCTAGCAGGAAGAGCACGTTCCCAAATGAACCTGTTGGGTTATTGGAGAATTGCATGGCTAGGTTGCTAGAGGATTCGGTCCAACCTAGAGGCCCGAAATCACAGGCGCCGCATGATAGCCATCGAGTCTCGTTCGTTGTCTCCACAGATCGATTTGGATGACCGATTGGTTTCGAAAAACCGATGTTTTCAAAACTTGTGGGGTTGGGTACTAACCAACAATGCGTCGGATGATCTTCCGAAGAATTGTCTAGCGCCGGGAGCTGATATAAACACAGCGATAAATTCGGATTGGGGGCAAGAGTGTGATCATGAGGCTGGTCAGCCTTGCTCGGGATAGGGATCACGTGTCTATGTCTCAAAGCTTGCTCACGGGACACTGTTTCCTGGTGAGCAATCGACCGACACCTGCCCTAAGGATGATACAACGGCATTTCTCGACTGGGCAGAAT
Source organism: Puccinia polysora (assembly GCA_025617555.3). Lineage (NCBI taxonomy): Eukaryota > Fungi > Basidiomycota > Pucciniomycetes > Pucciniales > Pucciniaceae > Puccinia > Puccinia polysora. The sequence continues at coordinate 35,271,551 of CM062616.1, read as the reverse complement.
AATCTCTTGGGGTTTGTTATCTTGGGAAAGAAGGCCATCTCGGACCAGGGTCGACTACCATGGACGAGTTTACTTGGGCCGCGATCCACAAATCCGACGCTAGCGTAGAGTTGCTTGAGCTCATCATGACAGACGAGTAGGACGGATGTGATGTGGGCCTTTTGACAGCGATCGAGGTAGTCCCGAAGCAGACCGGTAGCGACCTTGGTTCGACGATGTTCGGCGTTCACACAAACGGAATGAATCAGAACATTATTTCCGTAAGGTTCATGATGAGTGAGCGAGTCGTGATCAAGTGTATCGGTAGTAGAGCAAGTACCGTTGATAAAACCAATCAGATCACTATTGTTGTAATAAGCTCCGATGAACCATTGAGGGGCGACTGCCTGGCGATAGCTATGTTGGAGGGCAAGATGATTGATGGGTCAGTTTCGGAGATCGAGTTGCAGTATGGAGTGGCAGAGCGTGCGAGACCAAAGACCAACTGAATCGTTTCCAACGTGGCAGCCTCATCGGCCGGGAACCCATCAGACTCGAGTTTGTAGACATGATCAAGCTCGGAAATGCCGACTGGTCGATAGCTCAGCCCGGTGGTCGGGGTGGCGTCGTGGGTTGAGAGGGAAGCATGATGACTCTGGGAGCTGGATGGGTCCTTCATCCGCCACTGCTGGATCCGACTGGCGAGACTTGCTCAATTCAACCGAGGCTGCTGTATTGCAATTTGGGGGGCAGTTCTCCTCATCCACAGCCGGGCGGCACACCGAGGGGTCATGGGAGGACCGTGGGAGGGCGCGGGCTACCGCATGGCGGCTGGCTCTAGGCCGGAAAACGGGACCCGGGACGCGGGACCCCGGGGGGGGGGGCTCTCATATGTATGTACAGTATCCTCACCAGCTCGTCGAGGGATCCGGAACCTTCTCGAGATACTCGTGTGACCTGTATGTATTCACTATGGACTCGTATGCATTATCCACCGAGCGCTGCTCGTTCTCCGCCCCCCGGGTCGCTGCCCCCATCGAACTGCCGCATCAAACCCAACTAGGGGCGAACCATCGTTGCCGGTTTCAACCCAAACCATTCGCACCTCTTCACAAACATCATCATCACACCTGATCTCAGCACAAACCAAGCGAAAGATGCCCGTAAGTTTTCCATCTCGCTCCTCTCCGACCTCGGTCTAGCTCGAGTCAAGCTTGATCTTTTGCTCTTGCACACCCTCCTGCCACAGCGTCGTTCGAGCAGCAGCAGCGGCGGCAACCGATCCTCTTCTCGGGCCGCCTCCACCTCCACCCGCCAGCCAGTCCAATCTGGTCCACCTCCAGTCCCCGCTGCTCAACAGTCATCCGTCCCTGCCATCCAACAACCGACCTCCTCCGGTCCCGGCTTGTTTGGTCAAGTAAATGATCTTTTCCATGAACTCCCAGCTTACCTGATGCTGACGAAGCCGATTTGTCTTAGATGGCTTCCACTGCCGCTGGCGTCGCTGTCGGTCACACCATGGGTCAAGGCCTCTCCAGCATGTTGTTTGGCGGCTCGAAGGAAGAAGCCCCAGTAACCACCCCACAACAGCAGCCATTCGAGCAACAGCGAATCGGAGGCCAATGTGAAACAGCCGCTAAAGGCAAGTGTCTATGGACTCTTACTCTCCTACCCTTCTACCACCCGCTGATCCTGACTGGTCGGTTGATTCGATTCCTCCATGCTCTCTAAATCCATCAGACTTCACTCGATGTTTGGAAAGCACGAACAACGACATGAACAGTTGCAGTTTCTATCTCGAGCAACTCAAGGCTTGCCAGAACATGTTCCAACAGACCCGTTAAAAATTCATCCCTCCCCCTGACCTCTAGCGATCCATGGCTTGTTCTTCTTATCGCTCACCTTTGATTGGTTTTCGAGCGTCGCTCCATGCGTTTCGAGCAGATATCCTTCCGTTGACCCCTCAACTGTCCTACTAGCGAAGAATGCTGCTTGTCCATTCTCATCTGCCGGCGGTGCATTTAGCTCAGGCCTTATTGTCTCATGAAACTTGCCGCCAGCCAAAGTATCTGTGCTTGTTTCATTATATTCCGACAGTGTTTCTTGGATGACATGTCCCGATTTCAACCATGGTCCTTCATCGTCAGATAACTCGACATTGTGGTGCATTTACTCACGATCGTTTAAGCCATCCTTGCCCATTGGATCATCACATCTAGCCCTCTTATTACGGAGTGGCCCATGGTTAAGAAAGGCTCCTAATATTGTAAAAGTGAAATGTGTTCCGTCTCTGGGTGCCCATCGGGTCGGGCCCAGACAGTAGCTGCCGGCCCAAAATCGGCCTGAAAAGTAGGCGGTTGGGACCGGGCCGGATTTGATGCATTATTTGCCTAGTCAAAAACCGACCCGAGCCTTTTTGAGGAAGCTTTTCGCAGGTATGGGCTTGGTTTCTTTTCAATAGCGCCACTGATTTCACCCACTGCAGTGGAATCTGATAATGAATACTAAAAAGGATGATGGGCAAAAAGCTAGTGTCAAGTAATCTACAATCTGAATAGATTAACAAATCTAGATTGAACAAGGGAAGCTGTATGGAGTACAATGCTGCATATTGTATGAACTTGAAACAAACACAGAAAAAGGACAAGGGAACAAAGGGAAAGGAAAGGGAACAAAAGAAGGAAATATCAATCTAAACTGGATGTCAATACTCAATAACCAGATCACCATATTGCACCCAGGATGAAATCAAGTTTAAAATGATGACAAAGGAGGTTGGATTTATGGTTTTGAAAGAAGATTTGAGCAGATCTGTTGCATGCCCACCCCATGTACTTGAGAGGTACCAGGAATTAGGTGGACATGGTACAAAGGAAAGATATTGATGCTACAATGAGTCTCAAATTTAGAAGTCTATCTTCAAAGCTCAAGGTTTTTAGGAAATGTTGTGGTGATAGGAAGACTGGCACAAGCTTGGTGAAGCACTTGTTACTCATTCAATGTGAGAGTGTATGAAATTAATTAACTGGAGGAGAAACAATCTAGGGGGTAAATCTATGTGATTTGAAAGCAATCTACAGCCTAGTGTATAGGAGAGATACAACCAGGGGAATGTTTGCTCTAGTTCAAAGTAACAAGGTCCATAACAAATGTGCAGGAAATGTAGGATGAAGATGAAATTTCATCATCAAGGTACAGGCTAAGTACCAGATGGAGTGTGAGGATGTCAATTGAAAAAAAGAAATATCAAAGGGAATAACAGGTAATGCTAATGCAAAGTCATTCAAATGAAAGATAATGCCAAGCTCACCAAAAAAAGATTTGTGTCACTTGCTAGCCAGTGCCATCAAGGAATATATTATTTGAGCTTTCTTCATTATATATTTGAAGGCATCTACAGTCTTCAATTCAATAGTTGTTGCACAGTGAGTGTGCATCAGGGGGCTTGGTCAAATATTGACTAAACATTGATGAAATATTAACCTGACTTTGGTCATAGATTGGGACTCACCTCCTTGATGGCACTTTGCTAGCAAGTGTCATGGGGTTGTTTGTGGTGAAAAGTCTAACAAAAGTGAGGCTAAGTTTGAGATAAAAGGTATAAGATTGGACCCTGGGCATGATTGATTAGTATGGATAAGTAATTGATAATGAACAAGAACTAGCAAGGTGCTAACCAATCTTTTCAAGCTGACTGGAAAAGATTTCATGAAGTAATTCAACCAGGCTTGAATTTTATGATTAATGATGAATTGAATTTCAAAGTATTGGAAGATAAATCACAAAGTTGATGAAATTCATTCAAAGTTGAAATGCAAGATTTTTTGAAGTATGAAGATTATTTTTTTCTACATCTTGTTCATTTTTCTGCATGTTGTTCATTTTTCTGCATCTTGTTCATTTTCCTGCACCTTGTTCATTTTTCTGCATCTGGTTCATTTTTCTGCATCTTGTTCATTTTTCTGCATCTTGTTCATTTTTCTGCATCTTTTATGAATTTATCTAGTCTTTTTTTCTTCTTCTTATTATTTCTATATTCTTCATTTATTTTCAGTTCCATACTGTTTTTTGATTCAGTCCTTTAACAAAATCTGCTCCTCATAGAAGGAGCCTTCACAAAACTTGTTACACCCCCAAGGTTTGCATACCTGAGAGGTAACCTGTTTAGCATATCTCACATAAATTTTTCATCCTAACATCATATTTAGAATATCTCACATAAATTTTTCATCCTAAGATCATAAAAATCCTCTAATAAAACATAGAAATCCTCCTCTAACATCTTCCTCACATCAAATCTCAAACTGAACCAAAAACTTCCTTTAAAACATGAATTTCTTCTTCTAAAATCACCATGTCAAGTTCATCCCCACTTTCAATTATTGAAGAAATCAACAAGATTCCTTCAACTTGATTTCCAACTAAAAATAGAAAGAAATTCTTCCAAAATAGGCAGGATTACAAATAAAAGTACATCTCAAGGTCATTAATCATCTAGCTTCTCTTTTAAAAATTATTTCCTCCAATATCTCCTGATTTCTCCTATAGCTCTGATCTTATCTCTGTTAGGTTTTTCTAAGAAGTATAAATATATTCTCTCAGCTTCAAACTATCACTTTTTTCCTGAATCTCTGTTAGTTGATCTAACTTTTTCTTCTTTTTTTTTTCTAAACCATTTTCCTTTCTCATCCAACTGAAAGCCATCTTAGGTTTATTGGCTTTTTTTAAAAAAAGATTTACAGTCCCATAAAACTCAGCTCTAATCCAACTAAAGGAATCTCAAGACTATCACAATATTTCAGAATTGGAGGAATGCTTTTAAAATGATGAAGGAAATCAATTAAACAATGGCAATTTTCCTCAATAATTTATTTGGCTTCAAATTTACTTGAATTTCAAAAATCAATGCAATACTGCCTCAAATGAATTTCTGAAAACCCTGGTGTTTCCCTTTATCAGAAATTGTGCCAAACTGCCTACACCATGATCAAATACCCAGGAGGAAAAGGCTTCAGTTCTCTTCTCAATCCATAAAAATTATCCAATCCCCTGAACCTGTGAAAAGATTTCACCAAGAAATTTGGCTTGCAAAAAACAAAGGGTAAGTATGGGTTAGGTTTATGAAAATTAAGTGCTATGGATTTTGGAGCAATTTCATAGAAAAAATTAAAAAGATATCAAAAAACTGGCTATTGTAAAACTTGAAGCTTCAAAATATGTCATTTTTCATTCTATAATTGGAAAAATAACCTTAGAAGTATTAGGTCATATCAAAGTTAACCAAACTTGCCAATTTTTAATGGCAGTTTTCAAACCAAATCTTCCATCAAAAATCCAAGAAAATCACTTATTTCACATCAGAAGTGTCAGAGTTACCTGAAAATAAATGGGTTTTTCCATATAAAGTATTTAAAGGCTTTCACTGCCTCAACCAAACATCATTCCATGTCATACACCCCTGATTTCAACCTCACCTCCTTCTACATCTAACCCCATTGGAAAAAATTTATTCATTTCTCTCATCACTTTGCTATAATCATGGCTTCATCTCTCATCTCCTTGTCACTTCATCACTATCATTACTTCATCAATCTCATCTTTGATATCCTCATTGCTTCATCTCTCATCCCCTTTTAACTTCATCACTCTCATCACTTTATTTCTCTTTTTGATCATCACTCTCATCACTTTAATGCTCTCATCACTTCATGACTCTCATCACTTCATCACTCTCATCACTTCCTAACTCTCAATGATTTACTGATCTCATTGCTTCATCCCTCCATCCCTCTTACTCTTTCCAAAAGAAAATCCCCCCCCTCTGCAAGTCCACAAAAAAATCCAATGGACCAAAGCAAACATACCCAAGGAGCTCTACATCAAAAAATCCTGCATCATCAGCTTCCAAAGGATCAAGTAAGCTCAAGAGAGCTGATCACATCATCCTTGTAAACTGGCTCAAAGTTACCTCCAGCTATGACACTTTATTTGGATTCAACAATGAAACACAGGATGGCCAACCTCTGTCCTCTAAGGTTAATGGTGATCTCCTGATAGCCAATGAACTGAAGAATAAAACCAAAGGTAGCCTGGATATTCCATCCCAAAAGATGCTGGAGTTATTCAAGAACTATTGAAACAAGTACCAAAAAGCCCACTCAATGTCAATTTCCACTGGCTTTGGTATCACCAACTCTGACAAAGCCAAGGGAATCAACTCGGTGGTTGATGAGTTGGACTCCATTTGTCCTTTTTATATTCAAATGGATGAAATATTTGGAAAGAAGGCCAAAATCACCTCCCTAGCTGCTTTTGATGCCCAACAATCCAATTCGGTTGATGCTGAGGACTTGGCTGGGGATGCTCAGCCTAGCAATGGTGATCCTTAAGAAACCTATGAGTGGCCCCCATCCAATGCCAAGGAGGATATTCAAACACAATCAGCTCCAATAACGTCTACTTCTGCATTTATTGAGGAGTCAAACCCAACCTTGGACCCCTCCCCTCCTTCTTTGGATTGCTCTCTTCCTGGGGTGGAAGAACTGGAGAACTTGGCCAATGAGGAGGATGTCATTCCTGTATCACCATTGCCATCAAAATCTGCTCAAGTAAGGAACCAAGTTCTTTTCTCTTCTGTCCAGTTAATCCTGAATGATTTAGATTCAAAAGAAAAAGGCTCATCCATTCCTGAATGGCCAAAAAATCAAGCCAATGGTGTTGAAATCTTACCCTTACTCACTCTGTCTTGATGTCTTGTTCTGACTTAGATATACATTGATCACGTACACAATTCTGTAATTTTGTTGTCTTACCAAGTGCATCTCATAGGTGCATGTTTTTGTTGTTGTTTTCCTGTTACTTATTTTTATTTCTTCTTATTTCCTATTTTTTCTCTAACTGGTTTTACCTTCCATCCACACCGCAAAACTTGCCGCATCTTCAAATATCTTGGTGCAGACACTTCAATCTTCAACTTGTGCGACTACACGCTTCTTGATTCATCAACCCAATCCAAGGAAGGACAATTGGAGGGATCCCAACCAACTTCACAATCCTCTCAGATCACATCTTCCGCAATTTGGGAATCCTTGAGCAAATCCCTCAACTACAATCAATTAAACACTGGATTTATCTACATTCTTCAGCAGCCAGCGTGTCTATTGTAAGATTCAACTATCCAACTCCTCAATCAACAAAAACTCATCTTGTTCTTGCACAGATCACTCAAGGCGCTAATTGAGAACTTTGGACATATCCTGCTTGGCTTCAATCAATCTCTTCTGACTGTTCTTGTTCCTACAATTAAAAATCCTTTTATTAAATCATTTTATCTCAGTCAGATTTGATCCCCATTGGTTAAAATTTCTTTTTTCACATCTATTCTTCTTATTCTTATTTCAAATCAACACTCACTTGTTTAATTTCTATGCAATCAATTCTAGTCTGGTCTTGGTGACCTACTCAAATTTTCTCACAGTTAAAATCCTTCCCGCTTGTCATGGGTTGACTGGGGCCATCAAAAATGCCAGGACCAGGGGGGGGGATCCATGACCTACAAATCCCTGGCCATCAAGTTGTTAATTGAGTACACTCCCATACTCGCAGCAGGCAACTATAGCATGTGGAGGAAAAAGTTTGAAAAACTATTCAAACTGCAAGGAATTTATGACATTATGGATAATCCTGACGTTTCAATACATCTTGATGCAGAATTCAAGCAGGAGTTTGTAGCACATATAATGGCAAAACTAGATTCCAATACGTACAACAACATTATTGATGACATCAATGAGGATGATGCCAAGCTGATCTGGATCTTGAATCAAAGTCATTTTGCTTCTTCTCAATCTGCAAACCAAGCAAGAGTATTCAATGAATTCTTAAATCTGACCATGGCATCAAACATAAACACTTTTGTCACCTCAATAAAATTCTACCTCAAGAAAATGTCCAAGGTAGGTATTGAACTCCCCTCCAATATAATTGCCTATCTTTTTCTCTTCAAGTTCCCCTTCCATGCAAAATATGAAATCTCAGATCATGCATACAACAAACAAAATGAAGATCAATATTGTGCTAAATAATCTCATCCAACATAAAAACCAGGTGATAGCTCAAGAAGATTGTGCCAAACACGTCAATTTAGCCTTATATTGTGGTCCAAGATGCGAAAATGGCAAGCATAATCTGGAGGTTACATTGCACCTTGCCAGCTCCTTTTGTTTTGAGTTCCCTGAACTCAAATCTGCCAACATTGAAATTGCGGCAAGAAGTCAAAATCAAAGTCATCAAACAAGGCACACTTCTATTCATTTTTCTGTGGGGTAAGTGTCAGCCCGGGTAGCTCCAATAATCTCTCCAGTTGATTCATCTTGGACTTGGCATGCTTGGTCCATATGATTATTGACAAAGACTCCTTCAATCATCATCATCCGAGTAACGGTTTGGACAAAGTCCTCACGGGGAAGAAAGATTCCGCCATCACCATTGAAGGAACTGGAGAGGCAGCACTTGCTACTAATGACTCCTTCATGAAGCTGTCAAATGCTGTTTGGGTTCCCAACTCAACCGTGAACCTGATATCCCTGGGTGTGCTTATGAAAAGAGGTGCATCCCTTACCTTCAATTCAAGATGTAACCCCAGCACCTTCAAACTCTGCAAGGATAGGAGAACACTTCTATCTGGGAAGATTAGCAAAAATCTATTTGTGATTGACATGCTGTCCAAGGCAAGGGTTTCCTACTACTTGCAAGATGATCTCATGAGGTTTCATTGTTCATTAGGACACACTAGCCTTGGTAGGATGAAAAAATTCCTCAAATGCTCCATTCCCACAGTCAATAAAGACATGTTTGAATGTCTCAGTTGCAACAAAGCAAAAATCACCCAAAACCCGTTCAACCACCAGAAGGATTTTGCTTCTGAATGCTTCAAGAAGATCCATCTAGACCTAATGGGTCCAATAAAACCTACCTTGAAAGGCGGGTTTAAGTATATACTGAACCTGATCAATTCTTATTCTGGATATTTAGCGAGTTATCCCCTGAAGTTGAAGAGCAACACGGCGGATGTAATCATCTTTATCATCAAGAACCAACATTGAAAGACTGGTTGGTATCCAAAAGAGGTCTGCTCAGACGGAGGGGGAGAATTTGTCAACTCAAAACTCCAAACATATTATTGGGGTCATCAAATAAATCAAATAATCAGTGAACTGTACCATTAACAACAAAATGGTAGATTCAAACAAGCAAATTGAACATTAATCAAGGCTGCAAGACCCACTATTTCCAATGCTGGACTACCAAAATCTTTCTGGCACAAGGTAGTGAAGGGGTGCTGTTTGATGCTCAACCAAATCCCAAAAGAAAAGGATGAAGACTCACCATGGAATAAAATTCACAACAAAGATTTGCCCAAAGATTATATCAAAAAAATCAGATCTTCCCTTACCTATAAATTGAATGACACTGACATACACTCTAAATTGGATGAAAGAGGAGCGTCTGGGATTTTAGTAGGATTCAATCCACAGTTTCTGTCATACAAGGTGATGAACTTGTCTGGTAAGATTATAGACACTAAAAATTTCCTATTCAACAATAAAAAGACCATTTGAATCTTGGTCAAGGATGATAACTTTCAAGTCCCAGAGCAGCTTATTGGTCCCTCAAACAACACACCATCAATCCAACAAGTTGAAGGAATCAAAATCAAATCAATGAGTGAAATTGCGGGTTCTGAAAGTGAGGCAGGCTCAGACAATGAATCTTCAGTCAAACAAGATCTTCAACCAACCTTAAGATGCAGAGACAAAATTTCAAAACCTGATCAATATGGTTTTATGGCAGAAAAACTGCCTAAAAATCTCATGTAGACCATGCAAATTCCTCATTGGAAGGAGTCGATGGAGAAAGAATTTGCTTCTATTGAAGATCAAGAAGTTTGGGAAGAAGTTGACCATGATCAAGTCACCAATCCCCTGAACACCATTCCTGTCTTCAAAATAAAGCACAATGATCATGGTGAGCTAGAAACTTTCAAAAACCGTCTTTGTGTTCAAGGTTTCAGCCAAAGATACAGCCTAGATTACCTTGAGAACTATGCACCAACTGGTAAAGTGGCTTCACTGCAAGCGGTCCTCACTTATGCAGCTAACAAGAATCTTGAACTTCTGCAACTCGAAGTCAAGGGTGCATTTTTGCATTCGGAACTTGAGGAACAAGTCTTTATCAAAACTCCTTACGGCTGCAATCATAAATCAAAATATCTTTGACTAAAAAACCATCATATGGACTAAAACAGGCTCCAAGAAACTGGTATTGCATGTTTAGCAATTTAATCAAGTCGCAAGGATTCTCTGAGTCTCTCTGTGACCCATGTCTCTACATTGGAAACAATGGATGCTTGGTAGTTTTCTTTCATGTGGATGATCTGGTCGTAGCAGGAAATTTCTACCAATTTCAGGATGCCTTTCTTTCTAAATTTGAAAATTCATCAGCTCACACACCAAAAACACTGCTTGGAATGAAGGTTATTTGCAAAGACAGCCTTATACAGCTTTCATTGCCCTTACATATTGAAAAAGGATTATTGGAACTTGATATGACCAATTGCTATCCTGTTTCCACTCCTTGTACGCCTGTTTTAAATCTTGCACCGGCAAGTGAAGACAATCATCAAGAATTCCTCAAGCTACAAGTCAACTATAGGTCACCCATTGGTTGGTTAAATTTCATAGCAGGTCTGGATTGTCCCAATATGAGCTTTGCTGTTTCCAGCCTAGCTATATATTGCAAACACCCGGGCATGAGTCACTGGAACAAAATTTGACATGTCTGGAAGTATCTGTCAAATACTAGAAATCTCAGTCTTACTCTTGGTCAACAATCAATTTCAGATAGGCTTGTCTGTTTCAGCAATGCCAGCTGGGGAAACAATCCCACTTCAAGAATTTCTCAATCTGGTTTCATATGCTACTTCAAAGGTAGCCCACTCTATTGGACCAGTAGAAGGCAGAAAAGCATTACTCATTCATCCACCAAATCAGAATGTGTGGCTCTGTCCAGCGTTCCTCTTGAAGGTTTCTGGCTGCAACAACTGATTGAGGATGTGTATTGGACTAAGTTCAAGTTACCTATCCATCTTATTGATAACAAGGTACTTGATGACAAAATCAAAAAATTTAGTTCAATCTTGAATGCAAAACATATAGACCTCAAAACAAAAAGTCTGCAAGAAGATTTTGGGAAAGGCCCAATCAAAATTAAGCTGATTCCTTCTCACTTGATGACTGCTGATTCCTTGACTAAAGCCCCAAACAAGACCTCCACTATCCAGCTTGTAAATGCCTTCAGTTATCTGTTTCATTGATTGAAAAGTTGAGGGAGGCTGTTGAAATCTTATCCTTAATCACTCTGTCTTGATCTCTTGTTCTGCCTTAGATATACATTGATCACATACACAATCCTGTCATTTTGTTGTCTTACCAAGTGCATCTCATAGGTGCTTTTTTTTGTTGTTGTTTTCCTGTTGCTTATTTTTATTTCTTCTTATTTCCTATTTTGTCTCTAACTGGTTGTACCTTCCATCCACACCACACAACTTTCCGCATCTTCAAATATCTTGGTGCAGACACTTCAATATTCAACTTGTGCAACTAAACCCTTCTTGATTCATCAATCCAATCCAAGGAAGGACAACTGGAGGGATCCCGACCAACTTCATGATCCTCTCAGATCCCATCTTTCACAATTCTGGAATTCTCAAGTGAATCCCTCAACTACAATCAAGTAAAAACTGGATTGATCTATGTTCTTCAGCAGCCAGCATTTATATTGTAAGATTAAACTCTCCAAATCCTCAATCAACAAAAACTCATCTTGTTCTTGCACAGATCACTCAAGGCGCTTATTGTGAACTTTGGATGTATCCCGCTTGGCTTCAATAAATCTCTTCTGACTATTCTTGTTCCTACAATCAAACATCCTTTTATTAAATCATTTTATCTCAGTCAGATTTGATCCCCGTTGGTTAACATTTCTTTTTACACATCTATTCTTCTTATTCTTATTTCAACTCAACGCTCACTTGTTTCATTTCTTTTCAATCAATTTTAGTCTGATATTGGTGACCTACTCAAATTTTCTCAAATGAGGCCTCTAATATCACCTTCAAATACAAGTGACAGCGTTTGAAAACAAACCTCCTTGGCAAAGGGAAAGCAAAAGTCCATCAATTCCATCAAAATCAACCCCAATAGCTGTCAAAAGAGGAGAAACACTTTGAATTGTTTGGGCGTTGAAGATATCATGGAGGAGCAAAATATAAGTAAGTGCATTGATTGAGTCTCCTTGATTTCAAAATAAAGCTCATCCATATTCCACTCCAAAAAAAAGTGAAATCACAAATTGAATCTGAAAAACTTCAATTTGAAAAGGAGAAGTGGGACTTTCAACTGGCTATCAATTGTCAAAAGCAGAGAGCCAACAGTTTGAATTATCAACAAACATTTGATGCTGAGTGGGAATTGAAAAAGGAAGTGCTAGAGTTCCAAAAAGAGGAAAAGGAAAAGGATCAAGTGGAAGAGCAACTGTAAAGGGAAAGGGAACAACTGGCCATGGAAAATAAAGATAGGTTATCAGTAGCCATGGCATGTAATGGTAGCAGTCAAAAAGTTGATGAAATACAGCAGATTACTCAATTTCTGGGCTTTGAAATATATTTACTTTGATAAAAATTTTAAAAAGAAAATGAAAACAATTTTTTTTTGATTAAAAAAACATTTGAGACAATTTTTAACTCCACCAATAAAGAAATATTTTTTATTTTTATTTGATTTTTTTTTGATTAAAAAAACATTTGAGACTATTTTTAACTCCACCAATAAAGAAATATTTTTTATTTTTATTTAATTTTTTTTTCTGGAGTAAATTTTTTCACTTTTTAAGTCCTTGCAAGTTTTCCAAGTAGTTTTTTATGATTTGCATAGACATGGCCATCCTTTTCTGAGTGGAAGTCTCCACAGCAGGAAAACTACAGTGCTTGTACCTATTTTGCTGCCCAAAACATTTAAAAACACCTTTTTCTTGGGAATCAATACCAAAACCCAAGTCAGAAAAAAAAAAATTGGCCATTGGATACTTGATATTTTTCCTTGTTGTTGATAATTTGTCCATTAAATTTTTTGGTTGGAACAAAAAGTAAAAAAGGAATAGGAAGAAATGTCACATTTGTCAACATGAGGAGAATTGTAGAAGGAATTTGAAGTGAAGGTGATGTGGGGGGCACATTCAAAAGTAGTGAGGCTGGGTCCAAATTCCAATGAAGAGAAGGAGCCAATATTGTTGTTGATCATTGTTTCACGGTTGGATTCAAATGCAAGTCTGCCTAATTTTGAAAACATTGGGCCTAAGATTTGAGAGACCTTTTTTTACCTCATGTTCAAAAAATAAAACTCTTGAGGGGAAGATTTGACAGCAGCTTTATTCAAATATCATTCAAATATTTCAGAAGGGTGCATCAACTTTTGCCATCCAATTGGCCACATTTTACCACCCCAAATCTTGAGGGACCAACAGTGCTGAAAAATGTTTTGCATTGTAAAATGATCTGATGATTTGAGATGAATTACAAAAAACAGGCTGAGGTAATTAAGTCAGACACAAAGTTGGGAAAAAGAAGACAAAACGGAATGATGAAAGGACAACAGAACTGAAAAAGATGAAAGATGACCAACAGGACTGGCAGAGGAGCTTTAAGAGGTGGCAGACGTTGGTTGACTTGGCATAGTGATCATGCAGAGGCTGAGAGCATTGATGTTGAGAAGCTGAAGGATGAGTCAGAAAGAGGTCACAATGATGATGGAGGAGCAACTCTCACCAGTCACAAGTTCAGATTGATGAGTCAATAGAGATTGATGCATTGACAGTTGTAGTCTGGGAAGCATGATGTTGACAGAGGTCAACAGTTGAGAGATCTGAGAAGCTTGAGGTTGAGAGGAACAATGAGAAGGAGAGAGACAAAAAGAGATGAAACAGAGGCAATGAAGAAACCACAAATGAATGAAAAAGAGAAGAGACAATGATCCAGAAAAACCAGCATGAAGAAAAGAAAAAAAGAATCACAGAAACAGAGGAAAGAACGTGGTGTCCTCAGGTGAGAGGGGTTCTCTCTGGGAGACTGAGGATTACGTAATTTAATGCTTGAGTGCAACAAGAAGTCCAGGTGACACTTCACAAGAAGTCTAGGTGACACTTCAACACTCCCCATGACTGGAGAGAGTTTTGATTATGGCAAACCATTGAGTTTGAGCTGAGGGTCAAGGATCCGCAAGAAGGCCAAGATGGCAGTTTTTCCTACCGCTTTAGTCAACGGATCAGCCAACATGTAGTTGGTGGTTATGAGTTTGATCTTCAGATTGCCAAGTGCTAGTTCCTCCCGCAGACCTTTGGTCTTGAGGTCCATATGCCTAGTCTTGGCGTTGGAACCAAATTGCTTGAGCTTTTCCTCAAGCCCCTTGTTGTTGATGAAGTGAGTTGTGAAGGGGATGGAGATGTTGAACAACTTTCCCAGGAGGTTTTTGAGCCATCTTCCCTCCAGAAAGGAGTCCAGGAGGTGGTTGAGTTTGGCCTCTGTTGAGGAGTAAGTGATGTTGCGTTGTTTGAAACTCTCCCAAGAGATGATCAAACCAAATGAGAATCCAAGATAACCAGATTGAGAATTCCTTGATGTGGGATCCTCACCCCAGGAGGAGTTGCTGTAAAAAACCAGAGTTTTGGTAGAACCGTTGTATCTCAGGGTGAGTCTCACATCCCTGGTAGCCTTCAGGTACTGCCAAGTTCTTTTGAGTTCCTTCCAGTGAGTCAGGCCAGGTTTTTTCTGAAACCTGGCAAGGCTTGAGACCAAAAAACTGAGGTCCAGACGGGTCCAAGATGCAATATAATTCAGGAGGCTCACCCCTGAGCGGTGTAGAGACTCCTGGTGGATTATATAAATAAAATTAGCAAATAGCTTGCTGGCAGTCCTTGAAGGGGAATTTAGTATTACTTCTACTCCTTTGGAGTATTAGTATATACTAAGAGTGGTTTTGAATTGCCTGCCCTTCTAGTACTATAGTAAGTCTGCACAATAATTTATTTAAATTAATGGCTGGTTTCTTTGAGACTTAATATAGGTCTCAGAGTAGACCTAGATTAGTTATTAATTGTTATTGGTAGGGTTTGTTGAAGAATGGACCAGATGTATTGGATTATGGGTTATTTACTGATCAGATATATTTGATCTTAACCAATATCCCAATATTAAAGGGTTCAAGGGTTTATCAAAGGGGTGGTTCAGGAGAGGACCCAAGGATGGGTTTACCCACAGGGGGCTGGGTAGAGGAAAAGGTTGGTGGTTGCTTTTGTTTGTGCTCTCTTTCTTTGTAAGGGTTATTTATTAATTGAAGGGTGGTTCTTCTTTAATTTGGTGCTGAATATTTAGGTCACAGAAGAGCCCTTATTCAAGCACCTCTTGGGTGGTTTAATTGGTTAAAGGTGTGTTATAACTTGGTTTCTGATTTCCTGTTTCCTTTATAATTGGTTCACTGATATTTTATCTGCGTAGGTACCACAGATGGGTCCTGATAGAGTGGAGTGAGCTGGGGTGGTATGAGATTTGTGGGGGATGGTGATACTGGGGATAGCTGATACAACTTGGATAGGACAGAGAGGCCCTCCTTAAATAGAAAATCCCTGCCCCCAGGGGTTCTCAAGGCTGCCCCTGAGGGTTCTCCCTGTGCTGGTGAGGAACAGTGAGATACAATTACATGAGACATTTTAGCTGGTTGGAAAAAGCTTGTACAGTTACATGAGGCATTTCTGCTGGTTGGGAAAAGCTTGTACAGGGGTTTCATGCATGCACAGCCCTGCATAAACTGCTGTGAAGTGCAGATACAATAGATTCCTGTGCAGTACTGGTGGTTGGTCTGGTGCTACTTGATTCTTCCTACATGTGTTTCTGTGCATTACTGGTGGTTTGTTTGGTGCTGCATGGTCTTGACTGCCTGCATATATTGCTGGGTAGCCCTGTGGTACTTGTACTGGTGGGTTGTTTGGTATCACATGCTTCTGAATGCATAAATTGCTGTGTGGTGCTGAGGGTTTTTGGTACTGCATGGTTCTGGCTGCCTGCATATATTGCTGGTTAGCCCTGTGGTACTTGTACTGGTAGTTTGTTTGGTATCACATGCTTCTGAATACATAAATTGCTGTGTGCTGCTGGGGGTTGTTTGTACTGGTAGTTTGTTTGGTATCACATGCTTCTGGCTGCATAAATTGCTGTGTGCTGCTGGGGGTTGTTTGTACTGGTAGTTTGTTTGGTATCACATGCTTCTGACTGAATTATTCCTGTATACTTCTGCACAGCTTTGTGTATGTATATTTGCTTGCTTGTTTGGATTTGGTTGAGACTGGTTTCACTTCCTCCTGCCTATACTGTCCTGTATACTTCTGCATAGTCTTGTGTATGTGTATGTGCTTTTTTGTTTGGAACTGGTTGAGAATGGTTTCACTTTCTCCTGCCTGTACTGTTCCTGTATGCTTCTGCACAGCTTTTTGTATGTATATTTGCTTTTTTGTTTGGTGAGGTGACTGGATCTGGACTGATGCACTGCCTCCTATGTCTGTATTGCTGTATTCTGACTGAGGTGACAGTATTGGTGTATGGTCCTGGTGTTGAGGTTAAGCTGCCACTGGTATGTACTTGAGGGTTTACTAGGTATGCCTTATGTCTTCCACAGAGCTGTGACCCCTGGTTGGGTATGGGTTTTTCCACAGGTGAAGGTTTCTTGGGCTGTATCTTCTAATCCATGAGAGATAGAGGGGTACTTTGGCTGAGTGACTATGGGTTATTTGTGATGTAGAATCCATTTCTGAGGTTAATTTGAGGGTTTGAGCTGTTGTTACACTAGAAAAGTGAGTCTGATGGCTATAGGACAGGTTTGGTCTACCACAGCGGTAGTTGATGTTGAGGCGTTTGAAATCTTTGAAATACTCATCCAATGATTTCTTGAGTTGAAGATGAGGGGTTAGAGGAGTTTGAACACCTCTTCTGTCCTCCAGGCCAAGCTCTTCCAAGCCATGAGCTATGTGCTTTGTTTGGCTAAGAAGGATGGAGTTGCTGGTCCGTTCCAACTTCATTCCTAAGATGGTGTCAGGGGAATGGCACTGGGAGTTCTTGAATTTGTCATTGAATTTTCTTTCAAATTCAAAGCCGTTGCCTACAAGGATGAGATTGTCAACGTGGAAGAATATGAAGGACTTTCTTTACATTGATTTATAAAGGCAAGGGTTGCTGTTGGATTCCTTGAAGCCCATTGACTTGATCCAGATTGTAAGAGCATGGTACCAGTTCTTTGGGGCTTTTTTCAGTCTGTAGAGGCTCTTCTTGAGTCTGAGGTATTTGCACTGCCAATCAGAGCCGTTGGGTGTTTTTTTGATCACTTGCTTGTAAATGGGAGCGTGGGGAAAGGAAGATTTGACATTGAATTTTTTGATATCAAGATTGTCCTTTAGGGAGAGTTGGAGGATGGACTTGAGAGATGAAATTTTGCCTGTGGGAGCAAAGGTTTCTCCAAAGTCAAGCCCATGAATTTGATTGTAGCCCCTCACGCACACTCTTGCCTTGAAAATGAGAACATTGTTGTGGCAGTTGTCTTTGATTTTGAAGACCCAAGTGGTCTTGAGTGGATTGATAGGTTCAGGCCCATTGTATTCTTCCCATACCTCCAGATCCTTGCATTGGTCCAGCTCTTTCTGTATTTCTTGTTTCCATTTCTCTGCCTCTTCACAGGTGATTGCCTTGAAGTATGTTTTGGGCTCAAATTAGTGGTGGAAGCCGTAGTGTTGTGGAGGCTTGAGGTTTGCGCAATTTTGCAGGAGTCAAGGAGGAGTGGGTTGAGTCTGAATTTTGAGAACAGGGCATGGTTGTGGAGTGTGACTTTCCAGGGATGGATGATTTGAGACCTCCAAGTCACTATCTTCTGGGGGGTTTGAGTCAGATGATTCCAACAGGGGTTCCAGTTTCTCTCTGTATTTGGTGAAATTCCTGTTGAGAGGAGGCACAAAGACGGAGGATTTTTCTCCTGGTGATGATGGATGGTTGTTTCAGTTTTCTGGATCATTAATTTTGAAGCCACCAATTGAGAAATCTAGATCTGAACTCAACTCCCCAGTCTGTCCAAGGCAATCTGTTGAAGATTCATCAAATTGTACATTTTTTCTTGAAATGATGGAGTTGTTAGGACAGAGAATTCTGTAGGAGCGGAATTCTGGATTGTATCCAATCAGCCTTCCTTCTAGACCCTTTGGATGAAATTTATTTCCCCTGGTTCTAAGATGGTTGAGGTAGATGACTGAGATCACCAGTGGTTTGAAGTAAGAAAGGGGAAGAGAACTGCCATGCATGGTTTCCCAAGGCTATTGGCCGCTACCCTTTTGGGGAATCTGATTTAGAGCAAGACAAAATGCTTTGAGTATCTCCAACCAGTACCTCTTGGGTAGGTTGGAGGAGATGAGAGATGCACGCGCACTTTTGAAAATTTTCCTATTGGCCCTTTCAGCCCTACCATTGTGCTTGGGATGGTAGGGTTTGGAAATAAGCTGTTTGAACAATATCCCTTTGAGGAAAGTGGAGAGTTTGCTGTTGGTGAATTTGGATCCTCCGTCAGAGCAGACTTTGCAGGGGTAGTAAACCAGTTTAGATTTCTGTTGTTTGATAATTTCTATGAGGGTATTTGAGGTGTCTTCCTTTCTGAAAAGGGGAATCCCACTTAAGTAGCCCAAGAAGTTTTCCACGATTGTTAGGATGTACTTTTTGCATCTTTGTGACTTGGGTTTGATTGGCCCAACAAGGTCAAGATGTATTTATTCAAAGGGATTTGAAGCAAGAGTAGCCTGTGCCTTGAACAAAGACTTAGTTATATTACAGAGTGCGCAGTCCTTACAGAAGAAATAATCTTTGTCAAGCTTGAGGTCTGGTATTTCTTTAATTCAGCTGGTGGAAGTGTATCCAAGGGCAAGGTGAAGATTCCAAGTGGATTCAGTGAGGTTTTTGAGAGTGGACAGGTAGCAGTTGTTCTGTCCAATATTCTTGGGATTGTTGACAAAAAACAGATTCTTGAGAATTCTGCCTTCCATGAGACAGTGGTTATTGCAGAAGAGTCAAAACTGTCCTTTAGATGATTTCAGGGAGCAGCCCTTGGCAATCAGATCACCAGGGCTTATCAGATTTACCACTATATTGGGAACAAAAAGGCAGTTGTTGAGAACAATGGTCTGGTGTTTCCAGGCTAGTTTGACTGTTCCTGTGCCTTTGATAGGAAGGTTGGCGCCATCTTTCCCGGTTGAGATGTGTTCTCCATTGTTAGATTTAGTCAAATTGGAGAAGAACATTTTGTCGTTGAAGAAATGCGCTGATGCCCCACTATCCATCAATATGTTCTGGCTTGAGACTGTTTTGGATTTGATCCACTTTGTGATGAATGCGTGGTAGTGAGCTGACTCGGATTTTGTCTTTTGCTTCTCTCTCCATTTAGCTTGGTTTTCCCTCCACCATTCCAGGGCTTTGTCCGGGTGAAGATGAAAAAATTTGCTTTCCTGGTGGTTCTTATCTTGTTTAGGGTTATAGTAGCCTTCTACGCACCGGTTGCCTGATTGAGATTTGAATTTGTTCTTGCTCAATAAAAGGGCAGTCTTGGTGATTGAGGTGGTTTTTTTGGAGGACTCCGCCCTTACTTTGTTATTGTATTGAATGAGATGGCTGCATACAAAGTTGATTCCTATGGTCTTGTCAGAATGCATCAATTGGCGCTTGAGATTGTGGAGTGCAATGGGAAATTTGAAGAGGATGAGGTAGGCCAAGATTTCCTGAGGGAGATCAATGCCAATATTGCTCATTTTCTCAATTGAAGTTTTGATTTTTGTAACAAAGTGGTTGATGCCTTCTTCTTTAAAGGAGATGTGGAGAAAGTTGTGGAATATCCAGGCTCAATTGGAGGCTTTAGATGAGGAGTAATGTTCCTTGATTTCCTGCCAGATGGCTTTAGGGGAGTTGACATTGGTGGCCGTGATGATGTTGTTGTGTGTCACTGAGTTGACCTTGGATATGAGGAGGAGTTGGATTTCATTTTTATCCAGTTGAGAAAGTTGATTGGAGCCAAATTAAAGGGTAGCCAGCACACCTCTGAGTCTAAGAAGTCCGTTCATCTTGTCAAGCCAGATGCTGTAGTTGTCCTCTGAGAGTAAGGGGATGGTTTCCAGGGCAGTTTTGAGCATTGCCTGTCGGAATCCATCGCCAGAGAAGTTTCTAGAGGATTCCATTGTGGATACCTCTGTTGGTTTTATTGGAGGGCCTTTGGGCTTTTAACCGCAAAATGATCTGATGTTTTGAGATGAATTACAACCAACAGGCTGAGGTCATTAATTCAGACACACAGTTGGGAAAAAGAAGACACAACAGAATGATGAAAGGACAACAGAACTGAAAAAGATGAAAGGTGACTGGCAGAGGAGCTTTAAGAGGTGGAAGACGTTGGTTGACTTGGCAGGGTGATCATGGAGAGGCTGAGAGCATTGAGGTTGAGAAGCTGAAGGATGAGTCAGACAGAGGTCACAATGATGATGGAGGAGCAACTCTCACCAGTCACAAGTTGAGATTGAGGAGTAAATAGAGATTGATTCATCAACAGTCATAGTCTGGGAAGCATGAGGTTGACAGAGGTCAACAGTTGAGAGATCTGAGAAGCTTGAGGTTGAGAGGAACAATGAGAAGGAGAGAGACAAAAAGAGATGAAACAGAGGCAATGAAGAAACCACAAATGAATGAAAAAGAGAAGAGAAAATGATCCAGAAAAACCAGCATGAAGAAAAGAAAAAAAGAATCACAGAAACAGAGGAAAGTACATGGTGTCCTCAGGTGAGAGGGGTTCTCTCCGGGAGACTGAGAATTATGCAATCTAATGCTTGCGCGCAAGGAGAAGTCCAGGTGACACTTCACCAGAAGTCTAGGTGACACTTCAACCAATTGGTGAAGGAACATTGTGACTGAGTTGATTTCCTTCTTCTCTTGCGCAGAGAGTCTATTAAAAGGGAAAAATTTGATTATTGAAACCATAGCCTCACCATCAGATTGATCTTGAACATATAATTTTCCAGAGCTGAAGAAATGAAACTTTTTTATCTTCTGTTTGGCCTGTTCAAACTCTTCAGGGGAGGTTTTTCAACTTTTCTTAACAATGGAAGGATACAGATCCAAATGACACAGTTTTTGCAAAGACCACACAACCTTTTCATTAATCCCTTCCTTGGCTAATTCCAATGAGATTTCAGATTCCCTCATTTCAGCCCTTTTCTTCCCACATCTCTGTATGTTTTTCAAACCATCTCCTTCCATTGTGTTATCTCCCAACCATATGCTTTGATGGGGGTGTGGATCAAGACGGGATTCAATTTGTTGTGTAAAAGTATAAGTTTGGTGGGAGAAGAATTTAAAGGTCAGAACAAGCAAGGGGTGGAAAAATTGTTTGCATTTCATGGAATCCAAAAAAAAAACATGAATTAGTTGGTTATAATCAACATAGATGATCAACAAACATAGAAAATAAAAGAAAAATACAGTTCAAGTTTCCTACCTCAAAAAAAAAAATAACCACACTTTAATAATGATTGGGGAGCAGGAGGAGGAGGAGAGGAAGGGGGCGGGGCTGCCATTTACAAACAGAAAGCAATCAATCAATTGATTGAACGGCAAAAATTGATTGATTTCTTGCGGTTCAATCAATTGATTGAACAGCAAACAATTGATTGATTGCTTGCGTTTCAATCAATTGAAAAAACTGCAAAAAATTGATTGATCAATCAATTTTTTGCTGTTCAATCAATCAATCAAACTGGAAGAAATGAATTGAACAGGCAGGTTGAGAAATGAGGAGGAGGAGGGGGGGTGCTGACCTGGGTTGCCAAGAAAATAACAAGCAAGGAGGGGGGGGTATGTTCTGAAAGTAGGAGGAGGAGGAGGGAGGAAGTCAGCTATTGATGGGGTGGAGGAGGAGGGGGGGAAGCTTACCTGGGGTGCCAAGCAAAGAAAAAGTGAAATTGGGAGCTGAGGAAGGAGGAGGATGACCAGGGGAACTTTGAGGTGGAGGTGGATGGTGAGGTGGAGGAGGTGGGTGAGGTGATTTGGTGAGGAGGAGGAAGGAGTGGGCTGGTGTTAGGTGAGGTGTGTTGGAATTTTTTTCATCTACTTATTTTGCCTGAATCTTTAGTGAATCTCAATTATGACTTCTTGCTCTTATTGTTTCAGTTCCCCTCTGGAGTATTACTTCCTAGTGAGCTCTCTATACTATAATTGCTTAGTTATAGTTCCATTTTCTACTTTGTCATCAATCCTAGTGGCCCATGCTTCTCAGTCTGTCTGGTGTGTCCTCCTATTGGTGCTGTTATCATTGGATCACCTTTGAATACTCACTATTCATCATTGTTCCTCATTTTTAAACCACTCTTCAGCCCTGCTTGTACTAAGTCCACTTAAAGCAGCCTGCTATCAAATGAATGACAATAATATGTTGTTACCAATCTTGAACCAGAGTGCCCTCCTTGGCTCCCCAGATCTGCTCCTCTTGGCGTCATAAGATTCCGCCTCAGCCTCTTCAAACAATTTAAAAGAGAGCTTCTCATCTCAATTTTAACACAGTTAAAATCCAAAATATCCCTTCTGACCTTGTCCTCTGTCCCTAATCAAAAACTCCTTCTTACTTTTGAAAATTACTAAAACTGATCCATTGAAATGGAAGGCAAACTTGACTACATAGAAACTCTAGAGACAGTCCTTAAAGGATTCCCTTGGCCCTCAGGATCTAATGATGCTAAACTGTTTGATAGAATCAATGGCAAGGCCTATAATCTTATCCTTGATCATCTTAAAAAGGAGAATATCTCTTATGTTGCAGGTTCCTTTCCTTTAGCCAAAGACCCAATGGCATCTACTTAAAACTTGTTATATGCCCAACAACTTCATCAACAAAACCCTAGCCTTTTCTCAGTTTAAAAAGATCAAGTTTGAAAAAAATATCAACAACTTTGTGTTGAAAATTTGATCTTCAAACCAAAAAATGAAATTGGTTGGTTTAAAGCTAGAAGAGGAATTAACAATTATCCTAAAACTCTCAAATTTTATTTCTGAATTCAAATAATTAAGAAAGTTCAAAAAATGCAAAAACAAAACAACCAATTACATCTTGAAGAGACTTGAGAAAGACAATGCCTAAGGAAAGATAAATCCAATCAATGACACGCCCGGT
Source organism: Puccinia polysora (assembly GCA_025617555.3). Taxonomy (NCBI): domain Eukaryota; kingdom Fungi; phylum Basidiomycota; class Pucciniomycetes; order Pucciniales; family Pucciniaceae; genus Puccinia; species Puccinia polysora. The sequence continues at coordinate 35,248,233 of CM062616.1, read as the reverse complement.
GACATTCAGCATGCCCTGTACTCAAAAGTCCCTAACTGTCCCTACTGCAACAAGCCAGGCCATTTTCCTAACAACTGCTAGATTATATATCCAGAGAAGGCTCCCAAGACAAATCCTTGAAAAAATGAGGAGTCCAACTTCTACACTTTTTAATCTTATCCTCCTTCACCTCCAGTTTAACTCAACTTGGTTCTCTATGATTTCTTGTCTGGAGGCCAGACCAACTTGTTCTTGTGTGTGCCATCTCTTGTCCTGACTTAACCCAATTGGGGGATAATCAATTCCAAGGCCTTTGATTCAAATTTGCAACTTTTCAATAACCCCCACCAATTTATTCCTTAAACCAATCATCAGGTTTTCAGTCTCTATCTTCTCTTATCCTGATAGTCTTTCATTTTAACCTAGCTTGCCTCAGTCTTAGTGTTATCTTGTTGTGATCTCCTCTTCAATCTGCGTCTGAATCAGCCAATGTGATAATGTTGTGATCCTGTTATGTCAGCTTAACTATTGTCATTCAATGTAACATGATTCACTGGTTAATCTATTCTATTCAGCCTTCTGCTCCCTAAAGCTTCAGGCAAGGGGGTGTGCTGGATTTTTTTTCATCTGCTTATTTTGCCTGAATCTTTATTGCATATCAAGTATGAATTCTTGATCTTATTTTTTCAGTTCTGCTCTTGAGTATTGATGCCTAGTGAACTCTCTATACTATCATTGCTTGGTTATAGTTCCAGTTTCTCCTTTTTCATCAACCCTAGTGGACCTTGCTTCTCAGTCTGTCCTGTGTGTCCTCCTATCAGTGTGGGTTCCATTGTCTCAGCTTTGAATACTCACTATTCATCATTGTTCATCATTTGTCAACCACTAGTCAGCCCTGCATGTAGTAAGTCTACTCAAAGCAGCCTGCTATCAAATGAATTAAATCATCTGTTCTTACCAAAATTGAACAAGAGTTCCCTCCTTGGCTCCCCAGATCTGCTCCTCTTGGAATCATAAGATTCCTCCTCAGCCACTTTGAACACTTTCAACCAAAGCTTCTCATCTTAATTTTAACAAGGTGGAGGTGGTTTTTTGAGGAGGAGGAAGGAGTGGACTGATAGCTGAGGTGTAGGTGGTTTGATGAGGAGGAGGAAGGAGTGGACCAGTGGTTTGTGTTGTTTTATCTAAGTCTACCAAAAAAAAAAAAAAGGGTGATGATAAATTCATTACTCCAGTCGTGTGGGAGTTGTGTAGGGCCCTACACAGCTCAAATGAGCCGTGGGGGCCCATAGACAACTACAAAGGGCTGTTCCAAACACACGCAACCCCAGGGGGGTTGTATAGGAGCTGTTTACCCCCCAAACATGGCAATTTGGAGCTGTGTACCCCTGTACACAGCAATTTAGAGCTGTGTACCCCAGTACACAGCTCAAAACCACCGTTTTTGGGGGTTCCCAACCCCCCAGAAGTTGTGCCAGAATTTTGGGAACCCCCTGGACCACACTTGGGTTCCCTCAACCCAAATTTGGGATCAATTCATACTTTGTGGGACTGTTGTTCCACACGTAGTGATTCCAAAGTGACTTTAAATTGAAACCAAAGTGAAAGAAAAATGAAAAATGAAATCATAGAAAAATCTGCAAACAATTCTTTCTCAACTCAAAGGTGAGCAAACTTAGTTTGTTCAATTGAAAGTTGGATTGAATACTGAAGTATACCATTGAATTTTTTTGCATGGGAACAGTGGCAAGCCCTCCTTCTTCTGACATGGCTGCATGAAAGGTCTACATTGATAGTGCCATCAACAAAGCTTTGGAAAAATAAAAAAGGATTTGGCTAATGAAAAATTGGAAGCCCCAATTGCATCCTCATCAAGGGTGACAATTGAGGAAAAAAATGTTTCACAGCGGGATGAAACCTCTGGTTGTGAGTAAAATTTTATGTTACTGAGGTATTTGCTGGATTTAATTTGATTGAAACTAATGGGCAGCAGGTAACTGAAACTATGACTTAACCAATGAATGTTTACTAGATCCACTTGACCCAACTCCTGTGAGAACTTTTTCTACTAGGGAAGAGGCCCAAAAATACTTTCAAACATGGGCTATGAAGCATGGTTTGCTCTGAAGGGTTTTAACTCAAAGAAAGATAAATATGTGGATTTGGCCTGTGATTGCCATGGTTCCTATTTGGGACAACTTCTTACCAAACAGTCTAGAGAAACTCACACATGGAAGGTTGGGTGAAGGTTTTTAGTCCATGCAAGTCGCACAAAGGCAGACCCCTTGTGGAAACTCTCCTACAAAGAAACCCAACATAACCATCAAACATCTGAACATCCCTCTGTGCATCCTCAACTGAGGAGAATCTTGGGGGTGGCCTTAGAAAATGTAATAGAAGGCATGAATTATGGGCTCAATAAGTTTCAGCTTAAGAGGAAATTGAGAAAGATTGATGGAGGGGATTATGTTGATGACCAAAAGATCTATAACACTAAGTGGAAGGTAACACTTGCAGAACTAAAGGGGAAAGGTTTTATGGAGGTACTCTATGAACAGCTTGAAGAAACAAGTTGGATTTTCCGGTCAAAGTTCAGTGGAGAGGGTCACTCAAAGGCCCTGTACTTAGCACATCCTGAGGAAGTAAAGCTTTCAAAACAATTCCATCATATTTCTATGTTGGATTGTACTTATAAGACAAATAAGTACAAAAACCCGCTATTGCATTTTGTAGAAATGACAGCCAATTGGAAAACTTTAAAAAAAGCTCTTGTTTTTATAACAAAAGAAACATTTTTTTGAGTTCTACAGTTGGTCTGTAGATGCATTCAAGGAGTTGCCTTATGATCCTGCGAGACTTCCAAAAGTCTTTGTGACAGACTGTGAAAAAGCTCTGATTCTTGCTATTGAATCTAGTTTCCCTGAGTCATCAAGACAAGGTTGAAATTGGAACTTGTCTAAAAACATACAAGCAAACTGTAAAGGGCACTTTTTTAAAAACTTTGAAGGATGGAAAAGCTTTATGACTCTGTGGGAAAAGTATGGGGCCTCAAAGACCAAGGATTAGGCAGAGGTCAGAACTCAGAGTAGGTCCAAATCACTGCTTCTTATTCTTCCTAGTTTTGGGTTCTGACCTTTTGACTTGTATATTGTTTCTTGAAAGACTACAAGGATGTAATCAAGCATATGGAAAATAACATTTTCCTTATCAAAGAGACATCTGTAACAGCGTGGACTTTTATAAACCCAGATTTTGGAAACAAAACAAAATCTTGGGTTGAAGGGGCCCATGCAACTATCAAACAATTACTTGCAAACTCTTTGTGAAACATGTTGGATTTTTGTAAAAGCCTTGATGGAACAGTTTTGAATCAAATTAAATTGGTTCATGTGCCACTTTATAACTATGGAATTAAGTTAAAGACAGTTCTTCCACCTGACTGTTACCATTGGGTTACAAATTATGTTTAGAGGCAATTCAGCTTATTAGGGAAAAATTAAATAATTTCAAACGTGATCATGATGGCAAAGTGTGCACCAAGTCATATTCCAAGACTATGGGTTTGCCCTGTTCCCACCAAATAGGTGACCATCTAGCATTCAGAGGATTTGTGGTACCCAAAGATGTTCATCCTCAGTGGAGTTTGGACTATGACCCTTGCAGTTCTAGTTCTTTAAGTTGGCTTAAGTTGGATTGTTTAAGTTGGATTTTTTAAATCACTATGTGATTAATGCTTTTTGATTAAGGATTCTTAATTCAATAATGGTTGATCCTTTTGAATTTTTCAACTGCAATTTTAATGAAAGGCTAAGCATTCCTCAGTTATGTGAAAAATTGAATGCAATGATCTTGGAATCTCCAGATCATGAGCAAAGCAGCCTGTTGAACTATATCATTCAGAAGATTAAAAAATATTGATCAAAGCCAAGACTTGAACCTAAAGTCTTACAATAAAGTAGGGGCTGGCCAAAATTGACAGATATGCGGAGAGAACCATCTTGGTTTGAGCATGTTGAAGAAAAACTCAAGGGGGAAAAAAGGACTAGAAGGGCTCCAAATAAGAAAAGAAAAAAGATTGCAATTCTTTTCTTTTGGGATATGGTCATTTTTTTGGTTCAATGAACTTGTTAATAACTAATGATGAATTGTTAGTCAAAGTTGGCAGAATCTGAATCTGAATTTCATAGTTCAGAGGAAGAGACTGAAAGTGAATTGGGATAACTTAATTTGGAATCAGAATCCTCTTCAGAGGAAGAGAACATGCAGCAAACCTCAACCAGAAGCTCATCTTTGGTGAGTATTCATTTAATTGATCTGATTAAAGAAATGAATACTAAGTTAGTTTTCATGATAGGAAGCCAATGTGAAATACCTCAATCAAATACCCAAGCAATTCCATCAGTTATTGGGTGAGGTTTGGGATACAATTGGAGATGGGAATTGCAGACTTAGAGTCATTGCTAAATCTCTTAGTTATGAAGAACATGGTAATTGGTTTAAAGTGAGAAAAGAAATGATAAAAACATTGGAGAAACATAAAGCATGCTACATTAAGATGCTTGGTGGTGCAAAGGAGTTTGAAAAGATTAAACAAAGAATTGATGTTGAAGAAATCAATGAAAATATTCCCTCCTCAAAATGGCTGGCTAAATTAGATATGGGTCAAATCATAGCAGACACATATGTTGTTGGAAGATGTTAGGCTAATAAAGCCAGTTGAATTTCAAACATAGATGAGCAAAGGAGACATGAGATAATGGAGGAGACCAAGAAGAAAAAAATGAAGAAGCTGCAGCTATGAACCTAATAAAGCCAGGTTACGAGTGGGGTCCGACAAAGAGTAGTGCAAGCTGCAGCTAGTGAGAAGTCTAGTTCTATGTTGAGGTCCAACGCAGGGTTGACGGGATCACAGTGGATGGTGGATGAGGTAAGGTAGTTGGAGTGATTTGACTTGAGGTTCAGCTGGAAAGGTCGATGATCAGAATGTTGAGTTGGGGAATGCTGAGAGTGGAAAGAGCAGCATACCTGATCCTAGTACCCTGGGTGTCGGTGGTGCAATCTCTTGGTTGCACAAAGAGAAGAGACACCCAGGATCCAGGATCAGTGGGGTAGATAAGTTCGAGCTGGTCGCTGGTCTCATAGTTGGAGTATCCGCACTTGAGGGCTGGTTGAGTTGTGCGGGTGCAGCTGAGTCGAGTGTGAGTTTGAGGTAGCAGCCTGTAGACACAGCTTCTGGATTGATTTAACATAGATAGAAATAAAAGGAAATAGTAAAATGGAAATAGAGTAGAATGAGGAATGGAAAGGAAACAACACACAGCGCACAGCCTTGAAGATCAGCAGAAGAACAATAGACAGCTAATACTCAGCATTATCAGGAATCAAAGATTCCAACATCCTCCCTTGCTGAGAATGTGCTCAGCGGAAGCTTAGATTTGATAGAGAGGTGATCAGTTTGAGACGGCTGAGAGGCTTGGTGAGGAAATTGGCCAGATTTGCTTGCGACAACACCTTTGTTACGACGATGCTTCCTTTTTTAATCTCATCTCTGATGTAGTGGAACCGGAGTTCCATATGTTTGGAGTGAAAGCCGGAGTGGTTCGCCTGATTCAGAGCCAGTTTGATGGCACCCTTGTTATCTTCAAAGAGAATGGACGGTTTTGATCCGCTTTCAGGGAAGACTTGGTGTATTAGGGAGTTAAGCCACAAGATTTCCTTCACAGCATCGGCCATGGCCTTGTATTCAGCCTCTGTCGTAGACAGAGATAATGTCGGTTGGCGCCTGGATTTCCAGTTGATCAGGTTTCCCATCAATCTGATGGAGATTCCCAAAACGGATCTCCTGGTGCTTGGGCAGGTTGCCCAGTTGGCGTCGGCAAAAGCAGATAGGGTCTTATCGTTGTGCTTGAGAAAGTTCAGCCCCCAGGAGGAGGTATGTTTGAGGTAGTTGAGATTCTTCAGGGCAGAATTGAAGTGGTGGTGAGCCGGCTTGTTTAAGAACTGCGCTAGGTAGTTCACGCAGAAGGTGATTTCTGGACGTGTGCAACAGCTTAGATGATTTAACTCTCCTATGATTTTCCAGAAGTTCAGATTAGATTTCTCAAATTCGGAGTGTTCCTCATCAGATGCGGGTAGCAGTTTACCCCCCGGTTGAAAGGGTGTGGAATGCGTTTTGAACGTCGGAAGATCATAGCAGGATAGTAGGTGTTGGATGTAAGTACCTTGGTGCAGTTTGATACCTGTTGCCGTGACTTCCACGTTCATACCTAGCAGCAGCAAGGCTTGACCAAGATCCTTGATGGTGAATCAAGATCTAAGAGCACTGGTAAATTCTTCAGGTCTTTTGCTAAAGATGGCAATATCATTGACATGGACATAGAGCCAAGTATCTTTTTTCCAGAACACGCAATGATCAGAATCACAGCGTTTGAATCCGGTGCAGAGGAGCCAGTTGGTCAGGGTGGTGTACCAAGCAAACGGTGCCTGCTTGAGTCCATAGAGCGCCTTCAGGAGTCGGAGCGTCTTGCCAGGAGTGACGTGGATATTCAAAGGCGGTTTGATGTAGACGGTTTCTTTGATTGGAGCATTTAAGAATGCAGATTTGACGTCGACTTGGTGGAATTTTAAGCCTTGAGACGCCGCAAAGGAGATGAGAACCCGTAGTGAAGCCTTGTCGCCGGTGGGAGAGAAGGTGTTGAGATAGTTGTGGCCCCATTGCTGGTGGAAACCTTGAGCACAAAGTCTGGCTTTGAACTCAGTGATTCAATTCCTGGAGTCCCGTTTAGTTCTGAAGACCCACACGCAGTTGATGGGTATGGATTTGGCGGTCGGATTGACTTCTTTCCAGACATCATAAGATATGAGGTTAAGTTCCTCCACGCGCATTCCTTCAATCCATTTGTTACAATACTTTGAGGCCAGGACTTCTTTGAGATTGGCCGGATCCTTGTAGTCTGAGTCGCAGATCAGATACAGTTGGGTTTGTCAAATGGAAGAGTCATGGCGGCGAGGGGCCGGAAGAATGTTGTTGGGAGTTATGCGATCATAGGATGGAGTGACCAAATTTGGAGAGGAGCTGGTGTGTGGAATAGAGGAGTCAGGATTGGAGTGATTGAAGGGGGAGGAGGAAGTGTCAGCTACAGCTTTATCCGGGATGGAGAGGAAAGCAGGGCCGGAGTTGGTATCATGGGGCACAGAAAGGGGAGAGGAATTGGTGGAGGAGATGGAAGGGAAGATGGCTTTGCAGAAAACGACATTTGCAGATATATATATTTTTAAAGTAGCAGGATCTAAACATCTGTACGACAAAAAGTCATTTACATACCCCAGCAATATGCACTTCTTGCTAGTGGGAGCCAGCTTAGATGCGCGGAGATGTTTGGGAATAAGGGAGTAGCCAAGGCATCCGAATGGTTTGAGGAAGTCAAGGTTGAAATCTCTATTGAACCAAAGTTTGTAAGGTATGGAGTTTGATTTTGTGCAAGACGGCAGCAGATTGAGGAGATGCGTGGCTGTGTTGACGGCCTCATCCCAGTATGTGAGTGGCAGTTGACTTTGAGAGAGAAGGCATTGAGCTTTCTGGAGGATGGAGCGGTTTGTACGCTCGGCCAGACCGTTCTGTTGAGGTGTGTAGGCAGGGGCAAAATTCTGAACTACACCTTGGGATGAGCAATAGTCCTTGAGAGTGATTGATGTGAACTCTCCTCCATTATCTGAGATCAGGGTTTTGACTTTCTTCATTGTTTGCCTTTCGGCTGTGGCAATAAAGTTGATCAGTGCCTTCTCAGCTTTGCTTTTTGACTTGAGGAAGGATACAGCTTTGAAACCGGTGTATTGATCCGTGATGGATAGGAAGTACAGGTTACCAGAGCGAGATTGGACAGAAAAAGGGCCCACTAGGTCAAAATGTATGGCTTCTAGCAGTTCTTTCACTGCCTTGAAGTGATGGTTGAATGGAGTAGCTTTACCCTTGCAGGTTTTGCAAATATTGCACATGGCCTCGGTGTCCTTGTTGGGAAGCTTGAGGGTCTTCAAAACAGCCGGATTGGGGTGCCCCAGTCAATGATGCCAGTCAATAGTGTTGGAGTTGGTTTTTAAGAGCACACTGGGGTCCTCCTTGGGTGGCATGAATTGCACTCCGCACAGTTCGGTCAGCTTGTTGTGGGTGCTGCCTATGAAGGAGTAGTTGTCTAGTGTTATCTCAATTCCTGAGTAGCCAACCTTATTGAACACTGCCTTCTTTGATTTCAGCTGAGTGAGGGAAATCAGAGACCGGTTTAGAGATGGAATGAGGAGAATATTTTCCAGAACCATTTCCTTCCCATTGTGGTTCTTGATTACCGCACTGCGGACGTGAGTGGCTTTGAGACCGGTATTGGGAGCTCTGGTGCCCACTTCAACGGCGATGGTTTTGGGGTGATGGAGGTACTTCGGGTCATTGAGAATGTGATGGCTGGATCCCGAGTCAAGGACTGGTAGTTGGTTGGATCCTTTGGAGAAGGGGTTTGAGAGGTAGAGTTGGGCGTTGAAATGCAGCTCAGGGGCCTCAGGTCCAGGCAGTTGATCCTTGGATTTTTGATCAGATGAGTTGAGATGCACGGCAGGCTTGGAGGAACTGTTGTCAGGGCGGAGGTGGGGGTGGAGGAACCAGCACTTGCTTTCAGGGTGATCAGACAGTGGATTGTGATGACCCTTTGAGCAGGGGTGTTTGGGTTGGGGACAGGATTTAGATTTGGGGACCGTTTTGACAAGAGCTGTGGGTTTGGCTGAGTTATGGCTGACGTCCTCAGGGGTCTTACTTTGAGAAGTTTCAAGGTGAATGACTTCCCTCAGCTTGTTCAAGACGTTTTTTGGGCTTTGCAGGAGCTCATTGTTCAAGAGTATTGTATTGACTATGTGGTAGAAATTACTGGGAAGTTTTGCCAGTATCGTATAGCTGAGGATGTCGGGTGGAACCTTGAGCTTGACAACTGACAGCTTGTTCATTGTTTTTTGGCATTCTTGAATATACATAGACAGGTCACCTTTATATTGGGATTGGATGAAGTTAAGCCAGATGCGACCTTGGTTGTTGGTGGATTTGGAAGCATATTGTTCCAGAAGACTGTTCCAGATAGCGTGAGGATCGCCGTTGTTGTCTTTGTTAATGACTGCATCAAAGGCTGTGTCTCCTAGATGTTGGATGATGACATTGGCAGCTTTGTACAGCTTCTTCTTCTGAGATGCATTGAGGGGAGAGGGTGGAGGTTTGAGAAAGTAGTTGAGAAGACCTTTGCGTTGTAAGTAGCTTCTAAGTCGGAGACTCCATGATGGGAAATTCTTGTTGGTGAGGAGAGGGATGTTCAATTTGGATGAGCTTGAGGTTTCTTTGTTATCCGACATGATTCTCGTGACCTGGCGTTGGGACTGTAAATCTGTTGTTGGAAGATGTTAGGCTAATAAAGCCAGTTGAATTTCAAACATAGATGAGCAAAGGAGACATGAGATAATGGAGGAGACCAAGAAGAAAACAATGAAGAAGCTGCAGCTATGAACCTAATAAAGCCAGGTTAGGAGTGGGGTCCGACAAAGAGTAGTGCAAGCTGCAGCTAGTGAGAAGTCTAGTTCTATGTTGAGGTCTGACGCAGGGTTGACGGGATCACGGTGGATGGTCAATGAGGTAAGGTAGTTGGAGTGATTTGACTTGAGGTTCAGCTGGAAAGGTCAATGATCAGAATGTTGAGTTGGAGAATGCTGAGAGTGGAAAGAGCAGCGTACCTGATCCTAGTACCCTGGGTGTTGGTGGTGCAATCTCTTGGTTGCACAAAGAGAAGAGACACCCAGGATCCAGGATCAGTGGGGTAGATAAGTTTGAACTGGTTGCTGGTCTCATAGTTGGAGTATCCGCACTTGAGGGCTGGTTGAGTTGTGCGGGTGCAGCTGAGTCGAGTGTGAGTTTGAGGTAGAAGCCCGTAGACACAGCTTCTGGATTGATTTAACATAGATAGAAATAAAAGGACATAGTAAAATGGAAATAGAGTAGAATGAGGAATGGAAAGGAAACAACACACAGCGCACAACCTTGAAGATCAGCAGAAGAACAATAGACAGCTAATACTCAGCATTATCAGGAATCCAAGATTCCAACAACATATTCCAGACCTATATGTTTCATTTCATTGGAGTCATGTGATACTTATACTCCAATGAAAAATGGTGTTACTGATCAATCAGATCCAATGTTCATTTCCTTTGTAAACAATAACCACTGTGTTCTATTAGTACTTGAGGGAGAAATGATTCCAATCCTGCCCATTGTAGCAAAACCCTGTTCCTTGATTTCTAAAAAAGGCTCTGGTTGGGTTGATCATCTCAAAGATCAACTGCAAATTTATTCTAGATTATAGAGATTATAGACTTTGACTTCATTTCATCATTGGGTTTCATATAAATTTTAATTCTAATGCAGCTAAAAATTTCTATTAATATAAAGGGTTATCAAATTTTGAACATCATTATGGTGAGTGTCTTGAGTTAACATCATTATATTGAGTGTTTTGAATGAGAGTTTAATGGTAATTCAGTACAACTTGTGTTGGGCTGATTCCATCATAAGGAGTATTATACTCCTTATGATGGGATCAGCTTAACACAAGTTGAACTAGTTTTTTTTTTGTGTTTTTACTTTAGGGCTTGTCAAGTTACTTGTCTTTTTTTTTGGTGTTTTTAATTTAGGGCTTGTCAAGTTACTTGTCTTTTTTTTTGGTGTTTTTAGTTTAGGGCTAGTCCAGTTTCTTGTGTTTTTTTGGTTCTTTTTACTTTAGGGCTACTCCATTGGATAGTCCCATTTTTTTTGTTTTTTATCTATCTATTTTTTTTTGTTTTTTTTAACCAAAAAATCAACATTTTTTGATTTCTTTGATTTTTTGGTTGATTCCTGTTTTTTGGAAGGTTTATTTGATTCATGGGTTATATTAGTGCCCTTTAATTCCATTTTTTTTTTGGCTCACTGCAGTCTGGTTGTGTGTTGGATGCCACACCACTACATTTGAGCTGTGTACAACTTGACACAGCTTGAATGTAGTTGTGTGGAATCCCACATGCCATTGGACCAGGCTGGGTGGGCTGCCCAACTCTTTGAGCCGTGGGGGTTTGTACAAGGCCTGGATTGGACCGTGTGGTGTGCCAAATGGCCCACTTTGAACCATGTCCAGGGCTCAATGAGCCATGAATTTAACATAACCCAAAAAAAAAACCACAAGTCAGCCTAGGATTCTTGTTTGTACAAAAAATAAAAAAAAATTACTTTCACGTTATTTTTTACCTATTTCAAAACTGTATGCTACTCATCAAAGTGAGCAAGTGTGAGGGGTAGAATAAAATATATCATGGCAGAAGATGAGGGGAAAGATGAGACAGGGATGACTTGAAGAGGATTGAGAATATTGCCTTAAAATATTTGGTCATGTTGGCCAGAAGGTTGTGAAGGATTACACAACTGATAATTTGGTTGATGAGGATCTTCATGTATTCAGAATTTTGAAGCTGGTTTTGCATTTCCCTTAGGCTGGCTCATCTTCCTTTCAGGACCTGTATGGCATGCTCAATCAAAACTTGTGATTGAGCAAGATGATAGTTTAAATCAATTTTGGCTTGATCATTGGATTAAACATAGCGGTATGCTGGAACCACATATTTACCACAAGCATAAGCTAAATTGGCCAGAAGGTATTGATCTTTCCCAAAATAGTTCTCTGGTTGTTGGGAAATCCACATCCCATTGAAACCATATGAATTATGACAAGAACCTGGAATGCCAGCATGGAGGGATATGAACTTCTTGTTTTTATCAAAAACAAGTTGTAGTGCCACAGAGTATCTATATAAACAGATAAAAAAAATTTGATCAGTGATTTATAAAAGGTGTTATCAAAGGATTTGGAAAAGAAATGAATCAATTTCCTTTTTTTGAATCAAAATAGTGGTTGCCATCTAGCTTGGGTTTTTGACTCAAGGGGATAGTGGTCCCATCAGCAAAATGAATGCAACCAGGAAAGCCTTTGTGATCCATTACTCAAGATATCTCCTTGCTTTCTTCTTTGTTAGGAAAAAAAAGGACTAAGTTACAGAAAGATAGGATAGAAATCATGAATCTTTTGGTGTATAAATCAATGGTTCCATAACCAACTGAGAATATATTTTCTAATTGATGAATTGCTGCTACATTTCCATTTAATCTCAATCTACAAAGAGAAATAGCCTTTTGGACAGCTGGATTGCGTTTAGGATTCAAAGAATTTTTCTGGAAGATGTAGTGGTCTTCAGCAATCTCCAAAATTTTTATGAATGAAGGCAATAAAGTTTGGAACAGTTGCTGGAAGCTCAATCCAGGGGGGAGATGAAGATTTTGCCTTTCATGCATAGGGTTGTCAAAATTCTGTCTTCTTGGAACCATTTATTTCTTTTCCAATAGAGAATTCAAAGCTAAACAATTTGATTTGGAATCAGAGTCTGAATCAGAGTCAAATAATAAAAAAAGTTCAGTCAGATTTTTTGCATTTTCAACTTGCTGCCAGGAAGTTTGATTGGAAATTTTGAGAAAGATGGTGATTTGACGTAGAGTGATGAGATGATGATGGGATGTGTGTGAAGCAATGGAGATGAGATGTGTGTGAAGCAATGGAGATGAGATGTGTGTGATGCAATGGAGATGGGATTGGTATGGATTTGCTGAGGTGGAGGTGTGGATGGATGTTTTGCATGGGATGGATGGCAGATAGATTTTTTGCATGGGATGGATGGTGGATGGATGATGGTGCATAAATGGAGGTTTTGATATTTTAAATCCACCATTTTCATGAAACCTGCCATTTTTAAATACGCCAGTTAGGGGGTATGTGTATTTCAGAAACCCGCCATTTTTATGGTGGGTTTTGTCAAAAGAAACGGTGGGTTTCTAATGGCGGGTTTTCTAACTCCAATATGCCTTATTGCAAATAGAGGATAGTATTCTCCTACAGAACACAATAAATGGTAGACCAACTTATGATCTGAACAAAAAAAACAGTGAATTTACAAAGCTCCCAAATTTCAAACTTTTCCACTGAAAATCCTTCAAAAAACACTGCACTCCTCACTAATTCGTCTCCATAAAGCATTTTTTTCAAAAACACTACACCAAGAAATCTTCACAATCCCAGAAAGAAAAATTCATTACTCAATCAGTCCAAGAATGAATTTTGGAAATTCTATCTCCAATTACAACCCTAATTTTAAGAACTAGGGCTGCAGATTTCACTGAAGCTAGTTGCTCCTCCAAATAAGACACTGCTAACCTATTATCTGAATGTTACATGACTAAAAACCTTTCCCAAAGCATAATGGACCTTGATCCTTGGGCCTCTCACCATATTCACCATGATAAAAAGTACTGCACCTGCTGGAAGAGTTTTCACCAAGGGTTGTGAGTATATTTTGGTGGAGATACTAATTGGAACTTGCAAGAAATTTTTTGGAAAACCCTGATTTTTTATTGTTTATGTCATGAATTTTATGCAAATCAGATTTCATATTAAATAAAATATATTCAGGAAAATGTTTGATTGTTTATTTTTGATTTTTTTGATTTTTGATTTTCAATTCTTTTTTATTTATATATTTTATTTATATTTATATTTTCATTTTTAGGGAATTCTATTTTTCATGTGCCCAACCCTTGATTTTGCATGGTTTCAAGGTTGCCACAGCATCTTTGAAAGTTTCCAATAAATTCAGTAATCCTTGAATTCACATGGTTTTTCAGAATGGTCAAAAAAAAATATAAGAGCCTAGAAAAGCATCTAAACACTCTGTAGAAGAAAGATGAGGGTTTTTGGTCAATTTGAAGGCCTTCAAAATTACACTCCAAAAATTGAAAGAACCCCCCCTTTACATCTCAAATCTTTTCACATTTTGAACTTCTTTTTTTTATGATTTTAGAAAATCCAAAAAGACAGAAGGCTTCAAAATAGACAGGAAATCCAAATATTTTTCTTTTTTCAAATTTTGAGTACTTCATTTTCCCAAAAGAAAATGACATTAACATCAAAAATAGGACATTCTTTTTGATTTTCCCCCCCTTATCTTTCCAAAGAGTTTTCCAAATTTTGAGCTTGCAGTCTTTCCATGGGCATTCAAAAGGGCACATGGAATTATGTGAGGATTTTTTTTAGCTTTTCTTTTCCAAAAAAATTCAAAATTCAAAACAAAAAAGTGGCATTTTTTGGTCTAAATCATTGTGTCAATAATAAATAGAAAAAAATGAAATGAAAAACTCAGCAAAAAAAACCTAAAAAAAAATTCAATGAATATCAATTTTCAATAATTTCTTTCTTGGAAGTGTGTAGAATTTTTAGGAGGAAACAAAATTTTTGAACCAAGTGCCAAGTTATTATGAATAAAATCTTCCCATTTTGGTGATTCCTTGCTAGAAAAAGGATTCCAAAGGGGATCTAATTGAGGAGCTTCCCACAGTTCAGAATTATAGCAGACAGGAAATGTGTGCTTAAAATCTTCCAAAGGAATCAAAAGTTTGGGAGATGTTTGCAAATTGGCAGTTTGAGGGGAATTGAGGGGCAAATAAGTCAATGGCATCAAATTAGATCAAAGTACCACTGGCCTTTTGTATGTATCTGCCAGAAGGAAAACATGGAAAGGGAATTTAATCCAGTAACTTTGAGGGACAGGTTCAGAAGTGTGGTTGAGACTTTTTCTTACTTTGTCAAAGTTTTCATTCCATACTTGATCCATGAAATTTTCATCCTTGAAGAGAGAGTTTGATTCCATTTCCTTGACCATTTTCTGACATATTGAACTCCAATATTCTGATTTAAATCACAAATTAACTGCTACTGATCTAACCCTACAGTTGTAATCACCCATCAAATCTTGAACATGTGAAGTTTGTGGTATGACTTTCTTTGTGAAAATGATTTTTTTTGTATGGATACTAAGGAAAAAAAGATTAGTATTATTTCAGATGAAATGTAAGGAAAACAATTCATACTTACTTTATCAATAGTCACCACTTCAAAATTATCAGAAGACAAAAAAAAATTTGTGACCTTGAATATCATCATCAAAAAAAAGGAAAGTTTAATAAACAAACCATAAAAAAATATTATTTTAGAAATGTATTCAACTTTACAGTTTCAAAAGCTGTAGCTGTGGGAGAAAATATTGGATTCCCTGGAGGCCTAGAAGCATCTGCATCTGCATTGTCTTTTTTTCTTATCTTGATCCTCTTCAAAGTTCCAAGACTTAAATTGTGGGAAACAAATCTCTTACTTGTGATGGTTCCTGACCTCTGATTGACAAAGGAAAATATGAAAATTACTGGAAAATAGAAAAAATCTCCTGATCCACCCCCCCAAAAAATTACCAACTTTCTTGATTAAATTCAATTCTTCAAGAAATTTTAGTTCTTCTCCACTCAATTCCTCTTATTTTATAAATTAATCCTGTTCAGAATGAAATTTCAGCCTAATTTGAAAAAAAAAATTGAAAAGAAAATTAACTCTTCCTCTGATTCCTGTCTTTTTCCCCCTTGGCCTTTTAATGGTCTTCCTTTCCTTTCCTTTTCCTCAAAGTCTGAAATTATGTAAAACCAATTTACAAACAAATTATGTTAAAATCAATCCAAAAAAAGAGAGAGAAAAAAATCAGAAAAAGAAAAAACTAAACATTGCTTTGACCATTTGGTGCTTCCTTGGGCACAATTTAAATAATTCTCCAAATATTTCATTCTGAAACCAATGTATGTTGGTTTATTGGGAAGATGATTCACTTGAAGATTGAGATTTTTGGCACAATTCATTCTCAGAAAGCTATGAATAATTTCCAAATTAAACAAAAAACCTCAGAAATAAATTTTGGATTTTTTTTATATCTTAAAAAAAAGAAAAAAAATACTGCAATGGGAGGTTTGAAATGCCACTGGGGATGAAAATCCTCAAGAAAAAATTGAAGCTTCTTGATATTTGCCTTCTTCACTTTTTTTGAACAAGGAATTCCCATGAAAGAAGAATAATTACAACCAGAACAGGTGGTTAGTTTTCTGCTGGAATGTGAAAAGATTTAACATTCTTGAGAGAATAGCGGCTTATTTTTCCTGAGAGGGGTTTGAAAAAATATTGATGACCAATCAATTTCTTGAAGTCTTGCTGAGAACTTTGAATGACGGTTTCATTGATTTGAATTGAAATTGAATGATAAATTTGGTGAACTACATTAGAGAAGGAGCCAGAAGAATTTGTGATAAATATTTTGACATAAGAGTGAAGCCCTTCTATTCTAGATGAGCTGGTATTTTCAAAATGCAGGGGCTTTTTTGCAGCATATGAACCAAATTTCATTTTGAGAGGAAGCAAGTAGTCAAGAAGGTAGTCAGAAGTGGGGAGGTTCCAGAATAGAGTGATTTTGTTAAAGTTTTCTAGATATTAATTTTCAGATTTTGATTTGAATGGCATATTCCAGTGTTATCTGAATATCATCCTTTTTTCTTCAGATTTAAAGTGTTTTCTACAATTTTTTTGAATTTTTTGAAGATATTACAAACACAGAGTAAATGATGAGATTTGGGAAATGCAGTTTCAATGGAATGAATTGGGGCTTTCTCCTTTTCAGTCACAATGAATTCGGGTTCTTTGTGTTCTAATTTTTTATGAATTTGAGTGAGAGCCAATTGATAGTCTTCCTTTTTTTTTTCTTGGGAGAGGAAACAGAAACCAACAGAGAAGGTTCTAGTACAATGTTTGACCCCAAAAATGAGAAGAAGAGTCATGGAAAATTTGTTGGTTGTATAGGTACATTCCAACATTATTACTGATGGAAATACTTGAGTAATTCAATAGAATCTGTGTGAGAAATGAATAAAGAATTAATATGACCATTTTGATCACTTAATTTATATTTAAAAGAATATTTGGTCAATTCCATTCTGAAAGCTTCTATGTGCAATTTTCCTTCCAGTTTTTCTTTTGAAATTCTTGATATTTTGTAATAGATTTTACTAAGGTTTTTTTGAATGGAAGAATCAGAGAAATGAATTAAAGAATTGAGGATTTTTAGGGGAGGAAAATCAGCTTTGGTAAAAGATGTTACCATATTCTCTTGAGACCCCTGAATCCATCTATGAAATGGATGGGTGGATGAATCAGTTGATGGTGGATGATTGTGATCAGGGCATTGGATTTTTATTTACCAAAGACCAGAACTCTTTTGAAAGCTTCCAGGGAATAGCAGAGGAAATTTTGTTTTTCTAGTTGTTCAAAGATTTTTTTATCCAAATTGGGTTTATATTCCCCAGATTTGCCACAGTGGTTGTATAAATTTTCTCCTTAGGATTGGAGACTTTGGTGGAAATGGCATATCCATGTGAATTAAACCAATCACCATGAAAAAAATGGTGGCACCTGCCAGCGGGTGTAGCACCTGAATCTTGTTTTGGTTTTGTTTTCACTCTGAGAAAACTCTGTTTCTAACCTGAGTTGTAACCTGAGAAAAGTTGTTCGTATCAGCTCTTGAGGAATCCAAGTAATTCTAGTGCATGCATGGAATACAGAAGATTTGGAATTATGGGGAAATTCAATTTTATGTTCACTCCTCTATCTAGAGGAGTGAAGCAGTGGGGTTTCACACCTAACACATACAATTCACTCCCTGGATTGTATAAGTCAAGATTTTGATGCTTTTTTTCTTTCTATTTCCTATTAGATCATTACAAGCGGTTTGTGGGTCCTTTTTTTTTTTTTTTTTTTTTTTTTTTTTTTTTTTTTTTTTTTTTTTTTTTTACTTTGTGGTTGAAAAAACTTGTATTTTTTGAAAGGATTAAATTCAGTTTTTAATGTCTTCTTTTTCTTCTTGTGAAATGTAATAAATCTTAATTTGATGTAGGAAATTTAAACTTTGATCTAAATTTTAACTGAAGATTCAAAAATCTTCTCAGACATGTTGGAAATATTGTACCACAGAGAAATTGAGTTCAATGATATATTTCAAATAAATCAATTTGACATTGAAATAATTGACAAAGTTCACATTTTCTTTTACAAAATGAATGAATTTAAAAAAAGCAAACCCTCTCCTTGAATGAGTTGATTTTTCTAATATCTTTTGGCAGAAGCTTTGTTTTAAACTTTTCATATAATATTAGGGCGTATCAAAGTTAAAATTTTCAAAAAATTAAATGGCTGATTTCAGGCCTATCCATTTTTTTCCAACTTTCTTTTTCAGTTGAAACCATTGATTCATTGTTTATTTTGATAAAAAAATATTTTTTGAAAAAATGATATTTTTCCTGAAATAAGCTATTTAAATTTTTCAAAATGTTAACTTTGATACGCCCTATTGGAAGCTGAAAATAAGAAATCTAGTCATATAGGAATGTTTTGTTTAGCAGCAATTAGTTAATGAATAAAAATGTTCTAAAATTTGGAGCATTTGATTTTCTTTTCTGGGTGACAACAGAGGAAATATAGAACTACTTGGGAATAAATTTATTCAAACCAACATGGGGTTTCAAGTGATTTTGCTAATCTTTCTAATTTATCCTCTACTGGATTCATCTCCAAAACCAATTTCTCTGTCAAATTTAATGTGGAAAGAAATAGAGGGAAGTAAAAATTAGAAGGGAGGGCTTCACATGGTATCATCTGATAATTTGGGATTATTTCATCATAAGTTCTTCCATATTCTACTTGTTTTTTAGCTTGAATTTCACCTTTCATCTCAGATAGATAGTTAAGAGTGTTTTTATCAAGATTATGAAGAAATTGTGAATAAATTTTGCTTCTCCAATAAACTTGGACAGATTGATATTTCCCTTCATTGTCCTCTTCTGTATCTGAGCAGCATTCCACACTAGGGAGAAGGCGTTTTGCCAAATCCTTTCCCATATGGTGATCTGCAGTGGCAAAGAGGTTTCTTTATATCTTGCAGATTGAAGACCAAAACTTCAGCTAACAATATTTAGAAAATGGAGAGCAATCTTAAGCTTACTCTTTGTTTAACCCTAGACCTAGGCTTCTTGTTACGTGTCCTAGGCTTCATGTAATTATCCTTCTGTCCACGTAGCCCACATTCCAGTAGGCCAAAGAGTATTTCCTCCTTGCAAAACTCTATATCAAGTGGATAATTTTTAAATGCATCATTGTCCTTAGCATTTAACCAATGTTTTATTATCACTTCTGACAATATTTGTTCCCACTTTGTTCAATTATGATGGTCCCATTTGAAAATTGGAACATGTATATCATAGCTTTCTAATTCTTTCTGGCATTGCTCTTTGAAATTTCCAGGAATGCTCTTCTTCCCTCCGTAGAGTTTTTCATTGTTTGTTTCCATGTTGGAAAGTTGGTGTTTGGGTCAATTGTATTGATGCTTTTTGAGTTTAAAAATTTTACTTTATCTTCAGTGGGCAGGGGCAGAACCCTGTCTCCTAAAAATTTCATGTTTAAAATAGTCTTTACATAGTCACGTAGGCATAGACTTATGGGGTCATCCAAATTTGGCAAATGTTCTGCTACTTCCTTCTTTAATGTGTGAGTTTTGATGGATTTTTAACTATGAGGAGGTCTAGAATCCATATTATAATATAGGGAAGTCTTCAAGTAGCGCTTGAAACAGTTTTGGGGATTTTTGAAGTGTAGATTTTATGGAGGGAAGGAATTTGCAGACAATTGAATCTGACGTTATCAGCCGTTAAATATGATGAATTTTTAGAGATTATAAAGGGTTAATTTACAAATTGAATATCTCAAATTGGTTATGCATCTACTCCATAATTAATTTCAAATATGTGAGCTAAATTCTACATTGTGCAATGAAAGAAAAAATATTGTCAGAAGGAAGAAATCTTTTGGAACTACCACTTGGATTTTGATAAAAATGACCAAATTTTTTTATTCATGTTTGGCTTTACCATGGATCTTGATTTAGATGATGATTTTTAATCATTTTGAATGATTTAGGGAATAAGAATCATTCTTTTCCCTTGACAGGGAGAAAGAATTAATCAATAAAATAAATTGAAACTTATCATTAAATTTCACAGTTGTAGTAATTTTAGAGATTTTAAAATGAAATCCAAAACCTTGCTGTTGCAAACCAAGTATTTCCTTGGTACATTTATTTAAAATCAAGAAGAAACCTATCATTAAAAAAAGAATTTTTCTCAAATTAATGGGATGAGTACTTAAGTTGTTTCAAATTTCATCTCCATTTTTTAAATCCACAGTATGATCAAGATGATCAATTTTCCAAAGGTTTAGTATTGAAATCAATGAAATGCTTCTATAATTTTTTACATGGAAATTCAAATTTCAATTGTGAATTGGTATGAAAATCATCAAAAAAAAATTCCTCTAATGCAATAAAGAGGTGAAATTTTGATCCAACTTGTAGTAAAATCTGATTGTGAATCTGTTTTGATATCTGCTACCGGTAAACAAAATATTGAAAGTTTTCTTAGTAACTGAATATTTCTGGTGTTGAAGGGAAATTGAGAAGGATTCATCTGAAATTTTGAGTGCTGAAATTCTTCCTAATTGGAAAGAGGGCCAAGGTAATATTCTTAAAAGAAATGGCATTAAAAAGTCATTTCTGGGTCATTTACCACATTTTAGATAAAGCTTTTGCAATTGAAATTAGATAGAATGTAATTTTTTGATTGAAATCATTTTCTCAATTCCTTTCATGTATTTAAACCTATTCATTTTATTTGGTTAAAAATAAATTTGGAAGATTCAACTGAAATCTCTTGAGACATATATAAAACCTGAAAGCATAAATAAAAGCCAATCTTACCACCTTTCCACTTGTGTTTACCTTCATGGATTGGTTGGAGTTCATGAGAGGAAAATATTTCACAAAAAGAGTTCAAGTTACTTGCAACACTCATCAAGCCTTATTTTTCAAGTTTTATTTTTTTTTTAAGCCAAATATGATTGAATTTCTTTACAAAGAGAGCTGCTTATGAAAAATTAGTTCTTTCATTTAAAGTCATAGTGAATTTTTCAAGCTTGTTTTGAGATTAAAATGAGGTGATCTCATCAGAAAATATTTTGATTTGATACCTTTGAGGTAGCAAACTCCATTCATTGGAAAAATGCATGGATTTTCTTAGGATAAGATAATTCATTTTATAATGAAACCAATGGACAATAAATCTGATTTGATTTTGCCACATATCAAAACATTTATTGGACTTGAAAATTTCAAGATTATAAAAAGGTCAGACACTCCATAGTTGACAAATTTCAGTGTATTATTAATTTTTTATGAAACAAAGATGAGGGTTTCTTTCCTGCATAAAAATGATTATTCTAGCATTGACTTTGAGATAAGGCACTTATTAGGGGGTATCAACGTTAACCAAACCCGCCATTTTTTAATGGCGGGTTTCAACCCAAATCTGCCATTTCAAACCCGCCATTAAAAATCAAAAAAAACCCACTTATTTCAGATCAGACGTGTCAAAGTTAACCTGAAATAAGTGGGTTTTTTCAAATAAAGTATTTAAATGCTTCCACCACCTGTCCGCGGGGGAGGGACAGGCTTGGTGGGGGGGTTTTCCAATCCCCTCCCCACCTAGGAAGCTATTTAGTAACCTGGACCACACCAACACCGACCACCACCAACCACCACCCACCACCACCCACCACCACCCACCACCACCCACCACCACCCACCACCACCCACCACCACCCACCACCACCCACCACCACCCACCACCACCCACCACCACCCACCACCACCCACCACCACCCACCACCACCCACCTCATCCACCCTAAAAGTTTCTTTGGTTTTTCAACCAAAGCATGCCGGAGATTGAATGCCTTGCATGAATGCGTCCATTAAGGAAACCATGCAAAGTGCTTTCTAATAGATGATGGTATTTGATTGATTGGGCTGTGGCCGCTCCATGCCTGAAACATCAATCCTTTTGTTTATTTGCCCCTTGGTTTTCATAATGTCACCATCTCATTCCAATAAAATACCCCCAACATTGGCAATCAATCGCTCAATCAATGAGAGGAGGAATTGGAGGAGGGGAGGGTCTCACCTTGATGGATAGAGAAATGGATACAGGGGGGGACTAAAGGTTGAATGATCAAAGGATCAGCAACTGGTGAGGGGAAGGAAGAGGAAGAGGGTGGAGGGGGCTTACCAGGATTAGGAGGAGGGGATTCAGTGAGTGAGGTGAGATGAGGTGGTGGTGGTGAGTAAGGTGGTGGTGATGAGTGAGGTGGTTTGGTGAGGAGGAGGCAGGGTTTGACTGGTGAGTGAGTGGGGTGAGGTTGAAGGGGTTGAGTGGTGAGGGGGAGGGGGGTGGCATTTGGTGAGTGGCAGGGTTTGAGGTGGAGGTGTTTTTGGATTCAAGTCCACTAAAAAAAAAATAAAAAAAAAACTCAGCCTATGAATCTTGGGTGAACAACCAAAACCAAAAAAATAGGGTGAAGGGAATTTTTACCAATTTCAAAATCAAAAATTACTCATCAAAGCAAGAAAGGGTGAGAGGAAGAATCCGCTCTCTCATAGAAGAAGATGAGGGACCAGATGAGACAGGGATGACTTGAGGTGGATCAGGAATATCATCTTGGAATATTTCGTCCCATTCATCTTTGATGTTGGCCAAAAGGTTGTGAAGGATTACACAAGTGATAATCCAGTTGATGAGGAACCTCATATCTTTGGTACATTGGAGCTGGTTTCACATCTCCCGTAAGCTGGCCCATCTTCCTTTCAGAATTCCTATGGCATGCTCAATCCAAACTCGTGATTGGGCAAGATGATAGTTAAAATTGGTTTTTCCTTGATCATTGGACAAAACATTCTGGTATGCTGGAACTACATATTTCCCACTAGCATAAGCTGAATTGGCCAGAAGGTATTGATCTTGGTCAAAGTAGATCTCTGGTTGTTGGGCAATCCGCATCCAATTGAAAACATATGAATCATGACAAGAACCTGGAAGGCCAGCATGGAGGGAGATGAAATTCTTGTTGTTATCTCAAACAAGTTGTAGTGCCACGGAGTATCTAAACAAAGAGATGGAACATATTTGGTCAGTGTGTGATCCAAAGTTTTATCATAGCGATTGGAAAAGAAATGAATCAATTGCCTTTTTTTACGATCAAAATAGTGGTGCCATCTAGGTTGGGTTTTTGACTCAAGGGGATGGTGGTTCCATCAACGAAACCAATGCAACCAGGAAAGCCTTCTGTCTCCATTACTTGAGATATCTCCTTGCGTTCTTCTTTGGTTGGCCATGAAAGGACCAAGAGACGGAAAGATAGGATAGCAATCATGACTCTTTTGGTGTATAAGTCAATGCTTCCGTAACTGACTGAGAATAGATTTTCCAATTGATGGATTGCTGCTCAATTTCCATTTGAACCCAATCTAAAAAGAGCAACGGCAAGTTGGATGGCTGGATCACGTTGAGGATTGCGAGAATTGTTCTGAAAGATGTGGTGGTATTCAATCATTGCAAAAAGTTTCATGAAAGAAGGCAACAAATTTTGGAACAGTTGCTGGAAGCTTAAGTCAGGGATGAGATGAAGCTTTTGCCTTTCATACATAGGGTTATGGAGAGTGTGTATTCTTGGAACCATGTATTGCTTTGCCAACAGAGAATTCAAAGCTAACCAAGTTGATTCCAAATTGGAGTCTGAATCAGAGTCTGAATGGGAGTCAAATAGTAGCAAAAGTTCAGTCAGCTTTTTTGCGTTTTCAACTTGCTGGCGGGATGTTTGATTGGACATGTTGAGAAAGGTGGTGAGTGATGTGGGGTGATGAGATTATGATGGGATTTGTGTGAAGATGGGTATGTGAAGGTATGTGAAAAACAATAGAGATGTGTGTGATGCAATGGAGATGGGACCGGTATGGATTTGCTGATGTGGATGGGTGTTTTTGATGTGATGGATGGTGGATGGATGATGATGCATAAATGGCGGGTTTAATGGCGTGTTTGATGATTGAAATCCACCATTTTCATGAAACACGCCATTTTGAAATACACCAGTTAGGGTGTATGTGTATTTCAGAAACCTGCCATTAAAAATGGTGGGGTTTTTCAAAAAAAATGGCGGGTTTCTAATGGTGGGTTTGCTAAATTTGATACGCCCTATTATTCTCTGTTCTCATCAACCCTTGTGTTATAATTGAAAATAGGTGGAACTATCATGAAAGATTGAGTAGAGAAACCAATAATTGTGAAAATTACTGGTAATCATCAATGAGAAACATCTAAAAGTCCATTGTAATTGAACTTCTATTGAGCACCAATGGAACAGCTTTAAAAGAAAAAGAAATTAATCATAAATCTGACATGATTTTTGAAGCATAAGTACTTAAACCTTCCAAGGAATTCATGCCTCTCCATCCAAAGGTCCTAGACATTTGGTATGAATTGTTCTGGAATATGCAATTCTAAGGCCTCCCTGTCAATTATTCTTTGAATTCTGCAAACCCAAACTCTTTCATTCTGCTATTCATGCATCCAGATTTCAATTGGTGCCCAAATTTAAGGACATGGCTCAATTTTTTTCCTTGAGCTCATGATCAATATATTTTGGTGTGTTTCTTCCAACCATTATTTTTGTTCCTGGGATAATAGAACCATTTTTGTTGCTTGATTTTTGAGGAGTATTGGGAGGGATTAGTGGATTGGATATGTGTTTTCTGTGAGGTATCAGTTGGTTTGATGAGTTTGGTAAGACTCAATTTTGGGTTGATATTTATAGGAAATGAAAAGGAAGTATACTATTGCATGAATTCAAATTGAATATTGCATATATAAAAAACCTATGCATAAATTGTATAGAGATTTTCATGGGTGCTTAGAATTATATGGATTAAATACAGTAATTGAATAGTATTACATACTGTATACCTTTGGGAAAGATTTGACTGATTTTAAGAAATTCCTGTGGCATTTTGAAGCAGAAATGCTGAATATTATTGGATCTATGGGTTTGAAGATGATATAAAAATTTGAATGAAGTTTCCTTGGTTGATTAATTTCTTAAGAAATGAATGATTGGTTGATAAATGAAGGTATTGTGAATCAATGATATTGATAACCAAATACAAATCACAGCTAAACTAAAATTTAGGATAGAGAGAGATTTGCATTGATTTGGATTTTTTTATTTGTTTGATTAATATTATGTACACTAAAAACAGCCATGATATGATCCCTTGCTTTGTTTTAATTCCTTTGAAAAACCAATCATAATCTTGAACAGCAGTTTTTGGAGATATCCAGTAATTTTTAAGCAGGGTGCCATGCCTACTTGCTTGGAGTTGCATCCCATGACCTTTGTATGAGTGTTTCAGCAGCACACAGCATCCATGCTGTTGAGGCAAAACAAACATGATATTTTCATAGGGAAGGCCCAAAATATTAGATCATTTCAATTTTCCATTTGAAGTGTTTTTAATATGCAGCATAATGTAATTATTCTTTCAGTGGGCCTTTACTACCATAAAATCACAATATCAAATTAATTTCTTAAAAAAAACCCAGCTATTCTTAATTTCAATTTTTTTTCAAGATTTTTTCATAATTGTTATGCTTTGCAGCAGATGATATTAAAAATTATGTAATGAGCAAAGAATATCATTATCTTCCAAAAATTTAGGGTTTGGTTTAAATTTAAAGGCTACACTCAATCTTTATTCAATTTCAAATCAGCTACTTATTCAATAAATTTCATGCGCAGTATGATCATGGAGCATTCAATCATTCAAAAGAACCATGTTTTCAAGTCAAAAATTTGATTATCCCAACATCAGAAAAAAAATTGAAATCAAGAAATATCCATCCAGAAAAACTAATAGTCTAATTTCCTAAAAAGTCACCAGAATTAAATATGGGAAGCTTGAGGTTCTGAGGTAACTTCAACTAAATTAGAAGAGGTAGTTTTTTCAACAGCCCAGACAGTATTAAAGTGGCTACCCAGATCATAGTCAGTAAACAGTACAATATCCTCCAGAAGGACCTCAGCCAATTTTTCATAAGAAAATCTTTCAGTAAAAATGCTAATTACATCTCTCCAGTTGATTTCTTGGTTCTTACCAAAACCCATATCACTCAAGGCAGTGAGAATATATTCCCTTGTGTTACCAAGTTGGCCCCAGAGTGGCTCAGCAGGTAAGCCAGCTTTCAACTTTGACTCAAGAACAAGACTGCCAAATTCAAGGAGCATGCCAGACTTCCACTTTGGCATGACTTGTTGATTTCCTGGATGGGTAATGTTAAATTCACGGCTACAAAGCGTGTGGCACCCTAAATGACTCAAATGAGCTGTGTGGCCTGCTACACGGCTCAAATGGGGTGTGTTGCATGCTACACGTCCCATTTGAGTTGTATGGCACGCTAAACAACTAAAATCAAGTTGTGTAGCCTCCACTAAATCATAAATAATGAATAATAAATAATGAATAATAAATAATAAATAATAAGTAATAAATCATAAATCATAAATAATAAATAATAAATAATAAATAATAAATAATAAATAATAAATAATAAATAAGAAATAATAAATAATAAATAATAAATAATAAATAATAAATAATAAATAATAAATAATAAATAATAAATAATAAATAATAAATAATAAATAATAAATAATAAATAATAAATAATAAATAATAAATAATAAATAAAAAATAAAAAATAATAAATAATAAATAATAAATAATAAATGATAAATAATAAATAATAAATAATAAATAATAAATAATAAATAATAAATAATCAATAATCAATAATCAATAATAAATAATAAATAATAAATAATAAATAATAAATAATAAATAATAAATAATAAATAATAAATAATAAATAATGAATAATAAATAATGAATAATAAATAATAAGTAATAAATAATAAATAATAAATAATAAATAATAAATAATAAATAATAAATAATAAATAATAAATAATAAATAATAAATAATAAATAATAAATAATAAATAATAAATAATAAATAATAAATAATAAATAATAAATAATAAATAATAAATAATAAATAATAAATAATAAATAATAAATAATAAATAATAAATAATAAATAATAAATAATAAATAATAAATAATAAATAATAAATAATAAATAATAAATAATAAATAATAAATAATAAATAATAAATAATAAATAATAAATAATAAATAATAAATAATAAATAATAAATAATAAATAATAAATAATAAATAATAAATAATAAATAATAAATAATAAATAATAAATAATAAATAATAAATAATAAATAATAAATAATAAATAATAAATAATAAATAATAAATAATAAATAATAAATAATAAATAATAAATAATAAATAATAAATAATAAATAATAAATAATAAATAATAAATAATAAATAATAAATAATAAATAATAAATAATAAATAATAAATAATAAATAATAAATAATAAATAATAAATAATAAATAATAAATAATAAATAATAAATAATAAATAATAAATAATAAATAATAAATAATAAATAATAAATAATAAATAATAAATAATAAATAATAAATAATAAATAATAAATAATAAATAATAAATAATAAATAATAAATAATAAATAATAAATAATAAATAATAAATAATAAATAATAAATAATAAATAATAAATAATAAATAATAAATAATAAATAATAAATAATAAATAATAAATAATAAATAATAAATAATAAATAATAAATAATAAATAATAAATAATATATAATAAATAATAAATAATAAATAATAAATAATAAATAATAAATAATAAATAATAAATGATAAATGATAAATAATAAATGATAAATAATAAATAATAATAAATAATAATAAATAATAATAAATAATAATAAATAATAATAAATAATAATAAATAATAATAAATAATAATAAATAATAATAAATAATAATAAATAATAATAAATAATAAATTATAAATTATATGGAGTAGTGTAAAAGCCCCCACGCGTTGAGGGGCCCTAAACGACCCCCACAGGCTGTGTGGGGCCGTGTACACGGCTACCACAGGCCTGGAGCTGTGTACACGTCTCCCACATGGCTGGAGCCGTGAATTTAACATCACCCTTCCTGGACATACCCATATAGCAGCAGGACCCAAAAATAACATGTGTGAAACACATGCTAGAGAATTGGTACCCCATTGATTCTTCTTTTCTGCCAAGTCCTTTGACATAAAACACTGCCAATGATCTTCTTTTTCATCAAGCCGTAAATTGAAAAGCGCATTGACTAGAGAGAAAAAATATTTAAAAACAGTATTGAGGCCACCTCTTCCAGCATTCATCTCAGCATCCTGGTTAGCACCAAACCTCTTGTGTTGAGCAAAGGTTGAATCATCAATTAAAGCTGCTTGCAGGTTTGCAAATTAGCTTTCTTCTTTGAGTAAAGCCTTATATGAAGTACCCTCAATACCTTCCGTTGAGAGAAACACATTTCTGGAGATTTTGTGTGAGACTACACCTATGATGTAATTCAAGGGGTGCTTCAGTTTCATGTATGCCCCACGTATTGGCTCTCTGGTATAAGTTAGGATCTCAGAGAGGGGATGAATATTGAGCTGGGATGTCTTCCTGGAGCGTGAGAGGGAGTTTGTGTTGATGAAGGTGCTCCCAAAAAAAACATCATCATCTGTTCTGAGAAAGATTTTTTCTGATAAATCAAAAAGTAAGAATCAGTTTATTTTCATAGGAGTGGAAGACAATTGTAAGAGTCTTGAAGAAGACTATTCACTGAAGGCAATAATATGCCAGGAAAAAGCTATCAAGCTTTGGAGACACAATTCTAGAACCTATGAGAGTTGGATTTCAAGCTAGCTCAGTAGAAAGGGAAGTCAAGGTCTCTTGTAAGTAAAATTACAATATTGAGTGAGGTCCAAAGGATTTGAGGAGGAGGAAGGGAACGTACCTAGCTCAGTAGAAAGGGAAGTCAAGATCTCTACTGAGCTAGAAGGGGGGGGGGGAAGTTCTCCTTAAATAGTCTGACGGGTGCTGATTTAAGCTGAGGTTAGGTTCTTGTGAAAGGTCATGCAATGAGGTTTCAAACTCTCCCCTCCTATATAAAAGGGGGGTCAAGGACAGGAAAAAGGCCGGGAGGAGGGGAAGAAAAGGAAAAATAAAAAAAAAGGAAGGAAAGAAGAAAAAAAGGGGGGGCTGTCACTGTGGGACCAATTGCCTGGTGGAGTTGGCTGGTGTTGTTTTCGGTCCTTGGACTGTCACAAATGGTATGGGTGTGCTCACAGCATGGCCAAGGTCATGCTTGGTACAAAAGAGGGGGTATAGAACCTTCTGGTGGTGCAAAAGCTCGGGAGGAACTTAGTTTCATGGGGCCTGCTGGCGTCAGATCCTCCTCTGAATAGAACGGCTTGGTCTTTGAAATGTGGAATGTTGGGTGTTGGCAATCCCCTGCTGGTAGCTCAAGCACCACTTTTTGGGCATGGTTGAAGAGGCTCTTCATGCAATACAGGCCTTAAAATTCCTCCTTCAGCTCATCCACGCCAGCATTGCGTCCATGCCAATTGGCTTAATTGAGGAGGACCCATGAGCCAAGCTGGGGGGGTCCAGGGGAGCGGTGGTGCTTGTTATGCTGAATTGCCTGTTTGACCCTGCTCAGCCAGAGGGTGTCCCGCTCATTTGCCCATGCTCCTTTGCGCTTCTTGAGCCAAGTTCTGAGAGGGGGAGGTGCTTCGGGTGGCCCATCAGAGGAGGGGAAAAGCCTTGGCCGGCGCCCAAAAACTAATTCAAAGGGGCTCGTGCCGGTTGCAACGTTAACGGCCGAATTGATTGCAAACTCTGCCGCAGGTAGGGCCTCCAGCCATTTACCTTGCCACTTTGCCGTCAAGGATTGGAGGACCTGACCCACCATCTTGTTTTTCCGCTTGCTCCGGCCATCTGCTTGGGGGTGGAATGCAGAAGACATGTGGAAGTTGACGTTCAATCAAGACATCAGGGCCTTCCAGCACTTGGAGCTCCACGCCTTGTACCGGTTGCTGATGATTGACTTTGGGGCACCAAAGGTTGCCATCCAGCCACTAAACATCTGGGACGCCGTTTGCTCTGCTGTTTCCAATTGCATGACCGGGATGATGCGGGTGAAGCCAGACAACCGGCATGTGCAGGTCAGGATCATGTTGTAATGTTTTGACAAGGGGTGCAGGCCAACAAAGTCAATGGCCAGGTCTGCAAGGGGCTCTCTTGGCATGGTTGGAGTAAGCATCCTCCCCAGAGGTGCCTTGATGAGGGCCTTTGTGTTTTGGCAGGTGGAGCAGCGCTGGAAAAAGCTGGCTACATCTTTGCTCATTTGCAGCCAGAAGAAGTCGCGTCTCAGTTTGGTGGCTGTTTTCAGGTATCCCAGGTGGCCAAGGCAGAGGTGGGCCTCCTCAATGAGCTTGGTGTGTAGGTCTGTCATTGTTGGGATTACCACCCCCCCATTGACAAAAAAAGAGGCCATCAATCTTGGTGCAGTCTTACTGGAGTGGCAGGACTTTCCGGAGAGAGGTGCAGAATTTGTTGTCTGTGTAGCCCCCCAGAATACCTGACTTAAGGGACTTGGAGAGGCTTGTCCCCAGTTCCGTGAGGGCAGATACACACCGGACTCCTGCGGTGTTGGCCACGTCCCAACCATCTTCAGAGTGTTTGCGCAAGAGTGCGTCTGCAACTGAGTTGTCCTTGCCTTTGACATACTCAAAATTCAGGTCAAAGTCTGCAAGGATCTTGGTCCAACAAGCTTGATGGCGGCTGAGATTTTGCTTCCTCAGGAGTTGAGTCAGTCAGTGATGATTGGACATTACATTGACCTTCATCCCCAATAGTAGCATCTTCCATTTCTGCAGGGCATGGATTAACGCGAGTAGTTCCTGTTTGTGGAATGTATAGTTCCGTTTGGCTGGCATCATAAGGTGAGACTTGTACGCAATTGGGGAGGCAGACTTCCACTCTTTGCCCTGGAAAAGAGCTGCCCCCAGGCCCAAGCCGCTTGCGTTGGTGAAGAGCCAGAGCGGGTCATTGGAGCTGTAGTCAATGGTCTTCAGGCAGGGAAGGGAGTTCATGATGGATTTGATGTTATTGAATGCCTTTTCCTTGGAGTCGCCTCAACGGAAATCCTTTGCGTTCAGTTTGGTGCTGGTCAGCGGCAACAGCATTCCCACATATGTTTGAAGGCCCAAGATGAATTGTTTCATCCATTGAATGGTGCCAAGGAACCATTTCACAGCTTTTGCCAATTGGGGGGTTGGCCAATTACAAATGTTGGACACCTTGCTATTGTCTGCGGCTACCCCGGCTTTGGATCTCCAATGGCCCAGGAATTTGATGCTATTGCGGAAGATCTTGGTCTTCTTTGGGCTGCAGTACAGGTTGGCTGCCCAGAGGCGCTCAAGAACTTGTCTTAAGTGTGATTTGTGTTCCTTGAGGGAATCAGAAAAGATAAAAATGTTTTCAAGGTACACAACACAGATGCTATTGATAAGCCCACCTAAGGCCTCCTCCAAGCAAGCTTGATGGGTTGCTGGTGCATTTGTCAGTCCCATTGGCATCACCACCCATTCCATTGGCCCCCACGGTGTAAGACTCCAAACGGTGCTAAGCCGTGGCAGTTCTGTGGAGGGGAAAGGTGCTGTTTAGGCTGCCCTCCTAGGAGTTACAATAATATTTAAATGTAACTGGAATCAAGGTCCAGAACCTTATGGATGAGAAATCAAAGTAAGGGAAGAGGATAAGAGTTGTCGGTAGCAATGGAAACAGCACTATCTGAGGCAAGATGGTGCAGGTAAAGACTTGAACAAATAAGTCAAGGTTTGTTCAGAGTTCAATAGAACAAGGCAGTTTTAAGTAACAACGCCCACAAGCTAATAACTCTGGTTGTCAGCAGCTGATTAGGAAAGATCAAATCAATCCCAACCAACCTCCAGGTTCTCAATGAACCTGCCCAACTCTCCGCAATCAAGCGCTTGAAGGGTACCAGATAACTGTGGGAGGCTGAACAAAACAAAAGCAATTTGTTTATGAAGCTCTAGAAGCAAATCAATAACAAATTTGAGCAAGAATATCCCAACACTTCTCAAGGGACTCAAGAATAGCATGGCGAAATTCAACCTTAAAGAAGAAGGGAGGTATAACACTCCAGGTTTTAAGCTTAATAAAACCTCTTCAATCAAACGTGATTGGCTCCAGAAAGATGTTCAAGGAGAGATCAAGACCAGTATGGTCGGAAAAAGGGATCAGAGTGGTATAACACACTCAAGAATTCAGACAGACAGGAATTCTTCTTCAACCAGCAAGGCTATTGGTTGGTGATAAGGATCAAGGTCACAAGGGACAGAGTTTGAGTATGGAGGCTCAAAGGATCAAGGGGCAATCATAGATATACCCGGATAAATTGCTCAGATAGGTGGGGAAGGATGCCCACGGATAAGTTTGATTATGATGATGGTCTCATTGGATGCTAGGATGATGATGATAGGATCCTCTGATGATAGGCCAAAAGGCAGGGGAGAGCCCCTCCTTTTATAGACATGAGGCCCTGTATACTATGTACAAGAGATACTACAAAATAGGTGCGGGAAAAATGAAAACATAAAAAAAAAAAAAAAAAAATAACATGAGAGGAAAAAAAAGAAATGTCGCCCGCGTCAAGAATTACCGCGGGCAACCAGATGGACACCCGCGACAGCAATTGCGGGTGTCAACAATGGCTGTTGTCGCCCGATTGGCGGCGACAGCGGGGTGAAGGTTCCGACGGCCGCAAGCGGTTGCTCGCGGTTGTCGGTTGGATCAGATGATGGGCGAGGAGGAGGTAGAGGAGGGTTGAAAGATGAGAGGGTAGTTACGGTCAATGATTGACCCGATGGATGGATGAGGAGGATGATCAAATGAGCTAGGCCGAGAGTCAAAGGCCAAGTTAGCAAGGAACAGAGAATGAATCGACAAGTTTGGAGAGATTGTCAGAGGGTTGGGAGGGGTGACCGGATGAGCTGGATCAAAAGTGAGTAGAATGAGCTCAAGAGGAGATTGAAGGACTCTGAAGTGATTTTTTTTTTTTTGGTCGATTCGTTATTGGAGTGATGAAGGTCGTGAGGCCATCGATGAGGTTTGGGAGTCTGGCTCGAATAAGCCATCTGGATCGCGACCAGGAAGGGCGAGGACCATGTTCTTATGGTTCAAGGACCCGTTATTGTTAGCCAAGCCATTCCTGACAAGGTAATGCTGAAGATGAGCGATGGAACCAAGGGCCAAGATGCTCTGCCTCTTTGCAGCGGATGAGGAGAATTGACGAGGGTTGGAGGGAGTATAGTAGGGCATCTTGAGCCTAGGGATAGGATGAAGGTTGGATGAGGATGATTGGATACAATGGGGGGAAATGAAGGTACCCATAGGGGTACAACCAAAAAAATATTTTTTTTTTTTTTTTTTTTTTCCGTGGTGTCCCGGATTGGTCACCACAACAGCATCTTCACTGCTGTTAGAGGGACGTCATCTTCCCGCATCCTGGTTTGAAAAAATGCATTGGTCTGGTCCAGGATGGAGAATATCCTTCCCGATGCCACCTTACGCACTAGTTTGTCAACTTTGGGCAGGGGGGAGCGGTCCTGTACGGTGAATTTGTTGAGGCTTTGGTAGTCACAGACCCAGCGGGGTGTTAACTAAAGATCCCGCAGCCTCCTCACGCAGTCCTTGCCAATTGCTCCCGCAAGTGTGCCCTGTCCTGTGTTGGATTGCAGGCCCAGAGATTGTGCAACAGGGACTCCCCAGGGATCCTTCCTAGTCCCTCACCTCTATCGTCTTCTGTCTCTCTTCCACGTCTCCCGTAGATCAGTAGATCAGTCCAACCTTGTCTTTGTCCACTATTCTCACCATCATCCAACCATCAGCCCAAAATCCAGGACAGCACGCGAATCAGTCCCTGGCACCCCAGCAACATCAAGGAGGAGAAAGAATTCTTGTCATCTTCTCCTACGTTCAACAAGCCAAGATTACTAGTAGTGCACTCAACTAAGGTGATAACTCAAGCCTTGTTCCTTTTCCTTTCCATTTCCCTCCTTGAAAACTACTCTCCTTGTTACGCTCACTCGCTTCAACCCAACACTGAACTCAATGCCTTTATGTGTCTCTTTCTCCTTATTTGTTGACTAAGATTTACTATTACAAGAGTAATATATTGAACTGCAATAAAGTGACTTTCAAGCGTTTAATTTTCATGGTAGCAATATTAAACCCTTGGTTCAAAAAAAACTCTTGAATAGAAATGCTGTGGTGACCAAATCTGGACACCCTGGACCAGATGTGGAAAATTCAAAAATTTTTACAATTCTTTTATTGAGGTGTCATTCAAAAAAAAAAATCAGAATTTATTTTTCAGTATCACTTCTCCAATTTCCTCATCCTGTCAAACATTCCTCTGTCCCATTGGTCTAGGACAGGCCTCTCTTGACCTCACCATCTAGGTAGCACGTTTGATCCCTTCTCTCTTTGCGCCCCCCTTCCTTTTGGACAAACGCGCGGGCCAAGACCCGCTTGGCCCAAGAGTACCCAACCATCCTCACCAACTCAATTACTCAATCCAGCCCCACTCAACAATCCCAATTCAAGCGGTGATCTCTTCCTCCTCAACCGACCCAAGATCCCTCAATCCCTGTCCTGTGCTATCCCTCCCCCTCTCATCATCCTTGAGCTCAGGTTTGATTGGTTAAATCGATTCATGATATCTTTATGACCATTCGAGATCTGGATGACTATCAAGAGGAACTCTTGGAAGTTGTCCTGATCCCTACCCTCTCATGTCTCATGCTCCTACCCAGCCTTGAAGCCTTGGAGGATCCCAAGCTGATTGATTCCATCATGGCACTCATCAGAGACATCACTCATAGCAAACTTGTCAACAAACTCCTCACCAATCCAGATTGATCCCAAGCCTCCAATCATCAAGACCTTTGATTGATCAGCCCAGGTCTAAATACCTATGATGGACTCTCTAAACTCCTCCTGACCACCGCCAAGAGCGGTGGTCAAGCCTGGAAAGTCAATCAAGAGCTCTCAAAATGAACCCTACAAACCTACGATCCCAACCCTTCATCATCACCCCCCAATCATCATGCCCCAAGCGCTCTCGCCCTACCGCCACAGTTTCAGCCCTCTATTGATCCCCCAGCGGCTCCCCATCCAATCCATCACCCTTCCTTGGACTCTCCCACCCCCTTCCATCTTTGGGTGGGGGTGGAAAACGTTTTCTACCGCCCACGGACATCCGCGGGCGGTCTGGTTTGTTTTCTTTTCCCACCCCTTCCACCTTTGGGTGAGGGGTGGGTGATCCTGGTATTTTCGCGTGCACCCGTCCACGGACGGACGCAGGAGAGGTGAAGGGGTAAGAATAGATCCCACCCCGGTCAGGTAGGCTGGATTTCCACCTGCCTGGGTGATCAAATTTTTCTGATCACCTGAAAATGTGAAATAAAAAAAGATTTTTGGGCTCTATTTGTAGTATCCTTTGTACTCTATTTGTAGTATCCTTTGTACATAGTCTAACAGGGCCTCCTGCCCATATAAGGAGGGGCTCTCCCCTGCCTTTTGGGCGGAGGAGCAGCACATGGTACCTTATCATCAGATCCTATCCTACCCAAGATCAACACCATCATTATCACCTTGAAACACATTATCTGTGGGGTCTCATTCCCCTTCATCTGAGTCTAAAATTTGAGTATATCTAAGATTGCCCCTTGATCCTTGAGCCTCCATAATAAAACCCTGATCCTTGATCCTTATCACCAACCAATAGCTTTCCTGGTTGAAGAAGAATTTGACTGATTGAATTCTTGAGTGTGTTACACCACTCCTGATCCCTTTATCCAACCATACTGGTCCTGATCATTCTTTGATTATCTTTCTGGAACCAGTAACATTTTACTGAAGAGGTTTTATTAAGCTTAAAACCTGGATTGTTAAACCTCCCTTCATTTCTTTTGAAGTTTAATTCTGCCACGCTACTCTTGAGTCCCTTGAGAAGTGTTGGGTTATTCTTGTTTGAATCAGTTATTGTTTTGCTTCTAGAGCGTCATCAAAACAATTAGCTTTGTCCTGTGCAGCCACCCACAGTTATCTGGTACCCTTCAAGCGCTTGATTGCGGAGAGTTGGGCAGGTTCATTGAGAACCTGGAGGTTGTTTGGGATTGAGTTGATCTTTCCTAAGCTTCTGCTGACAACCAGAGATATTAGCACGTGGGCGTTGTCACTCACAATTGCCTTGTATTTTTGAACTCTGAACAATTCTTGAATCCTTCTATTCAAGTTTTTCCCAACATCATCTTGCCTCAGATAGTTTTGTTTCCCAGCTACCAACCACTATAACATTATCCTCTTACTTTTGGTCCCTTGTTTACCAGGTTCTGGACTTTGATCTTGGTTACATTTAAATATTTTTGTAACACTCAGGAGGGCAGCCTAAACAGCACCTTTCCCCTCCACAGAAATGCCACAGCCTAGCACCGTTTGGAGTCTTACATTTGGTCCCCCAGGCCAGGATCAAACCAGCAACCTTGGGATTTACAGTCCCAGCAATCATCAACTTTGTAATCCAATCTCTTTTTTTCTGTCATCATCTAGATCTGTGAAGGCAACTTTTTCTAGAAGTAAGTCCTCCCAATTGTGCACC
This sequence comes from Puccinia polysora, assembly GCA_025617555.3. Lineage (NCBI taxonomy): Eukaryota > Fungi > Basidiomycota > Pucciniomycetes > Pucciniales > Pucciniaceae > Puccinia > Puccinia polysora. Next base: position 35,211,554 of record CM062616.1, on the reverse strand, counting down.
ACCTGGGCAAGATACATGTTGTTTTTTTTTGAGAAACCCTACTCTTTCCACATTTGTGAGCCACTTTGGGAATCCGCTCCTTGGATCTTTTAGGAAACTTTGTCAAAATGGAATCCACCCTCAACTCTTCTACTTGTACTAAGACGGTTAAGATCAAGCCCCAGAACAAGAACTTAGGATTCAATGGGAAAAACATGGAACACTTCTTGGACTCATACAAGATGGCTGCTTTGGTGGATGGGGCTAGAAAATTCAATATGGCCTACCAATTATGATTTTTTATCTCCTTTGATGAAGTTATGGAAATCATCAAGTTGTTTGAAGGCTTCAAACGGCATAACTGGGCCCTGCTGCGGGAAGCAATGTTGGCCTATTGGGGAAAAATAGATGTAGCACGATTTACTTTTGAGGATATAGATAACCTTGTATCCCAGTGGATCTCCAATGGTGGTGTGGCTTCAGCTTCTGATTATCAGTCCTTTAGGAAATCTTGGGATCCCATCCAATCCTACCTTGTCTGAAACAATCACATTGACACAGTGGACAAAATTTGAGTCCAATTTTTCCAATCTTTTTCTCTTGGAGTGCAGGAAAGGATCAAGGAAAAACTGGTTGAGTCTGGATCCATGATCACTACCCGGGATAATTGATTCAAGCTCCCTGGTTTCCTTATCCTTAGAGGAGTGGTGGATAAAGTCATGAAAGGTCAAACAGCCCTCACTTTTGAAAATTCTAAAACCGCTGAACCAGTCCATGCCCCCTCTTTCAAAGAGTCAAACGAGATCATGAATAAAATGGAATCTGATTGCAGGCCCAAGAACCCTCAGCCTAACCAAGAAACCACTACAATGGACAAGATCACTAAACTTCTCAAAGCCTTTGAGAACAAAATGGATCAAAATATTTCCTCTCTTGCTGTTCCTAACCCTTCTAGTGCTGTTCCCAAAAATACCATAGTCTGCTATTATTGCCACAGGGAAGGTCATGGAACCGGTCAATTTCTCAAACTCCAGAAGGACAAAGACAAGAAATTGGTATAGAAAAAAGGGAATAAATTTTTTCTTCCTAATGGTGCCCTAATCCCCTTTGATTCGTCTCGCCCCAATCTTCATGTGGTGACCTCTTACCAGCCACCCCCTCCTATGAAGGCATCCTTGGCTTCTGTGGATTTCCAATCTTCTTGTGGTACTCTTCAACCCTGGTATCCCCCAGATATTTCCTCCTCCTCTCTGGTTGGTACTTACCAATCTGATCCAGCTAGGAAGTGACATGAGGAGCCCAAACCTCATAAAGCTCCTTCCTTTCCAACCTTGATCCTCCAAAAACCACCCAAAAGACAATCCTCAACCGAGCCCTCTTCTGATGTAGAAGACATGGAGGTGGAAAAAGAACCACTCATGGAAAGGTCTCAAGATCACCCTGATCCTCATCCCTCATCTATTAAACCTCCTCAATCCCCTGATCCTGTTCCTGCTTCACCCAATCTTCCTCCCTCCATCCAGCCCAAAGTTTGGTTTGAGAGGGGAATTTCCAAAGATCACCCCAATGCTGTGGAAGGGATATTAAAGAAAATTTCTGATCTTAAAGTTCCTGATTTATCTGTGGCTGAACTCCTATCAATCTATCCATCTGTTGCTGAAGGAATAAAGAAATGGGTTTTGTGTTGACATGTGGAAATTGGCCCTGAGGAACTCAAGGTCTCCTCTGGAACTTTGATAGAGGATTCTGATGGAACAGATCCCTCTTCTGAGTCTAGTCTTTACTCATGTCCTCTTGGTTTTCTTCCCTGCCATCTTGGTGAATCAGCTAAAACGGTCTCGTCCTCATCAACTCTGACTCTCAGCTCAACTCGATCTTGGATTCTATGGCCTGCAAACTTAAACTCAGCCCTAGGGTCAGCTTCACCTCCTCAGTGTATGGAATAGGGAACCAGTCTTGCAAATTGGTTGGAATTGTTGAAGACGTTCCAGTCCAGATTGGCCAAAACATTGTGGGAACTTCATTTCTGGATCACACGCTTGGATGGACCCATGATCTTGGGTCAACCTTTCCTAATCAATTTTGGAGCAACTCTGATGTTTTCCAATCAAGTTGGGGAGAGAATCCTCCTCCCCAATTCAGATGGTAGAAAAATTGATGTTACATGTTCCTCTTTGTTCTTTGGATTCTGGTTGCTGGGAAAGTGATTTCCCCGGTCATTTTTCTAAACAGAAGGATAATTCCAGTTCCTTTCATTTTTTATGGGAGTAGTTGATCCTACTAATAGTTGTAGTTCTTTTCAGCCTCAAACTTCAACTCAAGGGTCAACTCTCATCCCTGAGGCTTATTTCTCTTTATTTTCAAAGTTTTATTCTGATCTCAAAAATAAAAAATTTCAAAAACAAATCAAAAAGGAAAATATCAAAAATATTTCTTCTTAATCTGTTGTTTCTGCTTTTCCTTGTAATCTTATTCCTAATCAACCTTCCCTCAGTTCTGGTTCAAATCTTTGCAATGAGTCTAAACTAGATCCCAATCTCAATCCTATTATTGGTGTCTTTTGTATGGAAGAATATGGGCTTCAGTGGAGGCAAATTGGGGTAGAAGTAAGTCCTCCCAATTGTGCACCACTGGGGTATCCTACTACTATCATTTTCAAAACCCTACCTTGTGCCACACATGTGAGCAATTCATTATCCCCTGGGACTTCTTTTATGGAAAAGGCAACTTTTGAAAATGTTGCGGAACATCAAACTTGGAAGGTGTTAGAACTTGGTCTCAATCCTTGCAGTCAGATCTCTCTGGTCAACTCTTGGCAAAAACAAGAACCGCTCTCTTTTGCCTCCAAATATAAACCATTTTCCAGGAAAATCCAACCAGTCAACCAACCAATGCCTCTCAATCTCAATCCTCCTCTTAGGCGCCCTCCTCTATCCCGCAATCCTTACTGTGGTTTACCTCAATCTCTCACTGGTCCATTAATCCCCCCTGGTTGTGTCACTGAAGAACGTCCAAGAGTATTCAACTTTGGACCAGAGGGATGTCTTCTACCTGATGAGTTGTATTTGATCAAAAATGTCTTGGCTCTTAGGCAAAAAGCCATTGCTTTCTGTGAAGAAGAGAGAGTTCTCTTGAAAGAATCCTATGGTCTGCCTTATATCATCCCTGTAGTAGAACATGATCCCTGGAAAAAGAAAAAGATCCCAATCCCTGCTGCCAAAGTTGACAAATTCATCAAGTTGGTCCGGGAACAAGTCCGAACCGGTTTATACAAACATTCAACTTCTATCTATTCCAGTCCTGTTTTCTGTGTCCTTAAAAGTAATGGTAAACTTAGAATAGTTCATGATCTCCAGCCGCTAAATAAGGTTACTATTAAAGACTCTGGTATTCCCCCTGCTACTGAAGAATTTGTTGAATCCTTCTCTGGGAGAGCTTGATATGGTCTAGGTGACATTATGGGTGGCTATTAAAAACAATCCTTACATCCAATTTCTTGCCCTCTCACTACATTTGATACATCCCTTGGTTTTTCCCAACTTACTCAATTGCCTCAAGGCGCCACCAACTTGGTTGCAGTCTATCAGGCTAAGATGGTTTGGATCCTCCAGGATGAAATCCCTGATCATGCTGGTATCTTTATTGAAAATGGCGGAATTAAAGGACCAGTTTCTGATTATAACAATGAGCTCTTACCCTGGCATTCAGGAATCTTTTGATTTATCTGGGAATATGCAACCACTTTGGAAAGGATCTTGTTCCAAATCAAAGAATCTGGGCTCACTGTCTCCAGATCCAAATTGGCTGCCTGTGTCCCTGCTCTGGAAATTGTTGGTCATGTGGTCTGCAAGGAAGGAAGAAGGATGGCTCCATCCAAATTCAACAAAATCCTCTCTTGGCCTACTCCCATAAACCCAACTGAAGTCAGGGGTTTTCTAGGTGTTGTCACTTATGTTCAAATTTTTATCCCATCTCTATCCAAAATCTGTGCTCCCCTACGTTGCCTGACCAGAAAAGATGCTGAGTGGATCTGTACCAAGAGTGTGAAAATTCTTTTCAGCGGCTTAAAATGATGGTTGGCAAAGACATAGTCTTGAGGAAGAAATCTGTGCTCCCCTTCGTTGCCTCACCAGAAAAGATGCTGAGTGGATCTAGACCCAAGATTTTGAACATTCTTTTCAGCGGCTTAAAATGATGGTTTGCAAAGAAATAGTCTTGAGGAAGATTGCTTATGGACCTGGAGCTGGCAAGATCAAATTGGCTGTTGATTCTAGTTATCAATCTGTTGGGGCTGTCCTCACTCAGGAAGATGAAAATGGTTGGGACCTTCCTGCTCTCTATGAATCCTTGTTATTTTCAGATGTAGAATCCAGGTACTCCCAACCAAAACTGGAACTCTGTGGCATGGCTTGAATGTTAAAGAAACTCCAAACTGTCCTCTGGGGTCAACACTTTGAGTTACAAGTTGAGGCACAATCCATCATTGAAATGATCAATGCCCCCAGCCTCCCAAATGCTCCTATGACCCGTTGGGTGGCCTTTATCCAGCTTTTCTCTTTTGATATTGTTCATAGGCCTGGAAAATCCTTCACTATGCCTGATGGTTTATCTTGATGCCCCCTTGGAGACAAAGAATCGGATGTTGGAGTGGACTTTGATGAGTAGGAGCCTTTAATTCTTCCAGTCTTCAACTTTTCCTCCCAAGATTATTCTGGCTTCCAACAAGGTTTCTGGCTAAAATTAGAGCAGTACCTTTCCACTTTCCAAAGGCCTCCTGATCTCTCTGCTAAAGATTTTCAATTGCTCAAGAGGAAGTCCTCCAATTTCTTTGTCCAAGGTACTAGGCTTATGAAAAGAGGCAATCCTTGTGCTCTAATTGTTGTCACGATCCCCTCCAAGCAAGATTCAATCCTTGAAAGGCTCCATGAAGGTCTTGGGCATTGTGGCAAAACCAAGACCTATCAACGTATATCCAAATGATTCTGGTGGCCATCTTGGAAGAAGTCAGTCTCTCAATGGTGCAAGAGTTGTGAAGTATATCAGAAACGTGATCTTAGGCGCCCAGATGAAATTTGTTATCCCACTGGAGAGTCCACTGTCTTTGGAAGGATTGCTATGGATGTGGTTCACATTAAGGCTGGTGGAGCTAAGTAACTCATTGTGGCTAGAGATGATTTTTCTGGATGGGTTGAAGCAAAATTTCTTAAAAACCTCAGTTCTGAATCAGTAGCAGCCTTTCTTTATGAGACTTGGACAATGCATTATGGCTTGGCTCGATCTTATTCAACGGATGGTGGCTCTGAGTTTGGTGGAAAACTGGCCAAAATGATCCCCTTGCTTCCTGGTCAACATAGGGTGACCACTCCTTATTATCCTGAAGGACAAGGAATGGTGGAAAGAGGCCATGCCCCTTTGAAGGCTGATCTTTTCAAGTTGGCTGGTGAAAGTGGAAAGAATTGTTTCAAATTTCTTCCTCTGGTCCTCTTCTCCAATTGAATCTCAACTAAAAAAACCACTGGCTACTCACCTTACAAAATTATCTTTGGACAAAGGGCTGTCCTTCCTATTGATCTGGAAATGGAATCTTTCTTAGGTATTTCTTGGGAAAAGGTTTCTTCCACCACTGATCTATTAGTTGCCAGATCCAAGCAACTGGAGAAAAGTGAAGATGTTTGTGACAAAGCTTATCAGAAAATGATGGAGTCAAGGGAAAAATCAGTCCAGTATTGGGAGGATAAGCATTCCAATTGAGTCAGAGACCCCTTGAATCCTGGTGATCTAGTTTTAGCTTACAACCGATCCTTGGAAACTCAGTGGGGAAAGCTTTTGTCCAATTGCTGGAATGGTCCTTATCAAGTGGTCCGTCAAGTCAGAGGTGGATCATATCTTTTGGAGGAACTGGATGGTACTCAGATGGCCAGAAGGTCCTCTGTTTATCAGTTCAAGAAATTTCATTGTTGTGGAGGCAACTTCAATCAGAAGTAAGTCCTCCCAATTGTGCACCACCAGGGTCGTCTGCTGCATTTTGTTGTGAAACTCTACTGTATGCCACATAAGTGAGCACCTGGGAAGCCTTCTTTGTTTTATTGCAGACAAATCTAGGATTTTCTTTGGATGGATCAAGATGTTCTTTGCAATCACCCTCAAGATCAAATGGCCATTTCTTGTGTTCAATCATCCTTCCTTTCTTTTTTATGACATCAAGCGCAGATGCAGACTAGGGACAGTCTGTAAGTTGGGGAGAGATGTGGTGACCAAATCTGGACACCCTGGACCAGATGCAGAAAATTGAAAAATTTGTACGATTCTTTTATTTAGGTGTAATTCAAAAAAAAAAAAAAATCGGAATTTCTTTTTCAGTATCACTACTGCAATTTCCTCATACTGTCAAACATCTCTCTGTCCCATCGGTCTAGGACAGACCTCTCTTGGCCTCAACATCTAGGTAGCACGTTCAATCCCTTCTCTCTTTGCTCCCCCCTTCCTTTTGGCCAAACGCGCGGGCCAAGACCCGCTCAGCCCAAGAGTACCCAACCATCCTCACCAACTCAATGACTCAATCCAGCCCCACTCAAACATCCCGATTCAAGGGGTGATCTCTTCCTCCTCAACCAACCCAAGATCCATCAATCCCTGTCCTGAGCTATCCCTCCCCCTCTCATCATCCTTAAGCTCAGGTTTGGTTGGTTTGATTGATTCATGATCTCTTTATGACCATTCAAGATCTTGATGACTATCAAGAGGAACTGTTTGAAGTTTTCCTGATCCCTACCCTCTCACTTCTCATGCTCCTACCCGGAATCAAACCCTTGGAGGATTCCAAGCTGATTGATTCCATCATGGCACTCATCAGAGACATCACTCATAACAAACTTGTCAACAAACTCCTCACCAATCCAGATCAATCGCAAGCCTCCAATCATCAAGACCTTCTATCAATCAGCCCAGGTGTTGATACCTACAATCAACTCTATAAACTCCTCCTGACCACCACCAGGAGCGGTGGTCAAGCCTGGCAAGTTGATCAAGAGCTCTCAAGACAAACCCTACAAACCTAAAATCCCAACCCTTCATCATCACCCCCCAATCATCATGCCCCAAGCTCTCTCGCCCTACTTCCACAGTTGCAGCCCTCCACCAATCCCCCAGCGGCTCCCCATCCGATCCATCACCCTTCCTGGGACTCTCCCACCCCCTTCCATTGTTGGGTGGGGGTGGAAAACTTTGTCTACCGCCCACAGACAGCCACAGGCGGTCTGGTTTGTTTTCTTTTCCCACCCCTTCCGGCTTTGGGTGAGGGGTGGGTGATCCTGGTATTGTTGCGCACACCCATCCACGGACAAACGCAGGAGAGATGAAGGGATGAGAATAGATCCCACCCCGGTCAGGGAGGCTGGATTTCCACTGGCCTGGGTGATCAAATTTTTCTGATCACCTGAAAGTCTGAAATAAAAAAAAAATGGCTCTATTTGTAGTATCCTTTGTACATAGTCTAACAGGGCCTCCTGCCCATATAAGGAGGGGCTCTCCCCTGCCTTTTGGGGGGAGGAGCAGCACATGGTACCTTATCATCAGATCCTATCCTACCCAAGATCAACACCATCATTATCACCTTGAAACACATTATCTGTGGGGTCTCATTCCCCTTCATCTGAGTCTAAAATTTGAGTATATCTAAGATTGCCCCTTGATCCTTGAGCCTCCATACTAAAACCCTGATCCTTGATCCTTATCACCAACCAATAGCTTTGCTGGTTGAAGAAGAATTCAACTGATTGAATTCTTGAGTGTGTTACACCACTCCTGATCGCTTTATCCAACCATGCTGGTCCTGATCATTCTTCAATTATCTTTCTGGAACCAGTCACATTTGACTGAAGAGGTTTTATTAAGCTTAAAACCTGGAGTGTTAAACCTCCCTTCATTTCTTTCAAAGTTGAATTCTGCCACGCTACTCTTGAGTCCCTTGAGAAGTGTTGGGTTATTCTTGTTTGAATCAGTTATTGTTTTGCTTCTAGAGCGTCATCAAAACAATTAGCTTTGTCCTGTGCAGCCACCCACAGTTATCTGGTACCCTTCAAGCGCTTGATTGCGGAGAGTTGGGCAGGTTCATTGAGAACCTGGAGGTTGTTTGGGATTGAGTTGCTCTTTCCTAAGATTCTTCTGACAACCAGAGCTATTAGCTGATGGGCGTTGTCACTCACAATTGCCTTGTCTTGTTGAAATCTCAACAATTCTTGACTCCTTCTATTCAAGTTTTTCCTGAAATTGTCTTGCCTCAGATAGTGTTGTTTCCCAGCTACCAACCACTATAATCTTTATCCTCTTACTTTTGGTCCCTTGTTTACCAGGTTCTGGACTTTGATCTTGGTTACATTTAAATATTTTTGTAACACTCAGGAGGGCAGCCTAAACAGCACCTTTTCCCTCCACAGAACTGCCATGGCCTAGCACCGTTTGGAGTCTTACAATGCACGTCAATATTAGGTACCATATTCAATGGCTGAAAGCAAAGGAAACCCCATTCTCATCCCAAACTTGGAGGACTCTGACAACAACTACTCAACTAAATCAAAAATTGTAAACCTTAAACGGCGCACCTGGCACAACTGGAAAAGCGCGTTTGAGGACATACTCATTGGGAAAGGTCAGGAGTAAATCCTAGACAATGAATGGATCAAGGCCAACTCTCAACCAAAAATTAACGCCGCAAGAACGCCCTAGCTCTCAGCCTCCTAAGAAACTCAGTTGAAAGGGATCTGCTGTCCTGTATCAAATCAAGCAGGTCAAGCTTCAGTAAATCCTATTGCTCACTTGCTAACAAGTGCGGCAAAAGCTCATTGATAGTCATTGGGGACGCCCTGATTTGATTGTTAAACCTTACCTACGAACAAGGTAGAAGCCTGCGGGAACACACATCATTGTTTAAAACCGCCTACATAAAACTCACCAACATGATTGACAATCAACCAGCCAAGAATCAAATCATGACTTTCTCCACTGCCCTGGCTGCGGTATTCTTTATCAAAAGCCTCCAACAGGATGATTTAATATCAAGCATCACGTCAATGCTCTACAAAATTTGACCCTTTATGCTGGAGGCAGTCTCAACCAGAGTCCACTCAAAGACTCAAGGAAAGAATCAAACTCTGTTCATACCAGCTACTATGCCTCTAGCAACCAACCACATCCACCTAAATTTGATAAGAAAACACCCACCACAGTGAGAGACAAACCAGCACAAACTCCACCCTTCAGACCCAAATCAGTGGCTCCTACAAGAAAGAACCCTCAACTAAGCTCTCAACCTACGTCATTAGCTGCCCAGATAGAACGACTCAATCAAGAACTCAATCAACTTTGGTCACAACACTCAATCAACATCACCAAAGACTGCTCCAAGGAATCCCACTTAGAAGATCAGGCCAACAATGCCCTTATGATTGCTGAAGAATCCACCAACCCAGACAACTGTGGGTTTCTCATCTGTGAAGATGTGTTGTATAACACCTCCACTCCCAATGACCCTAGGTGTGAACTGGTCTATGACTCCGGGGCGTCAAGATTGACTTTATGCAATCTCTCGCTGCTACTCAATCCCACCCCACTCACCAAACAGATCAGCACATATGGGGGCCATATCAAAGTTACCCATGTTGGCAAACTGAACATAGGTGGTACCACAATCTTCCCGGTGTTCTACACTCCAGACAGCCCAAGGAACCTCATCTCAGCCACTCAGCTAGAAGATCACGGTCTACAAGTGTTTCATAAACATTGCACAGTACTTGTGAAACTTGCGGATCAAATTGTCTATCAATTTCTGCATATTGGTAACCTCTACATCTCATACTACTCCCCTCCATTGCACATCAACATGGCCAACTTAACCAACTCCACAGTGGACTGGCATATCACCCTTGGTCACCCCTTGGATGTGTACCTTAAAAAGTTCTTACATCTCCACAAGATTGCCACGCCGAAACCCTTCCCTTCATTGGATCAATGTAACATCTGCTCTGAATGTAAGATGAAAAGAAAGGCACACTCCAACCCACTACCCAGCTCAAAGAAACCATTCCAATGACTCCACACGGATGTTCTTCAAATAACTCCCCCGTGCAAGCAATCTGCGTCATACATACTGGCAATCATTGAAAACTACTCAAGGTTCAACAGGGTCTTCATCCTGAAAAACAAATCCAATTTCAAGGAAAGGATTATGGGCTACATTCACAAGATTAAGAATCAACTCAATGTCACACAAGGCTTCATACACTGCAATTGGGGTGGCAAATTTGGGTTGAAAAGGTTTCACGACTTCCTTTCAAAACATGGAATTGTCCTTGAGCAAGGCCTGGCCAACTCACCTCAAACAAACGGACTCGTCAAGCGCTTCAATCAGACAATCCTCACAAAGATGCGGTGCCTCCTAGAACAATTGGACGTACCAATCAACTACTGGAATGAGATTGCAAGGTACTCATCCATGCTGATAAATGTATTGCCTTCAGCTTCACTTGGCTGGAAATTGCCAGTTAGCACGCTACTTGATATGAATGCCACTATAGAACCCATCCAAGACGTGCTGACACTGGTCCCATTTGGCCTGAAGGTGCATGTGCACGATTCCCCCCCAACCAAACTAGAGGTGAGATCTAAGCCCCTGCTGTTGCTGGGATACAGGCTGTATTCAGATGCTGGTTGATTCCTGGATCCAAGCAAGCGGAAGGTTGTGGTAAGCCGTGAATTCATGCCAACCTGTCTTTTATTCCCCTACAAATCTGCTCAGTCCCTGAAAAAATCGCCCTCCTTGCTCCCGCAGTGTGCACTTCCCCTCCTGCCAAGCTTGGAAAAGAACATGTCTGTTGACATCCCTACCTATTGCCACCAAGGACAACCAAGCTGCCAAGCGGCAGAAAAGAGGATTCCTGTCAACTCCGTTGTAAGACTCCAGACGGTGCTAGGCCGTGGCAGTTCTGGGGAGGGGAAAGGTGCTGTTTAGGCTGCTCTCCTGAGTGTTACAAAAATATTTAAATTTAACCAAGATCAAATTCCAGAACCTGGTAAACGGGGGACCAAATGTAAGGGGATAAAGATTATAGTAGTTGGTAGCTGGGAGACAAAACTATCTGAGGCAAGATGATGTTGGGGAAAACTTGAATAGAAGGAGTTAAGAATTTTTCAGAGTTCAACAAAACAAGGCAATTGTGAGTGACAAGGCCCACAAGATAATAGCTCTGGTTGTCAGCAGGAGCTTAGGAAAGATTGACTCAATCCCAAATAACCTCCAGGTTCTCAATGAACCTGCCCAACTATCTGCAATCAAGCGCTTGAAGGGTACCAGATAACTGTGGGTGGCTGCACAGGACAAAGCTAATTGTTTGAAGAAGCTCTAGAAGCAAAACAATAACTGATTCAAACAAGAATAACCCAACACTTCTCAAGGGAATCAAGAGTAGCTTGGCGGATTTCAACTTCAAAAGAGATGAGGGGAGTTTTAACACTCCAGGTTTTAAGCTTAATAAAACCTTTTCAGTCAAACATGACTGGGTCCCGAAAGATAATCAAAGGAGGATCAGGACCATTATGGTCGGATAAAAGGATCAGGTGTGGTGTAACACACTCAAGAATTCAATTAGTCAAATTCTTCTTCAACCAGAAAAGCTATTGGTTGGTGATAAGGATCAAGGATCAATGGGTTTGAGTATGGAGGCTCAAGGATCAAGGGGCAATCATAGATATACCCAAATTTTTTTGTCTCAGATAAAGGGGAATGAAGACCCCACGGATGATGTATTTCAAGAGGATACTGATGATCTTAGGATGTGGTGTGTGTTAGGATACCATGTGCTGATCTGATGTGATGTCAAATGTCCTCCAAAAGGCAGGGGAGAGCCCCTCCTTATATGGGCAGGAGGCCCTGTTAGACTATGTACAACAGATTCTACAAATAGAGTGGGAAAAGAAAGAATTTTTTTTCTTTTTGATTTTCAGGTGATCAGAAAAATTTGATTACGCAGGCCAGTGGAAATCCTTCTCATCCCTTCACCATCTTTTGCGTCCGTCCGCCAAGGGGAGCGCACGACAATACTGGAATCACCCACCCCTTGCCCAAAGGCGGAAGGGGTGGGAAAGGAAAACAGATCAGACCGCCCGCGGGTGTCCACGGGTGGTAGTCAACACTCTTCACCCCCATACAGAGATGGAAGGGGGTGGGAGAGTCCCAGGAAGGGTGATTGATTGGTTGGGGAGAGGATGGGGGGGGTCAGATGGGGAATTGAGTTTGGCCTCAAGTTGGATGATTTGATAACGCTCAACCAATTGATGAAGATTGACGGATTGATGATGGTGGGAAGATAGGAGTGGCTAAGATTATTTGAATTGACCACTACCGGTGACCAAGAATTGTTTCTTGGCACCCTGATGAGGCTTGAGTTTCAATCTGAGCCTTGAGGATGAGGATGAGCAAGCAAGGCGCAACAATGAGGGTGAGGAGGAGCAACGCGCGGGGATGAGGATGGGCAAGGAGCAAAGCGCAGGGATGAGGATGACAAGGAGAAATGGGCAAGGATGAAGATGAGCGAGCAACGCACAACAATGAGGATGAGGAGGAGCAACGCGCAAGGACAGTTTTTTTTTAAAAAATTTTTGAATTCTCTTCCCAAGGTGTCCCAAATGGTTCACCACATCTCTCCCCAACTTACAGACTTTCCCTAGTCTGCATCATAATTTTGAAAACATGAAAAAGAAAAAAAATAAAATAATTGGCCGTTTCTTGATCCTCTAAGTAAAAAAATTCTGGAACCCATCTTGATCCATCCAATAGAGCCTAAATGTGGAGAAGATAAAAGAAAAGGCGTCCCAGGTGCTCACGTATGTGGCATAAAGTAGAGTTTTTACAACAAAACGCAGCAGAAGACCTGGGTGGTGCACAATTAGGAGGACTTACTTTAAACCCAAATTGCCCCCACAACAATAAAATCTCTTAAATTGATCAGCAGAGAACCTTCTAGCCAACTGAGTACCCTCCAGTTCTTCCAAAACATAAGATCCACCTCTAACTTGACAAACCACTCTATAAGGACCATTTCTTGGATTCAAAAAAAGTTTCCCCCACTGAGTCTCTAAAGATTGATTATAAGCCAATACCAGATCACCAGGGTTTAAAGGATCTCTGATTCAATTTATATGTTTATCTTCCCAATACTGAACTGATTTTGCTCTTGATTTCATCATCTTCTGATAAGCTTCATTACAAATATCTTCACTCCGCTTCAGTTGCTTTGATCTGGCAACTAATAGGTCAGTAGTTGAAGAAACTTGTTCCCAAGAGATGCCCAAGATAGACTCCATTTCAAGATCAAGAGGAAGAACAGCCCTTTGAACAAAGATGATTTCATAAGGAGAGTAGCCAGTGGTTTGCTTGGTGGAAATTTGATCAGAGAATAGGACCAAGGGGAGAAAATTTTGACAATTCTTGCCACTTTCACCAGCCAGTTTAACCAGAGCAGCCTTCCAGGGAGCATGGCCTCTTTCCACCATGCCTTGTCCTTCAGGATAATAGGGAGTAGTAACTCTATGTTGTCCAGGGGGCAATCAGATCATTTCAGCAAGTTTTCCACCAAATTCCAAGCCACCATCAGTGGAATAAGATTGAGCCAAACCGTAAAGAATTGTCCGATTCTCATGAAGGAAAGCTGCCATTGATTCAGAACTAAGGTTCTTAAGGAATTTGGCTTCAACCCATCCAGAAAAATCATCTCTAGCCACAATGAGGTACTTAGCACCATCTGCCTTGATATGAACCACATCCATAGCAACCCTTCCAAAGACAGTGGACTCCCCAGTAGGATAGCAAATTTCAGCTGGACGCCTAAGATCACATTTTTGACAAACTTCACAACTCTTGCACTATTGAGAGACAGATTTCTTCAGAGATGGCCACCAGAACTGTTTGGATAATCTTCAATAAGTTTTGGTTTCCCCACAATGACCAAGGCCCTCATGGAGACTTTCAAGGATCAAACCTTGCTTAGCCAGGATAGTAACCACAACAAGCGCACAAGGAGTTCCTCTTTTCATAAGCCTAGAACCTTGGACAAAGAAACTAGAGTACTTTCTTTTAAGGGATTGAAATTCTTTTGCAGGGAGATCAGGGGGTCTTTAGAGAGTTGAAAGGTACTGCTCTAACTTAAGCCAGAAACCTTGTTGGAAACCAGAGTAATCTTTGGAGGAGAAAGAAAAAACAGGGCGGACCAAAGGTTCTTCCTCATCAAAATCCATTCCAACATCCAATTCATTGTCTCCAATAGGTCTTCTAGATAAACCATCAGGCATAGTAAAAGATTTCCCAGGCCTATGAACAATATAAAAAGAGAATAGCTAGATAAAAGCTACCCAGCGAGTCGTTGGAGCATTTGGAAGACTGGGAGCATGGATCATTTCCACAATGGATTGAGCATCAACTTGCATTTTGAAATGTTGTCCCCAGAGTACTGTTTGGAGTTTCTTCAGCATTCTGGCCACACCACAGAGTTCAAGTTTGGGCTGAGAGTATCTAGATTCCACATCCGAAAATAGCAAAGATTCATAAAGAACAGGGCGGTCCAAACCATTTTCATCTTCCTGAGTAAGGACAGCCCCAAAAGATTGATAACTAGAGTCAACAGCCAATTTTATTTTGCCAGCTCCATGCCCATAAGAGATCTTTTTAAAAACTATGTCATTGCCAACAATAGTTTTGAGCAACTGAAATGATTGTTTGAAATTCGGGTCCAAATCCATTCAGCTTCCTTTCTGGTTAGACAATGCAAGGGTGTACAGATTTTGGATAGAGAGGGAAGGAAGATCCTGACATAAGTTATAAGACCTAGGAAACCTCTAACTTCAGTTGGATTTATTGGAGTGGGCCAGGAGACGATTTTGGTGACTTTAGAAGGTGCCATCCTTCTTCCTTCCCTGCAGACTATATGACCAACAATTTCCAAGGCAGGGACACAGGCAGCCAGTTTTGATCCAGAGACAGTAAGGCCAGATTCCTTGATTCGGAAAAAAGTCCTTTCCAAGATAGTAGCATACTCCCAGATAAATTTTTGAATTCCTGAGTGCCAAGGTAAGAGCTCATTATCATAGTCAGAAACTGGACCTTTAATTCCACCATCATCAATAAAGATACCAGAATGATCAGGAATTTTGTCTTGGAGGATCCACATCATCTGAGCCTGATAGACTGCAACCAAGTTGGTGGCACCTTGAGGCAATCAAGTCAGTTGAAATCAACCAAGAGGAGTGAAGAGTTTAAGATGAGTAGCAAGGTTAATTGGAGAAGGAAGGAGTACGGTAGACTTCTCAATAGCCAAGGAGGAGTATTGATAAGGCCACAAAGAGCCAAAGGGGAGGAGATATTACTTGTAAAGTCAAGTGGAACTGATCTGAAGAGGAGGAAGGGACACTCCTGTTTAGTTGTCTGGTGATCAGATGAGTTTTTATTCCTGGTTCAAGGGGAGGACCAGTATTTAAGCACAACTAGAGAACCCCCAAAAGGGGCCTAAGACAGAAGGTTAGTGACAACTAGAGAGCCTCAGAGGGGGCCTGAGGCAGGGTTAATGAGATAATGAAAACAGCAAGTTAGAAGTAAAGGTAACTGAATTTGTTAGTTACAGAATAAGAACAGAAAAAGACAACAAGGAGTATTGAAAGTAGTGAGAGGTTGAGAAATAGGATGCAAAGATTGTTCGTCATAACCCCCCATGATGTCTCCTAGACCATAACAGGCTCTCCCAGAGAAGGATTCAACAAATTCTTAAGTTGCAGGAGGAAAAGCAGAGTCCTTAATAGTAACTTTATTGAGAGGTTGGAGATCATGAACTACTCTAAGTTTACCATTACTCTTTAGAACACAGAAAACCGGGCTAGAGTAACTGGAGGTTGACTGTTCATATAGACCGGTACGGACTTGTTTGCAGACCAACTTGATGAATTTGTCAACTTTTGCAGCAGGAATAGGGATCTTTTTCTTTTTCCAAGGATCATGTTCAACTAGAGGGATGATATAAGGGAGACCATAGGATTCTTTCAAGAGACCTCTCTCTTCTTCACAGAATGCAATAGATTTTTCCCTTAGAGATAAGATATTTTTAATAAAATTTAACTCATCAGGTAAAAGCCATCCATCTGGACCAAATTTGACCACCTTCAATTGTTCAGCAAGACCTGAGTACAAAAACAGGGACCAGATTCCAACATCCTCCAAGTTCAATGTTCCATAAAATTTTTGAAAGGTGCCTTTTCCATAAAAGAGGATCCAAAAGATAACGCTTTTCTCACATGTGTGGCACAAGGTAGAGTTTTGAAAACTATGGTAGAAGAATACCCTGATGGTGCACAATTGGGAGGACTTACTTTTACCCCCAAGTGCCTCCACTCAAGCCCATACCCCTCCATACCAAAACCATTAAGAAAAGAATCGAGATCAGGATTTAGTTTATACTCATTGCAGAGAATCAAACCAGAGCTAGAGGAAGATTGATAAATGATAAGATTACAAGGAAAAGAAGAAACAACAGAACCAGAGAGAAGAGAAATAATTTTGGAATTTTGTGTTTTAACATGTTTTTGATTTTGGACATTTTCAAGATCAGAAGAAAAAGAAGAAAGAGATGAAAAGGATGAAAAATATGCCTCAGAGATAAAATTTGGCCCTATAGTTGAAGTCTGAGGCTTAGAAGAACTAAAACTGTCAGTATTACCAACCATTCTGCTAAAAAATGAGAGGAGTTAGAAGAATCCTTCTGCTTCCCCTTCAGAACCAATTTAGGTGAAAAACCAGGGAAATCTCTTTCCCAACGACCAGAATCCAAAGAACAGAGAGGAACTTCAATCTTCCTACCATCAGCATCAGGAAGAAGAATTCTCTCCCCAACTTGATCAGAAAACATCAGGGTCGCTCCAAAGTCTATTAAGAAAGGAGGACCCAAGATCATAGGACCTTCCAAACGAGTGATCCAAAAGTGACAGGTTCCAACAATATTTTGACCAATTCTAACTGGCACATCCTCAGCAATACCCACCAACTCACAAGATTGATTCCCAATTCCATAAACAGCAGAGTTGAAGCTGACCCTTGGACTGAGATTGAGCTTGCAGGCCATTGCATTGGAAATTAAGTTTAGTTGGGACCCAGAATTGACAAGTAGAGAAACCGTTTTGGATGAGTCACCTAGAGAGCATGGTAAAAATCCAAGAGACAAAGAATAAAGATTTGAATCAGAAGGAGGATCTGTTCCACCGGAGTCTTCCATCAAGGTTCCAGAGGAAACTTTCAATTTGTCAGGAACAATCTCCACACGTCGCCGAGAAACCCATTTCTTCATGCCTTCAGCCACAGATGGTGAGATGGAAAGGAGTTCAGCCACAGATAGATCAGGTATTTTAAGATCAGATATTTTCTTTAGTACCCCTTCCACAGCGTTGGGGTGGTCTTTGGAAATTCCCCTTTTGAATTGAACCTTGGGTTGAGTTGGAAGAGGAAGTTCAGGTGAGGGTGGCACTATAGCTGGATCAGTTGGTGAAGGTGATTTGGATGGAAGAGGAGCAGGATCAGAGTATTCTGGGAACCTATCCATGAGTGGTTACTTTTCTACTTCCATGTTCTCTACCTCAGAAGAAGGAGGCTCCAGTGAAGATTGAAGTTTGACAGGTTTTTGAAGAATTGAAGATGGAACAGGAGGAGCTTTATGAGGTCTGGGTTCTTCATGTTGTTTCCTAGCTGGATCAGATTGATAAGTTCCAGAAAAGCTGAAAGAAGAGACAGCAGGAGGATACCAAGGTTGAAGAGTTCCATAAGCAGATCAAAAATCAAAAGAGGCCAAGGATGCCTTCTTGGGCGCAGAAGGCTGGAAAGAGGCCACCACATGACAAATTGGGCAAGATGAATTGAAAGGGATAAGTGCACCATTAGGCAGAAAGAAGTTACTCCCTTTCTGTTCCACCAACATTTCCTCCTTGTCCTTCTGGAGTTCAGGACAGCAACCAGTTCCATGACCTTCTCTGTGGCAATAATAGAAAACTACGGTTGACTTAGGAACATAGTTGGAGGGTTTGGGGACAGCCAGAGAGGAGAGTTTCTGATCCATTTTATTCTTGAAAGCTTGCAGGAGTTTGGTGATCTCATTGATAGTAGGTGTTTCCCGGTGGGTCTGAGGATTTGGTTTAGGTCTGCGATTGGCTTCCATCTTATTCATGATTTTGTTAGATGCTTGAAAAGAGGGGGCAGGGACTGGTTCAGTGATTCTAGGTTTTTCAAAGGTGAGAGCTGTTTGAACTTTCATTAATTTATCCACAGTATTCCTAAGAAACATGAAAGCAGGGAGCTTGAACCAATTATCTCTTGTAGTGATCATGGATCCAGATTTTGCCAATTCATCCTTAATTCTTTTGTGCACTCCTCGAGAGAAAGACTGAAAAAATTGCACTCAAATTTTGTCCACCGTATCAATGTGATTGTTTTGGATAAGATAGGATTGGATAGGGTCCCAAGATTTTCTGAAAGCTTGATAATCAGAGGCTGAGGAGATACCACCATTGGAGGTCCATTGAGAGACTAGGTCATCCAGATCTTGGAGAGTGAACCTAGCTATATCAATTTTTCCCCAGTAGGCAATCATTGCCTCCTTAAGAAGTACCCAGTCATGGGATTCAAATCCATTGAATTATTCAATCACTTACATTACTTCATCAGAGGAGATAAAGAATTGCAGTTGATAAGCCATGTCATATTTGCTAGCACCGTCCACTTCAGCAGCCATCTTGTAGGAATCCAGAAACCGT
Organism: Puccinia polysora; assembly: GCA_025617555.3. Lineage (NCBI taxonomy): Eukaryota > Fungi > Basidiomycota > Pucciniomycetes > Pucciniales > Pucciniaceae > Puccinia > Puccinia polysora. The sequence goes on along the minus strand of CM062616.1, from coordinate 35,192,744 downwards.
TCAACATTTGTACCATTAAAGCATAAGTTCTTTCTCTGAGGTTTGATCTTGATCATTTTGGCCCAAAAAGAGGTAGAAGGGGTAACAATAGATTCCATTTTGACAAAAGATTTCCTAAGGGATCCAAAGAACAGATTTCCAAAGTGGCTCACGAGTGTGGCAAGGGTAGGGTTTACAAAAAAAACAACTAGGATCAAACCCCTTGATGGTGCACAATTGGGAGGACTTACTTCTGGAAAAGTTTGCCTCCACGGATCAGATCTAGATGATGACAGAAACACAGAAAAAAAGAAAAACAGAAAAAGAGAAAAAGATTGGATTTCAAAGTTTATTCCACAAATTTGGGACTGTGAATCCCAAGGTTTCTGGTTTGATCCCGGCCCGGGGGACCAAATGTAAGACTCCAGACGGTGCTAGGCCGTGGCATTTCTGTGGAGGGGAAAGGTGCTGTTTAGGCTGCCCTCCTGAGTGTTACAAAAATATTTAAATCTAACCAAGATCAAAGTCCAGAACCTGGTAAACGGGGGACCAAATGTAAGAGGATAAAGATTATAGTAGTCAGTAGCTGGGAGACAACACTATCTGAGGCAAGATGATGTTGGGGAAAACTTGAATAGAAGGAGTCAAGAATTGTTCAGAGTTCAAAAAGACAAGGCAATTGTGAGTGACAAGGCCCACAAGCTAATAGCTCTGGTCATCAGCAGGAGCTTAGGAAAGATCAACTCAATCCCAAACAACCTCCAGGTTCTCAATGAACCTGCCCAACTCTCCGCAATCAAGCACTTGAAGGGTACCAGATAACTGTGGGTGGCTGCACAAGACAAAGCTAATTGTTTGAAGAAGCTATAGAATAAAAACAATAACTGATTCAAACAAGAATAACCCAACACTTCTCAAGGGACTCAAGAGTAGTGTTGCGGATTTCAACTTCAAAAGAGATGAAGGGAGTTTTAACAATCCAGGTTTTATGCTTAATAAAACCTCTTCAGTCAAATGTGACTGGGTCCAGAAAGATAATCAAAGGAGGATCAGGACCAGTATGGTCAGATAAAAGGATCAGGTGTGATGTAACACACTCAAGAATTCAATTAGTCAAATTCTTCTTCAACCAGAAAAGCTATTGGTTGATGATAAGGATCAAGGATCAAGGGGTTTGAGTAGGGAGGCTCAAGGATCAAGGGGCAATCATAGATATACCCAAAATTTTTGTCTCAGATAAAAGGGAATGAAGACCCCACGGATGATGTATTTCAAGAGGATACTGATGATCTTAGGATGTGGTGTGTGTTAGGATACCATGTGCTGATCTGATGTGATGTCTGATGTCCTCCAAAAGGCAAGGGAGAGCCCCTCCTTATATGGGCAGGAGGCCCTATTAGACTATGTACAACAGATTCTACAAATAGAGTGGAAAAAGAAAGAAATTTTTTTCTTTTTGATTTTCAGGTGATCAGAAAAATTTTATTACGCAGGCCAGTGGAAATCCTTCTCATCCCTTCACCATCTTTTGCGTCCGTCCACCAAGGGGCACGCGCGACAATACCGGAATCACCCACCCCTCACCCAAAGGCGGAAGGGGTGGGAAAGGAAAACAGATCAGACCGCCTGCGGTTGTCCATGGGCGGTAGTCAACACTCTCCACCCCCATACAGAGATGGAAGGGGGTGGGAGAGTCCCAGGAAGGATGATGGATTGGTTTGGGAGCGGATGGGGGGGTCAGATGGGGAATTGAGTTTGGCCTCAAGTTGGATGATTTGATAACGCTCAACCAATTGATGAAGATCGACGGATTGATGATGGTGGGAAGATAGGAGTGGCTAAGATTATTTGAATTGACCACTACCAGTGACCAAGAATTGTTTCTTGGCACCCTGATGAGTCTTGAGTTTTAATCTGAGCCTTGAGGATGAGGATGAGCAAGCAACGCGCAACGATGAGGATGAGGAGGAGGAACGCGCGGGGATGAGGATGAGCAAGGAGCGACAAGCGGGGATGAGGATGAGCAAGGAGCGACGCGCAAGGATGAGGATGAGCAAGCGATGCACAACAATGAGGATGAGGAGGAGCAACGCGCAAGGACAGTTTTTTTTTTTTTTTTTTAAAAATTTTTGAATTCTTTTCCCAAGGTGTCCCAAATGGTTCACCACACCGTGCCACCCTCATCCTGACCTGACGCCTCACCCAGGGCTGTGCCCATTGCTCCCTCAATCACTGGTGATGAAAACTCCCAGCAGAACCCAACAGCTTCACCTGCTGCGGTGGCAAAGGGCTAAACTTATGTGCCATACTACAAGAAAGCCCCCCACAACGTCTCCTCTGACATCAATACAGCTGCCATCCTACCGCATTCCAGGCGGCTGCGCAGTGCCCGTTCCAACAACAAGGAAACAGACGACATGCTAATAAGCAAAGTGGTCTCAGTGGAAAAGGCTCTCGCGGACCCAGAGAAGCAACATAAATGGATGGAGTAAATGGCGGCGGAAAATCAGTCGCTGGTCATGCATGATACGGGGACTCTGGTCCCACAACTGGACAACAACAAGTTCATTGGAGGCATGTGGCGTTTGGTGTGGAAGAAGAATGAATTCAGTGAAGTCACCTGTTGCAAATCACAATGGGTCTGCTTTGGGAATCATCAAGAATACCCCCAAAATTACCTCAACACATACTCCTCCATTGGGAGAAGTGAATCACTCAAGGCGCTGCTCTTGGCAGCAGTGCAGCATGACTGGCATGTCTTTCAATTTGACGTGGAAACGGTGTTCCTTTACGGAAATATTGATGCGGTGGTTCATGTAGCTCAGGTGGCGGGCTTCAAGGTACCGGGAAAGGAAGATTGGGTGTGGCGGCTGAATAAATCCCTCTATGGGAAAAACAAGCTCCAGGGTGCTGGCGCAATCACCTGGCCAAAACACTCCTCTCTCTAGGCCTGGCACCTTCAGTAGGCGACGAATCAATCTTTGTCAACAAGTCAAAGTTGCTCCGTCTACACCTACATGTCAATGATGGACTGGTTTTTGGGAACAATTGAAGCAAGATTGTGCGGTTCTTGAAACTTCTGGGGGGGGCAGTACAAAATTAAGCTCCAACAACGCCCGACTAAACATTTGGGCTATACCCTTGAATGGAATCAGGATGGCTTGTTAAAGATGCACCAACATGATTTTACCAAGAAAGCATTGAAGGCCTTTGGTATCAAGCAGCTCAACGCTGTCAAGACCCCCGCACCTATGAACATACATGAAGTTGTTGGACAAGAATCAATGGACTTTGACGTGAAGACTATCCAAAAGGCATTGGGTACCCTCATACACTTGGATATTCACACTAGGCTGGATATTCAATTCACCGTCAATCTCCTGTCACAATTTGCAAAAAAGCCAACTCAAGCCCACTGGAAGATGGTGAAACATTTGTTCAGATACCTGAAAGGAAAAAAATCCATTGGGATACTGTTCACCAAGTCCATTGACCCCGGAGACCAACTGTGCGGATGGGCAGATGCAGATTACAGTTTTTCTGTCACCACACAGAAGTCAACCTCAGGATATGTGGTTATACTGTATGGCAAACTTATTAGCTGGACCACCAAGAAACAACCCATAGTCGCCCATTCCACAACAGAGGCGTAATTTGTAGCAATAAACCTTTGTGCAAAACAAATTAGGTGGCTGTCCACTCTCATCATTGGCCTTGGAATACCAATCTCAAAGCCAAATATAAAGAATGAAAACCAAGGAGCCAACTTCATAAGCAAGGAAGCTCAATTAAACCCTAATTCTTGCCACATTGAGATCCGGTTCCAGTACATACGGGACCTGGTGTCCAAATCCCTAATCTCAGTCAAACACACGTCCACGGACAAAATGATTGCCAACATCCTCACAAAACCACTCGGCTACGTCAAGGTTGTCCAGGCTAGGCTCCAGCTACATCTCACCGCTGCGGAATCTAGGAGGAGTGTTAACTAAAGATCCCGCAGCCTCCTCACGCAGTCCTTGCCAATTGCTCCTGCAAGTGTGCTTGGTCCTGTGTTGGATTGCAGGCCCAGAGATTGCGCAACGGGGACTCCCCGGGGATCCTTCCTAGTCCCTCACCTCTATTGTCTTCTGTCTCTCTTCCACGTCTCCCGTGTTTCAGAAGATCAGTCCCACCTTGTCTTTGTCCACTATTCTCACCGCCGTCCAACCATCAGCCCAAAATCCGGTACAGCACGCGAAGCATTCCCTGGCACCCCAGAAACATCAAGGAGGAGAAGGAATTCTTGTCATCTTCTCCTACGTTCAACAAGCCAGGATTACTAGTAGTGCACTCGACTAAGGTGATAACTCAAGCCTTTTTCCTTTTCCTTTCCATTTCCCTCCTTGTTACGCTCACTCGCTTCAACCCAAAACTGAACTCAATGCCTTTATGTGTCTCTTTCTCCTTATTTGTTGACTAAGATTTACTATTACAAGAGTAATATATTGAACTGCAATAAAGTGACTTTCAAGCGTTTAATTTTCATGGGGTAGGGCCGTCGGGTCCTTCTTTGGGATAATCATGCTGGGCAAGGCATATTTGCTGGAAAATTGTTGTATAAAACCCGCTTTCAGATGTTGGTCCAGCAGTGTCTGCCAGGATTGAAATTGTTTCCTGGGATATGGGTACTGTTTCTCATTGATCACCACATTTGGGTCTGTCAGAATTATCTTATGTTGTACCGTTGAGCTCTCCGGTTGCATCTTGCCCATGAAGGGGGGGGGGTCAATGTTTGGGGCCCCGTTGTCAGGCGCATCAGCTACCGCCGGGATATCTGTTGGGAATAGGTCCCGGAAATTGGCTAATACACCCTTCTCCAGTTTCTCAAAAGAGGTAGCTGCTGAGGCAGCGGACAAAGGTGGAGGCAGGCCGCCCGGTTGTAGCATTGCTCCGGTACAGTAGTCAAGTATTCTACAGCCCGAGTGAGAGCAGGTGAGTTCCTGTTCAGAGATGGAAACAGACAAGCGGAATTGTGAGAGGAAGGGGGTTCCCAGTATCATGTCATAATCCCCTTTCACCGCCCCAACTTTGAGCGTGGCCCCTTCAAATAACTGGCCGGAGGATGGTTCACCAAAGGAAGCTACCACAAAGTGGTCCAGGATTATTGACCGGGATGCTGTGTTGTCCAGTGCAAGGTGTACGACTGCTGGGGTGGAGGACTTCTGGAGTGACATGCCCGCGCAATCAGCTGTTTGCAAAAAAATCAAATTTAGATCGGACCCCCTTTCAATCAGCCCGCGTAGTCCTTTCCCGGCATGGGTGAGGCGGACAATGATGCGTCTAGGGTCAGGTTGATGGACGTACTCTTCAGTGTTTGCGTTGAGGAGTTCCGCATCCAATTCCTCCAGAGCTGAGATTGAGGCGGCATCAAGAGTTGGGAATAGCCGCTCCTTGGCCATGCCTGCCACCATTGCTGCTTGGCCTGAACTCCCAGCCGGCGGTTGTAATGCTCTTCCCGCTGTTGGGGAGGGGCTCCCGCAGGCCTTAGGTGGTTTGTAATTGTCCGGCCAAGCAGGCGGTCGGAACGAGTCTGGGATAGTGAGGAAGGATCTATCGCGTTGCCCGGTACAGGCACTGTGAGCGCTCCCACAGGCTTTCTTGCAGAAGTGGCATAGCCCAAGGGAATCTCAATATGACTGAACCCGCCAGATGTTCTCTGCGTGGCTCAGCCGGTTCTGGTGTGCGGAA